>JAODKF010000139.1:191918-207872 GCA_026779585.1 Mormyrus proboscirostris | reverse complement strand
GAGTACTCAGCTGGTTGGTAGAAACAAAACCTTGGTCTGGATTTGTAGCTAATGGACCTGAAATGCCCAACACTGCCCATCAGCCATGCGGCTGGTGTCCATCTCCAGCCTAACACACCCAGTGGAGGGGAAAGTTCTTATGTAGAACAAGGTGACTCTCTTATCTCTGACGCCTTGTTTTAAATCAAACGAACAGCGAGTCTCAGCCGTGACCGAGATTTTGGTGTAAACCCGATGCAGCGAGTGCTCACTGAAAGCGCAGGTCTCCTGTTGGAACCGGCATGACGTCTCGCTGGGACTTTTGTGTGGAATACATTGTGAAGCAGTCACAAAAGGTTTTATAATGTAAATTTAAGCATTTTTAATCTTGCACCCAAGCATAATATACGCACCATGAAAGTTTCTAGGATTGACCAAAAGAGAAATCATCATAAATAAAATTTGTGGTAAGTCAGCTGGGAGAGCAGGTTTGCTGCACTGTGAAGCATCCAAGCTGACATCAGCTTATTTTCATGGCTTTCAGAGCTGAGTGGAGACTGCAGGTTCCATAAGCTTCTGTTAGCCAACTGTTCATTGCCAAATACAGTTTGATCCAGATGGAGGTGCGCTGGAATTGTGTCCACTTTCTCCAAGTCTGCGCCTTGTAGGTGGCAGGAGGTATGGAAGACAGAGGGTACAGTCCTTAGATTCACAGGATGTTGCCAGCACCAACTCGGGGGTGTGTCACTCTGCTGGCGGAGCTGTCGAATCGCTGGCACCCATCACGTCCCTTAGAAACATTCATATCACCTCCCCACCTGTAAAATGGAGCTTCCTAAAAAGTGACGAATTACAGTACACAGTGCAGGCTTGAGTTACAGACCTGTAATATGACCGTTTAATACGGACTGGGAGGACTTTCTGGAAATGCCACACCTGTTCTACTACTGAGGACATGGACCTGAAGACTGTCTGCCCGGGGCTCAGCCCTGCTGCAGTACCCTGAGAGATGCCCAGAGGTATACTTAACTAAAAAACAATAAAAAGCATCAGCCAGCCTGAAAGACTGACTTTAAGTGATTTATAGAGAACAGATCAACACTGCTGTGTATGAAAATAAGTACAGAAGCATGCAGAGTTAAAATACACAGGCTTTTTTTTTTGCCCTGCAGTAGAATTATGTTAATCTTGAACAGCAATAATACAATTTTTTGAGTTATTCTTTGCAATTTGGGTTACTCTTTGTATTAATTATAATATTAAATATCAACTTTGAAATTCTAGCCATTCTGTGCAAAAATCAAATAGAATTTATTATGGTTAATATGCCAGTGCGCAAAACTTAAACATGTAATATGATAACACAGCAGAAGCTATCAGGCTTTAAAGTTCTCAGATCTTGGGTGGATTACAGTTATTATAACCCAACTGAGAGTTGCTCCCGTTTTATATTTTTAAAAATGACTGGGAGATTGCTGAGAAGTTGATATAGACAATAAACCGGGGGTATATGTTCCAGGGGCAGACTTGTAGGCAGGGCAGATTGCCCCCAGGGCCCAGCAGCCCCCTCTACTCGTATGCAAAGCATTTGTGAGGAATGAGGTACTAATATCACATATATTACACAGATTCTCAACATGCTACTTTTATATCTCATTTTAGGTTTACAATCTCATTATGGTGGGAGTCATAACACAAAAACTATTTGGTACATTACTTAAAACAATTTAGAAATATTATAGTTTGTAATGTTTCATAGTCAAACTACGCTGTCAAGGCATGTATTTAATGTAAAAAGCAGGTTTGTGGAATTTGCTAACTGCTGCAGTGCATGATGGGTATGATATCTAGAGGCTACTTAAATGTCATCATCTGTAACTGCTGCAGCTGGCTTAGGCA
Source organism: Mormyrus proboscirostris (assembly GCA_026779585.1). NCBI lineage: Eukaryota > Metazoa > Chordata > Actinopteri > Osteoglossiformes > Mormyridae > Mormyrus > Mormyrus proboscirostris. The sequence continues at coordinate 205,994 of JAODKF010000139.1, read as the reverse complement.
GGCCCTAGGTGTGAATTTGGAAGGAGGGGGGGGGGCGTGGTCCATTTTTGCCCCAGTGCCCAGTGTACATTGGTTCCGCCACTGATTTGTTTGTTTGATAACATTTTACCTGACAGCACGAATACTTAGTAATAACTCAGTTACTACTCAAGTACAAATTATGACCAAATCTTGAACATACATAGTCACTACTTGAGATATAAGATGTGTCACAATTCATTAATGATGAACAAACACGAGATCAGTATTTCAGTTGTGTTATTCATGACTTAAGATATTACAGGATTAACAGATACAGTAACAAATATAGTAACTGCTTGAGACAAAACGTGCATCATGATTCATTAATGATGAAGTACCATGAGATCAGCGTGTAACTAAGACTGAGTTTGTGGTTAATTAATACATGAGTAGTAGCATCATATCCCTTGAAGTAAAGTGTTAGCCTTTGTTTCTCCTTTCTTTTTTTTTGGAGCCGGCTGCTCAGAATCTATCCGGGTGACAGGACCCCAGGACGGCTATGTCACGATTGGGGGCCAGAGGGCTCGTCTGACGGACGCAGGTTAACAAACAGTTCAGTGTGGTGGCGGGTGACAGAGGCACAGGGACTGGGCTGAAGGCCGTTAATGATCAGATGGTTCTTTTTTGCAGCAAGTGCATGCAAAGCAGGGCACCGAGCTCCTTAACAGTGCTTCCACGTACCTGGGAGTCCGGGCCCTTCCGTCCCCCCTAATGTCTTTAAAATCTGTAATATCACTGCAGCAATGTGTAAGTGACTGAGTGTACGTGTGCGCGTGTCGGTTTCCCAAACCTTCTGAGGGAAAACGCTTTATATGTTCTAATTTCCTTTTATTTTAATTCAAAGTGAACGAGGACATTTTAGAATAATAATGCCTAGGAGGTTTCAGCGCCTTTACAGTCGTCGTCACTCTGAATTTATGCTTTCAAATATTCATTTAGATGGCGCCCATTTGGTTTCAAATCATCATTCCCCGTTTTTATTGCTTCTATTTTCTCAATCACTTTCCAAGGCTTTGCTCTGAGAGGGTGTGACTGATGGAGCAGGCTTGGTCTTCCAGGCTACAGCATGTCACATTCCACGTGCGCTCACGTGTGTTGGACTCCCCACGTAGACAGCTCCTCTTACTAGCCTTCATTGGTCTGGCTCGAAAACACAACAATGGCAAAAGCATCCGGTGGGCTGCCAAAGAGAACACTTCCAGACTCAGTAAACGAATCATATGGAACGGGGTGATCCTACACGCCTTCAAACATGCACTTTTTTAAGCTGAACGACAGTGTCGTTCACATCTGGAACGATTTTAAAAATTATAAGAAACGTTGAGCCTATTTTTAGTCTACCTTTTATTTCATACCATATACCTTCAGTTGTAAGAAACCCTAGGAACAGCATATTTTAAATGAGGACAGGAAAAGAGCGGGCACTGTGTGACTCGCACTGTGTATTTTTAGCGCGCGACTGTCGTTCGTTAACTTTCAGCGGGTTCCTGAAGGCTGCTAATACCTGATTGGTTATCTCGGCTGCTTCTTTGCCCGTTGAATTGTTGTGAAAGCCAGAAACAAAGCAGAGGAGGGCAGCTGCTGATGCTGATGGTGACTGAAGCCTAATCAGAGCCGGCAGGCCGGTACCACATCACTGGCGGGTTTTCGCCTGTGCTTTTAAGGTGCTGTCAGACTCGAGCCTGAGAGCTTTGCCTGTGCTCACATCTCGGGTGCGAAATAACGAAGTACCCATGTTGACAGACAGCTCAGAGTAACTCTCTATACCTTCCCATGCCTTGGAATTGCTGGTGAATGCACAGGCGTTCACTGCTGTGACATTTGACGATGGCATTATGTTGTCGCAAGAATCAGTAATGAGTTCTGATTCTTAGATGCAGGTCCTACTTCAATCAAATGCACTGTGTCCATGTTCCTGTCAATTAAAAGCACTTGGTGTTTTTATTGCCGGATTATGTCCCATCTTGCTCCCCATGAGAAACACAAACATGCATAGCGATGAGAGCAAGTTTTGGAGGTCATAGCGCAGTGTCAGCCGGTGTCCAGCATCCCTGCGGCACTTAAGGTTACGAGCCTTTGCTCAGTGACCCAAAAGAAACCTGATTATGCTACTATCTGCAGCATTCAAACCCACACCCCCCAACACGGATACCCACTCAACCACACCTTCGGCCAAGTATCACTTTTTTTTTCTAATCTCATCATCTCTCTGAAATGTGTCACTGGAGGGGGGGTGTTAGAGAATATAGGTTCGGATATTCCAGATCACACATTCCCCGCTACATGTATTTTTGTGTGTTTTCTCACTACAACAATTTATTTCAGAAAGAAATGTGTATGTTTGTGATGTGCTGACATGGAGGCAGCAGTGTTAAAGCAGCAGTGAAGCAGTTAGCAGGCGCTGCCGACAGCGTCGGTCGTGCTGGTCACACGCGTGTGCATCCCTCCTCCTGCCGTGTTTAAGCCATGAGGTGTATTCTAAAGTAGTGTGAGCTTCTCCTCCTCTGATCACTGACTCTCTGTTTACATGCTCCTCAAACATCCACTGCTTATTTCACCTCCCCATTTCTTTTCATCCTTCTGCTTTGTACTGTATGTATTACCCCATGTAATTGCATCCTTCCACCTGAAGGTGGCGTCTGTCTGACCATTGTTCTCACTATTTTTTATTCTCAAGTGTCTATCAGCTCCTGGGCTCCACTAAGACCCCTTGATCTCTCCTCAGTGCTTCTTTCATCCTTCAAACAGAAAACGAACTCAGTAATATCATTATTTCAGTAATTTCTCTGCCTTCTCCATTTGTCCTGTATCTGCTTGTTACTGTGATGGATATAGAAGACTGGAAGAATTAAACCCATTCTGGATAGATTTCTTTTAAAGCCATTGATTATTTCACACCGCTGATACAGATCTATATATCAGCATCGGCTCAAACGGCTGTGACTACAGCTGAATAATAACAAATTGGACAGTGAGTTGGGGAGACACACATCAATACTCTAGCAATATCTGTAAGTTATGAAGGTGTTTCTGACAGATACACAATACAGATACAACTGGATACCACCTTCACTGAAGTACCACTAAGAAAACACATTACGTCTGCAGATAAAAGGTTTAAAGGTTGTTGTGTTGGGATAATTAAAGGAACATACCTTGTGAAGCATTTACCTCAGAGAATAATAGAAAGCAAAGTCGGGGCTGTGTATCTTGTGAATGACATGGGCTTTTCATGCGCTGAAGTCCCGCATGAGGTGGACAGACGTTCATGACCCCCGTTTTTCGGCCTCTGCCTTGGACTCAGCAGAAGCACCTCTTACCGTGACATGGAGAAAAACAGATCGATTAGTAAATGTTCCTCTATCACTCCCTGGAGTATCTGCACTGGAATTCTCCAGGCTGTTTTACTCCTGTAACCCTACCCCCCACTCAGCCATTTAGGGTGTCGCTTTCTATCACCATCTGCTCTTGTTTTCCGTCTGTTATTAGTGTCTTTCTCTGCCGTTAAGCTGCCCTCAGACAGACGTCCGCAGGCGCTAGCTCGAGGCTTTCCTCTCTCAGCTATTGGAACGTCCTCAGCACTCTCATGAGCGCCGCGCTAGTCAATTTTAGGCAAACTAGGGTAATTGAATGCTTTAATTTAGAATGTCAGCATGACAGTGCCACGTCACCAAATAAATCCTTCCATAAAGGTCTCTGTCCCTCCTCCATTGATATACACTGCAAAGTCAAACACAGAACTTTGTTTTTATTTGCACTTTATTTTTTATTTTCCATCTACTATTTCTCGATCTTCGGCCAGGGAATTTGCCCCCAGTGGCCAACGAGTCCAGCAGAACTCCTGCGCAGAACGATGCTCTGAGGGGCAAAATTCTCCCTGCCATCTATCATCAGCCTATAGACAAAATTTAGAGTAGAAATTTACACTGCAGGCTTTAATAGCCATAAGGATAATGACACATAAACAGCATAATTCATCATATTTGACTCTTGGCACACTGTTGTATTCATATTCATGGGAGGTGTGGGTGACAGTGGTTGTATGGATGGATTATATTAGCTGTGATTGGAATACATGCATCTACATTTACGGGAATGTTAAGAGATTATTGGGTGATGCTTTACATTAACTGCACCCTCAATATGCCTTTATAATGCATTCATAGAACATTCATAAGCAGCATTTAAGTATGCCTTAACATCCGAACATACCTTCACAGCTTTAATACACCTTAATAAACATTATATGATAATAACAAGCATCATAATCGTATAATCATATAATGATTGTTATTAATGCACATTAAAGCTATATTAATGCTCCTAAAATATGTTAGGACGTTAAGGTGTGCTTACATGCTGCTTATGAATGTTCTGTGAATGCATTATGAAGGTGCAGTTAATGTAAAACGTTGCCGATGATTGTACACGTGTCACTTCCTGCTCGCCACATCTGCCTGACCCTCCTGTCTCCTCCCTCATGTGGCTCTTGAGCTGCACCTAATGCTTGTTGCCCTGCGTTGGTCTGTGTATTTAGGTAACTGTTTGTCTCATCCTCACTACTTCAGTCATTGATGTTACCCCTCCTGTCAGCCCGTGTCCTTCCCACATCTAGCTTTCTCATTTTGATCCCTTGTGATCCTGTTTGTTTCCAGTCCCTGTTTGTTTACTTTCAGTCTCAGAAAAGCCCCTTTTGTTTCGCCCAAAACTCCAGTCCTTCGATCATCCCTTCCTCCAGCAGTGACACCGCGCCAGATCCAAAGGCACAGTGTGTTCAGTGACTTAACAACGGCAATTTTGTCCACCCAGAGAGAGAGCTGCAGCCTCACTGTCCTCGTCTACCCTCTGTTCTCAAAGAGCCCCTTCCATTCTTGTTTGGCTAAAAGTGGACATCACCTAGGGACAGGAACACTTCCTGACGATGGAACCAAAAGCACCAGTGATATTCTTCCCAGGTGTCCTGGCTGTCGGGTCATAAGTGCCTGCTCCCAGATATCCTTGGCTGCAGATAAAGGGAGGCTGCTGGACAAGGAGTCAGTGTCAGTGAACGACCCACATGCCCCATTATTTGTAGATGACTGACGGCCTCTCTAGAAAGAATCCTATCAGGAAGTTCTAAGTTCTAGCTATCAGTCTCCTGTGAGCATTCTTCAGGCACATTCGCACTAGGATCTGCGTCGCCCTCATGATGTCTCATTGCCGTATCCATGCAGGACAGAATTCTGTCCTATCCTGGCTTTGTAGCGTCCTTACACAGCCGTCCTACTTTCCCTGCCTTTCCGCCTTTCTTTTGCATTTTTAGCCCTTGGCATCCCCAGTGATGTCAGGTGCATTTCACTGTCCTGTGTTAATGGACATGAAAGATGCATGTGAAGGCAGACATTCGCTATTCCCCAATGGCTTTTGTTTTTGAAAGGAAACCTCGTGTGACATAAGAGAGCAAGTTTTAGTCCGTGTAACTTCTTTTTTTCTGAACTAACCCTGGATTAAACTTTCGAACAAACTTTTTTGGTACCTGAGGATAATTTGGCCGCTGCTGAATTTACAGTACCTCTCTGTCTGGTTATAAATACTCGTGAACCCAGTGCTCTGTGCCTCAGCTTTGATATGGAACCGCACAGCCGTCTGGATTCGGAGAGATCAAAGGCTGTTATGCGCAGCTGAACTTTTGTACCCGAGACGCTTCAACTCTAACGACAGACCAACTTTTCACTCATTGACATATTTATTTATTTCATTTTGCTGTCATATTAGTCAGTCATGCATAATGGATCACAATCACGAGGCATTCTCAGTGCTGTAATGGGGGTCCAAATTAAGCGTATCGTTCTGTTACACTGTTACACATTCAGAAGTATTATGTGGTATTTATGAGCTTATGGGCGCAAAAGGAAGGACTTTTGAGACTGTGACAAATCAAAAGGAAGGACTGAGACTGTGACAAATGTGTGGAGTCCATGACCTGTATTGTGCTGCTAAGATATGAAGCTTGTTTAGCATTTAAACTGTCAGCGCAACAATTTTTTTTTTTTTTGAAAAATCCAAAGTCAGTTGCTGAGTGTTTAAAAGGGATGGCAGCTGTGGGCATCTTTGCCAGTTTCTTGTCTGGTTTTTGGATGTCTGTCAGGGATTTCAGTTGGGAGAATGGGTCTGAGGTATTTCTTCAGGTTAGGAAAAAAAAAGCACATAAGTGCCACTACTTTGAGTCCTAAAAGAATCTGCAAATCACACATCAATAACAGACATACAGCACGTTTACCTAGAAGCCTGGATGGGGGCCTGCTTCCATTTCTTCTTAATGGTACAAAAAGATTGTGGGTGTAATGTGTCAGGCTCACATCTGGTAGGAAAGGCTTGGGCCTCAAAAAAACGAGATGTAAGATACTGGAAACTTCCAGAAACTGAAAAACATAGTTAGCAGTGACATATTTGATGAAAGCTAAAAGCAAAAAAATTCATACAAGGTTAATTCCAGCAAACTCCATTCTTCAGGGTCACAGCATGCATAACTGCCTCTTTCTATACCATAGAAGGAGTACAGAATTCCCTGAAGCTTAATTTGATCTAGGCACTTGCATAGATATTATGGAAATGAACGCTCCATTAATTCTCGTGTTATAGTCTTTAATCAGTTTCAACGGTGTCATTTTCCCCCAAACACTTAAAGTTCACTTCAATACAAGGAAGAATAATATTTAAGTAGGAAAACCATGGCGTTGTGGTGTGATGACATGACAGCAGCCGCTGCAGCAGCACACTCTCATGGGTGCATCTTTTTTGTTAGACGCAAGGACTCCAAATTCCAGAAATACCAGGGAATATGTGTCATGACCTTAAAATGCCCCAACTCCAGGGGGCGCTCTTCAGGATGTCTCGCTCCTTCCCATATAGGCTTTTAAACAGTCGTGTAGATGAAGCCGTGCGGTCAAGCTCAGGGCAGATTCTCCTTCCTGCTGCCCCACAGTGGGCCGGTAGTTGGGGGGGGGGCACTGTGTGCAGCTGCGCTGTGACCTTGTTAGCCTGTGCATGCTGGCCCTCAGCTGGACAATTACCTTTTTGCCACGAGGGAAGCCGGACGAGGAAAGGGGATGTGACCCCCATTTCCTCATGATGAATGGGACGCTTTTCTGTCCGTGTTGCCAATTTCCTGCAGCGTGGAGCGGGCGTCTCCTTTTATTTACATTACCTTGCATCAGTGTTCTTTTTACGGTCCCTGATGGTACGACACAGCCAGTCTCTTACGGTTGTCTGGCTACTGGTGCTGGTCTTACGCTACCCCCCAGTACCCATGACGCTGGGAGGGGCTGGGCTGTTTAACTCATTGTACCAAGAAGGAGAAGACAGACTGATGGCCACTTTCCCTTCAAGAAGTCCAAGCTCAGATCTATCTACCTAGTTATCCATGCGCCATTCCTTATTCATAACATGCAGACAAACTTAACCTGTGTTAACCTGTCCTTCCATTTGTCAGCACCTCTGTCCTTGAGGGCAGGGATGTCCTCGGCTATGATGCACAGCTGCTTTTCTATCTAAAGGTATTCAAGGGCGTCTTTCGGTCACCCAGCAATTTACGGCTCTGCCAAATCAGACCCACTGATTGTGGACGCATAAACATATGTCTTATGCAAATGTTACTGTCAGTGCATATAATGCACAGGTGCTTATAAATATCTGCTACGGGGGAATCAAATGCCCATGGATCCATGCAGTGAGGGCTGTAATTATAAGGATCCGGGTTGTTGATTTATGGAGGGAGTGAGAGAAACTACATAAAATGCACGGTGTCTCATAGCACATTACAGGCTGAATATGGACTTAATACTTGGCATTGGTGGGACAGTCTGTGCACTGTTGCGTAACGCAACCTGAAATGGCGACAGGTGAACAGTGGGCAGACCCAGAGCTGGGCTGCAGCTGCTGTCTTATTTCAGCTCCTCTCATGTCATGCAATTAGTCGGCTGACTTTTCTTGATGGTGAAGTCCTTGACGTGCATTTGTACTTAGCCGTGTGTTAATTTAGCTGTCGCCATGCGTTTCAATGGCAAGATTCAATGCGAACCACAGATCAGTCCTGCAGAAATGTTTCTGGTATGGTAATATTGGCTGATTGTATTATAGCATTATTAGATGACAAAGCAGGGATAATGCTCCTCAGACCTTATAGTAGAAGCTGTAAGCCTCTCATAATATTGCCAAAAGATGTGTTGTGCTTTTGCGGCGAAAAAGGTGCCATTCAAAGAAAGTGAGCTGCTGGACTGGGAGGGAAGACGAGAAATGACTCAGCGATTCGGGCAGTTTCTGGTCGCTCATCCTGCCTTTGAGGGACTCATGGCAGAGAAGGAACAAGCTGTGGAAAGGACTGCTGTGGGATTCAGGGAGCCGCTGAGCCGAGCCGTGCCTAGCTGGGTGACAGGGCTGGCGGTACTCTGATTGTACTACGGCTCTGGGCCCTGCGGGGGTTAAGCCATCCAGCAGCGGAACGAGGAGACCAGACTTCCCGTATTTCCATACTCCTCCATGACATACTGTCCCATATTCAGAAATCTTATGAAAGTTTAAACGTGTCTACAGAAAGCTTCGATGCTCCTTGTGAAATCTGGTGGTACTTGTAGATCTTAATTGCACTTATTCAGGAATAGTGCAGAATGGCTTATTGTTGTACGTTAATAGCTACTTAACAGAGTCAGCTAAATTCATATCTACCAGTAGAGGGAGAGGAGACCAGTGAGTTGAACTAGTCCCTGCCTGTTTGTTTACCAGTGAAAGTCCACTGTCACTATAGAGACAGACAAACTTAGCTATCGATTGCTGCCTTTGGGGCTTCTTCTCCATGATGTCAGAGGTGAAGTGAAGTGAGAAATGCATTTTCACACACCACTGCTCAGGTAGAGTCTGCAAAATCCGGTAAACACCACTGATTTCTTTGAAGAGAGAATCTGTATGAGTTTTGTTGTGTCGTGCTTGTTTCTTCACTCATATTCCGCTTGAACAATGATTATCCTAATAACCAAACCCTGAAATATCAGACACTTTCTCTGATTCAGAAAAAAAAATGGTGGAAGTTTCTGTCCTGGTTATAGCAGCCTAACCATCCATTTTCTGCTTTATTTCCTCTGCCTTAATAAAAATAGAGCTGCAGTCTGGGGGGGGAGCTCAGGTCCTCCACCTGTGATAGAAAATGAAGCGAGCGATGGAAGGCGATTTAAACACTCAGTGATATTTCATCTGTGGGTGTTAGGCTTCAGGAATCCACAAGAACGCCTTCCAAGGTCACATGACTGCTTGTGACGAGGGAGAGAAAATGCAGCTCACAGCGAAAAGGGGCCCGTTTTACTGTAGGATAATCAGTCCAGCTGACCTGCAAATGTGACTATTTTTAAACACTGGGTAAAACTGAGAGGCCCTCCCCAGGGCTCCCTGTGATAAATGGCGGGGCGTACGGCACTCAAATGCTGCTATAAAAAGCCGTCTCCATGCATATCCAAACACTCCGGGGATCCAGATGCATGTCAATGGGTGAGAGTGGGCACAAGAGTACCTGCCAACCGGGGCCACCGTGCAACGGCGACTGCTGGCAGACGAGCGGCCTCCGCCGGGGGCCGCACCGCTGAGGCACACTGGCTGCTGGTTTGGCTGTGTTTGCCAGCCTGCTCAAGTGTCTGCTTGGTACCTCTTGTGTTACTGGTGAGTGTGTTTATTTCAGAACGGGGGTGGGAGTGGTAAACACTGACAGATATGAGTCTGTGTGGGTGACAGGGGGTAAACACCAGCTGGTTCCATACTGTATTTGTCTGCCCCAGTTTCAGTAGCAGAGAGTAGAGGGAGTGCTGACTTGGACCTGGGGGTCACAGCATTTTTGCCAGCTGGATCCCCAAAGTGGATGACTTCAAATTCAACACACACATCCATCCATTTTCCGTACCTCCTTGTTCTATTCGGGGTCACCAGGGGGTCCAGAGTCTATCCCAGAGGCTACCGGTGCAAGGCAGGGAACAACCCAGGATGGGGCACCAATCATCTTTACACACTCACACACCATTCACTTGCAGGCTGTTTGGTAACTCCAATTAACCTCAGCATGTGCTTGGAGTGTGAGGGGAAACCGGAGATGAGTGGAAACCCCGTGACGACACAGGAGAACATACATACTCCACACACGTGGCAGGCTGGCCGAGACTCAAACCCTGGTCCTGGGGGTGCGAGGTGACAGCACCAACCTCTGCATCATCATGCCACAAACATGAACACTTTCACTTAAAACCCATGTGTCGAGGAAGTGGCTGAAGCAGGTAGACAGGGGGTGTAGATATGTGCACGAATATTTGAAAAAAGGGGGCAGATATGTCTGTACGCTGATGCCTCTAGTTGTAGAGCTGACTGACAGACCGACGGCACCTACACAGGGGAGGCTCCCAGGCCACGCTCCTGGGAGAGCCTCTTTGGCCAGATCTCATTCTCACTTCGCTCTGTCGGCTCTTTGTCATTGGACTCGTGTGTGTCCCACTGACAGTGCGAGGGCTGGTTCAGTCTCGGGGGACATTCAGCAGCCTAAATAAATGAGACACGCTCTCCAATCCTCAAAGCACTGTTTAGCCCAACTGCAAACAAAAAAAAGACTTGCCCTAATTTGTTACCTCGCATTGTTGTACTACTGATAACCATCACGTGACTCCCTGCTCCAATGTCCAAGATCTTATGTCTACCGTACTGTACATCTGATCAGACTACACAGCAGTGTAGTTCTGAGTCCTGCGGGCCGTGCCAGGCGTCTGTCACAGCACGATAGGCGGCTCAGATCCCACAGTACGTCTCCCTTTCTTTCAGTTATTTTTCGGGGTCACCTCAGCCCCATTGGGGGCTTTGCAGACTTCTGTGCTCACGCTGCTCTCTGCTTCACAGTACAGCGGCCCGGTAATCGCTTGCTGGCAGGAAGCTCTTGTGACAGACGTGTCCAACCTGCTCCAGATGGCTGCCTGGAATTTGTCAAAGGGGCGGCGGTCCATCTCTAGCCCTGCACAGCGTTCATGAATGAGAGCACAAGACCCAGGAAGTGAAGCGGCACAGGGGAGCCGGTGGGAGATTAGACTGTCGGTGACCTGAGCCCCCAGACTCACGTACACACATAAAGACACAGTCTTATGCTCACCGGTCATGAAAACATACCTAGTCGCACACGTGTTTGCATTCATATTATTATGGGGAGCATCCATTCATTTCTATGGGGAAAAACCCTCATGCCAGCAATGACAACCTGAAGCCCCACCCAGCCATAATCTTAGCCATGAGTAACCAAACAAAATACAAGAGTTTCGATTTTTAGTTTTTTGCTTGCAGTAACAGATCATTTTAAAATTGAGTTTCCCCTTGCGGGGGAATTACAATGTAATGCATATCTGACCCCCCCCCCCCCACACACACACACACACAGGATGCACAAAGACGCTTATACATGCACACAGACAGAGAAAAAAGGCAACTATCTAGGCACAAAAACCCAAAGTTGCCAAAGCCCCCTTAGCTTTTCATCTCGCTCAGCATCAGCTGTGCTCTTCCTCACCAAAGAAATAAATCACAGTAGGATAAAAACCAGCAGATTCGGTGTTCCTCCTGGTCGTTAGATATCCTTGCAGGGGGGAGCGCTCTAGGCAAGCGGTGGGATAATTGTAGATTATGTCCCGGGTCGGACTGTAAGCTGAAGGAAAGCCCTCTCTCGCAGCATCCAATTACTCTCCCCTGAGTGGCGAGCATGCGGGTCAGATGAAAAACCGAAGGGTACTCTGTCTTCATTTCAGAACAAAAATATAGTAGAGGGCTATTTTGTTTGCAGTAGAGTAAACATATCCACACACATTAAAAAGCAAGCAAAATTATTTAAATGCATTTATTACTGTTCTGATGGAGGACCTTGCATATGCTATGATGTGTTAGCAAGAAGGTGTTTGACAACATGGCCAACTGTACATATATAGTGTATATCTGTGTTTATCAGTATCTGTGTATGCATCTGTGGGGGGGGTGAAAGTGTAGCTGTCGTCAGGAGTCTAGCTGGGTGTATCACGGGTCAAAGAAAAACAGAGTACTGCAATTTATAGATTTTGTCAAGAGTAAGCGGCATGTGGGACGAATCAGCAGCAATATCCCTGATCACCTGACTCTGTTGCCTGAAATGGCTAGAGGCCGTGCTTCCCACCTCCCACTTACACTGCATTTTATATTCATTTGGTGTACGAAACCTAAGGGCTTGACTGGGGTGTTCATGAACCTGGAGACATTCTCTAGTTCTAGACTGCCGCTGCCATCTTATACATAAAATGTGCTCCCCTTTCAAGCCTGAAGCACCTTCTCATGTCCCTCTGCGCTAATATCATTGCACTAATATCATAAGGCCAGCTATGGGTGTCCGGGAAGCTAAACCCCCCCCCCCCCCCCGAGGAAGCCTGAGAGAGGGCGGTGCCTCGTAGCTGATAGATAAAAGCTGAGTTGAAAAATTAAATCACAGTAGAAAGCGGCAGCAGGCAAAATCCATACGCAGCCAGCAGATGGATGACTCAGTCAGTGGAGACTGAGACAATGATCTGATGGACATGTGGTATTGGGTTACTGGGCGCAGGCTCCCTCAGACAGGGTTGGCTGTTAGTGTCACTCCAGGTTCAGTCCCACTTTGAGACCCCGCAGTCGTGAAGATACGTGTCAGAAAGAGAAATGAGAACGGCAGCAAAATCATCTCACACTGCTGGGGCTGGGCGTGTGTGCGCGCGCCGCACCTGTTTGTTTACGTTGGTGGGATCCGTCTGCCATCCCGCAGATTGTGCAGTCCTCGTCATTTTGTTGACTCAGATTACAGGAGCAGAGCACAGATGATGGTGCCCTTCTGGAGTTGCAAAGGACACCGATGGGTTGCATTAAATGGAGCTTTGAGGCGTCCATGGAAACTGAGTCGTTGGCCCCGTCCCAGTCGCTGTGAGTCATGTGTGAGCGCGACTCTGCACCCATCCAGCGCTGACGTAGCCTTTAAAAGCCATGGCTCGTGTCATGCATGTATGAATTCTGGACCTTTTCTTAGATTAATCTGACAGGGTGTGAAGTAACTGGGTTGCCCATGTGGTATTTTTCCATGGTTAACTTGCGTTAAAGCAAAAGATCTGTCCTTTTTCTGTATCCCTCTCATTTCCGTATCACATTCCGTCCGTCGCGAGCTCCATCCGGAATGAGATATCAGGGGAACTTTGCAGGTAGATTTATACAGACACGCGCAGTGAGTAAAATGGCTCTGTTTTATTCAGGGAAATTCAATCATCATAAACGTATTTACTGAGGAAGCACAAGTACTTTGAGTGCCTTCTCTCGGACTCTAGATGTAACCACGGAAACGACGGTGCTAACTTCTCAGCTACGTGCTCTTTGTGGGGCTGGGCGTTGTCCAGAGCAAGGCGTCAGAGCAAGGACGACTCTTAGTGCTTAGGAGGACAATCCTTTTTACAACCGAAAGCATCGCAGAAGCAAGATTTAAACATGGTTCTTATTTTCACGTGACAAAGTGAAACGATGAAACAATTCATAATCCTCTGACATTATCACAATATCCGAAGGCTGTATGTTTGTGATTTTCAAAGAAAACATCTGGACAATGATAAAGATTAATTGTGCTGTAATGTGATTCAAAAAAAAATTCACTTCTTGAAAATGTGAATATATGTGTTAATGGGTGATAATGAAGCTTATCTCCTGCCTCATATTCTGAGATTCACTTTAAAAAGAAAGCAAGACGTTTAGCCCCAGGATAAACCTTATTTTTACCCATCAGGCACTGCACACTCGGGGCGTGGCATTCATTTAGGGAAAAGGACAATGCAGTACTAGAATTCACGTGCTGAATTGTCTTATGTTGTTTTCTAGCAAAATCCTTTTAAAAATTTCTTTTATTCTGTTGTTTTGCCGTTGGTTTTCATTCTGCTCAGATGATTCCAGTTGATTTTCATTCCCATCGTAATTATTTATTTCATTTTCCCGTGCGTGCAGACTTAGAGACACAGCCCCACGAGAGGCCCCCCCGGG
>JAODKF010000139.1:179941-191818 GCA_026779585.1 Mormyrus proboscirostris | reverse complement strand
ATGCTACTAAAGCATGCTAATTTGTGGTTTTCTATCCATCAGAGAACCACAACTGCCTTAAATACACATTCGGGCATGCCTCAGAAATCCTCTCCGCTGGGTGAACTGACATGAGCGTTCTTTCGGATCAGTCCCAAATTTCCGGGGTTTTGACAGTTTTGGAAGATTTGTTTTGCACCTGCCAACATGCCAAGAAAAGACCGCAGGGGTTAGAAAGCAGCAGGAGTCAGTCTCAGATGGACTGAGAAAAATCTGGGTCCTTCTCCCCCAAACCTGAGCTCTGCAGCAACATTTACTCAATGTTTTAATCCCTATGGCATGTACTCGTTTGTTATCTCAGTTAACCAGCAATAACAATTTGCATTTTGTATGTTTCATATATACATATTATACAATTTATCCATCCATTCATCAGTCCTTGTACTTATACAGAACATAGTTGTGAGGGACCCTCATCTGACCTAGTTATGCATTTGGAAAAGCTGTGTTTGTGAACCTCTCACCGGTTTATGAAAATGCTGCACCCTCCGCAGTGGCTGCTGTCCACTGTCCGCCGGGCAGGGAGCCGAGTGAGGAGCCCCAGCCCTGGGACATGCAGTGGGGACACTTGGTAATGCTCAAGATGGGAAATGCCCTCAGCCAGTGCACAGGGACTCCTCCTGTCCCTCTGGACTCCTCCTGTCCCCTTCAGACTCCTCCTGTCCCTCTGGACTCCTCCTGTCCCCTTCAGACTCCTCCTGTTCCTCTGGACTCCTCCTGTCCGTTTGGACTCCTCCTGTTTCTCTGGACTCTTCCTGTCCCTTCAGACTCCTCCTGTCCCATGGGACTCCTCCTGTCCCTCTGGACTCCTCCTGTCCCCTTCAGACTCCTCCTGTTCCTCTGGACTCTTCCTGTCCCTTCAGACCCCTCCTGTCCCATGGGACTCCTCCTGTCCCTCTGGACTCCTCCTGTCCCTTCAGACTCCAACCTGTCCCTCTGGACTCCTCCTGTCTTCAGACTCCAACCTGTCCCTCTGGACTCCTCCTGTCCCTTTGCACGAACGTCTCCCAACCGCATCCTCTGCTCTTTGCGTCAGTCCCTGCTTCATTTTCCCTGCATTGTTGGGTTAGCGGACTTTCTGCCACTTTGAACTGTAACCTGTGTTAATTATGCAAAACAGAAGCATGCCAAGAAATGTTGTTATACGTTTATAGTATACTACTGTACTCTATAGTTAAGATTCTGAACATCTAATGGAATGGTAATACAGTATTTAATATATGTCATCCCTGTGGTCCTCACCCAGATGAAGCAGGAAGATGGAGAAGGACACGGCTGGATAGATGGATATCACTCATACCAATCACCATTGTAATTATGTCTACTAATTGCATTAATTATACCTATGGATGCCTAAAAATAATTCCATAAATTACCTTATTATGTTCAGATCTTTTCTTTTTTACAGTCAAGTTTACCATGGCCATTATACAGGGAACCAAAAACAGAAAATAGTAATTTTATATACAAAGTGCATAATAACAAATGTGTGTATATAAAATAAATGATATGTATAAAAAGTGACTTTAGACTGAACGGACGACAAATGCCAGGGTACTTCGGTGGGGGACTCAGATGATCAGATCTCTCTGTAAGAGGCGGACATGAAGGGGGGGTCTGTGCTTACCGCTGTGTCAGTATACTGACATCCACGCTGCTGCAGACTGCCTGTCTGATAAACACAGTCATTATATTACACTGTGTTACTGCAAAATGTATGGCTTATATATGCCATTGCTTTCATGCCATCATATATTTATTAGAAATCTTACACAAGCATGTAGGACGGTGCTGTCAGCAACAGACCTGGCCTGAGCTTCGGCTCTGGTGGCAGTTGTACCTTTGTATATATTAGTTAGACAACATTTTTGGGAAAATATAGTCAAGGTGCATGATCTGTGCGCGCACTCTCTCTCTGTTGTTCCTGTGCCAGTGCACATAGATCATTCACACCCAAGGCTCCTTCTTGTGTATCAAAGAAGGCAGGATCCCGTGATGTACGTAAGCACTGATCACAGGCACGGTTGTGGGGAAACAAGGCGCAAGGGGAGAGAGAAGGGGAAAGAGTGAGAGAAAGGCAGGGTGAAGGCTGGCGTGAGAGGAGTTGACCAGCAGCCTCAGGGTCCAATCTGACTATAGCTCTGTAACCACTTGGGGGACTCGTCTGAGCAGAATCATCAGCACGAAATGAGACGCTGTAAATAAGACATAAAAAGTCAATCTGCAGCCAAGGAGGCCACTGGGTGTATATCACACATACTGGCTGTGTCCCAATACAAAGGCATTGCATCCTTCAAAAGATGCGGCCTATGAAGGTGTAGCCTTTATACGCTGCGTCCTTCAAAGGTCAAACAGAAAGTGTTATCAAATGGGATGGTCTGGCCTACGGATAATATATTACTTGCGTCATTAGCCCTTATCCGTGAGTCACAAAGCGCCCGTCTTCATCGTCTCGTCGGGACACGCCCACTTTACCTTTTCATAATGAAACTTCGTCATGTGGACTCATTTCTGGGCCTCGGTAGAAGGAGCCTTCAAAATGGGATAGTCTTGTCACTCCGCTGTGATGTATTCTGTCTTTATATGCAGCCGCGAAAGGGTGCAGCCCCGCAGACACAGCTGCAAACACATGGCCACGCAGGTGGATTCCCCACAAGGAACATGCATGTGGACTGATTCCATCCCAGTTAGTACTGGGGTAAAGTTGCTGGGTTTTCAGGAGAACTGTTTTGCTATGCACGCTGAGGAAAGTGTGTGGTCAGTTTGACTGACAGACGAAAGAGACGCTCAATAATGACCTCAGTGGAGAAGTTAGTTGCTGGACGGAGAGGAGATGCAGCATGATTTGTAGCTCTCAGGAGCTTGGCGCCTCTCCAGCCCCAGAACTGCCATTCCATACCTAGCCCTGGATCCCTGCGCCGTTCCTCTTCTGGGGAAACCCAGAATGGTGACAGCATGAGTAAACATGTGGGCGAAATGGGCCTGCGAGCCACACGAGAAGTTACAAAAATTTGAGAGTTCGGGATTCAGTGGCCTGGCTTCAACTATGCAACTTGCTAATCAGCCTGCATAGACAGTGGCTACAAAGTAGCCTAAACCGCTCATACAAACACACGAAAGTGACCCAGGTGAAAGGGGGCTCTGGTCTTGCTGGTTCCTGTGGTGGAGCAGGGTCACAACAAGAGGCTTCGCTCTGGATTCTGGAGAAAGGTCTTGAAAGGTCATTGTGTACCATAAAACCAATCATATAATAGCACGATAATATATGAGTATAACATTGTCTGATATAATCTTAGCCTTCATGCTCCTTTGCATTATTTATGGGGGTAATGGAAACACAGTTGTCTCCCAGCATGTCACGGTGTGGGTGCTGCAATTCCACTGAGCTGAAGAGAGCAGGGAGATGTGTAGTGCTGACCTCTGAGGTGACTGGTCACAGCTTCTTTCATACGTCACTTTGGATGACAGGCGGGCGGCTGGCAGTTCGGGTCAGCAGGGGACTCACATGCCTGATGAGCTCTGGGAGGGGGACAGGGAAAGGGGACGAGCAGAGACAGGGGGGGGCATGAAACAAGCAAGTGAACCGATGACTTTGTATGTCGCATGAGGCGATGGACAGGGCTCAGTGAACGTGGCAGGCTGAAGGTGGTCATGTCACAGCAGTGGTGTCACAGCGGTGGTGTCACAGCAGTGGTGTCACAGCGGGTATGGCTGTCTCACACTGTGAGCACTGACGGGGAACGTGTCAGTGGCACATGTCGCACAAACACCGTGTCCCTTCAGGTCGGTCGTCGGGTGGGTCTCAGCTTGTCCGGTGCTGTGCTGCGATGACACCCACAAATGTGCTGCACGTAACTGCTGACCAGGCTGTAAGACGTGCAAATACTCACTTTCTCGAAAGTACAAAGACTGGCTGATTGAATGCATGTCTGTCAGCCCGTCGTCTTTCAACACGGAACGCTGAAACTGGTAAGCGGCATGAAGAAGACTATGGAAAGTGCCACACGGCCAACCATGTTCTCCTAATGAGCCTCCCTAATGATGTGAATCCGGAGGTGCTCTCCTGCGTGGGTGTTTGTATGCAGGCTGATTAAGACCTGGTGTGTGCCAAGCAGATCTGCAATTTCAAGCCCAAGAAAGGGACAGTGTTGCTGCATCCATGGGAACCACGTTCAACTACCAAATATTCAGCTTATAAATAGCGTATAAATACACTTATAAAATGTAAAACTGTAAACTACAGAAATGAGGTAAGTCTTAAGCTAAGTAAATATTTGATTTGGTGTGTAGCTTGAAAAGGATGCTGCAGTAGGAATGACATTTGTCCAGCTCAGCTATCAGTCATTTATACCCAAGCAATGGTAGCAAAATGCCTGTTTTCTCCAGTAAGTAGCAGTACGAGTCTTGAACGCATGTAAACAAAAGTTTTGTGAGTTTTTAGGTGAAGGTAAAGGCAAGAACCAGTTTATTTATGTAAACTGTAAGCAACTAGAGCCCACTTTTTATATAAAAAACAGACGGCAGAACAGTCCTGCTTTTTAAAAATTGACCCCACTTTCTGGAATGTTTACCTCTTTTATTTTACAGTCATATGCATTTAGCTGAGTGTGTTTATGGATCCTCGGCACGGGAAACAAGAGAAAAATGACTTCATAGCACTGGATTGTGTCATGGTGAGAAAACATATTGACATTTCAGGAACTTAATCCATTATGTGAGGTGGCAATGATCTCTCAAGGAGAAAATTGGGGAATCCACTTTGGACTAGAGGGACTGAAAGTGACACACTATAAAATACTAGTGAGGAGGCGTTAAAATTGTATGATGTTCAGAAGTTAGAACTGCTCTGTTGGAAAAGGTCAGAAAATGATTGCCCCTGATTGGGAGTGGTATGGATAAAGGATAAAGGTGGTGTAGATAAACTGTATATTTCTTTGCGGGCTGTTCTATAAGTACCGAGGATACAACCGGGGTCATCGTTATTCCCTTCAATTAGATTAGATACAGTGGAAGAATGTTTCTGCCGGGTCGGGCTTCACTCAGCATTCTCAAGGCTGCCGTTTCTACGTACGGCGCTGAGCCCGAGGGCACCCATTTGCATTTAAGCTTTTAGAAAGCTCTCTGAGGCGTTTTACCGAGGTACAAGGCCTTCTCCTGTCATCTGCTGCCTCTTCAGTGGTTCAAAAGGGGCAGGAGAATAATTGCAGATCTCTGCCATCTTCTTTACTGCCTGGTATCAGGTTAAACCAGATTTTTTTTTCCCCCAAAAAAGAAAAAACGTGCTGGCAGTTATTTACAAAAATCCGTGGGGAATCAAAATAGCCATTTACATTTTGGGTTTTTGAATGTTGGTAGGGAAAGGCAACGCAAGTTTTATGTAAACTGTTTGTAAAACCGATCTAACACAATAGGAGGAAACATTTCAGGTCCAGTACAAATCCAAACAACGTTTTTGTTTCAACCAGCCAGTTGAGTATAAAGAGTCACAGTCACAGAGACTCAACTGGTTGGTTGAAACAAAAATCTTGGTCTGGATTTTTACTTTATTGACCTGAAATTTCCAGCTCTGCACACCAGTGCTCATCCATATATTTAGTATTACATGATTATGGAATATGAACAGTAGGCTCAGTCTGAAAGCCTGTCTTCCATCACCCGTTAAATCCAAAATTAAGGTACGACACTCAGCATGACCTTGCATTAGCACAAATTCTGGGAGGTGTACATGTCACTGTATGTGTGGATTCCATTTCTGCAAGTCCCCGCAGTCACGTCTCTCTCATGGATCTCACTTCAGTATCAGCCTTCAGCTGTGCCGCAGAATGAACAATATGGAAATTGCCATACCTTGCAGGCAGCTGCCAAACCCAAATTCTGCCACACCATCCGTTTTTCAGTAACTATATATAGGGTTCTGATAGTCAATTATGTCTCCCAGAAAACATATCAAAGATAAAGACAGTAAGCTTTAGATACAAATGTATAGAGTATCTTTCACTTATTAATTTCTCTATTTCTTTCTATTGTACCCTAACTGTTTCCACTTATTTTATCAGTAGGGGGCGCTAGCAGATGGTGTGGTATAAAGGGCAGCCCTTTACAAACAGGCTCTTATGGTCTGTTGCTGAATACATGCATTCCTCTGACTGCCTGTAGAGCCACTTTCCAACAGGATCTTACTGGTCATCATTCCAAAGGTCACTTTTTCAGTTAGAAAGGCACTGTTTTCTTGGGAGAATGTCACGATATTTCTGTTCTGATGTATTAATTGGTAATTCAGTGGGTACAGCCGTCGTGGGTGCATTGTGTACAGTTACAGGAATATTCTGCAGCTTCAGCCCGTGGTGCTGCAGCATTGTTCCACAAAATTGGTGCTTTGTAAGATTTTGTATCATGGATGAACAGGGAGATCTTCACCTCAACCAAAGTCTCAGTGCCCTTATACATCATTCTGGTTTGGGGTTTTGCGATTAAAAAATCCCAATGAGGGACAATATTGCCGATCAACTTGTTTTGCTTTTGAATGTCAATAGATCCGTATTAGGCTATTCATCAACCCGTCTATGCGAACAGCTACCAGGACAGTATTTTTCATCTCTTTCCTATAATCTTGTAGTTTCTTTATTTACATGTTGGACACCAGAAGAGTGATTGAAACTCATAATGAGAGTGTTGTACTCATTAATCCAATACATGCTGGAAGTGGCTTCACTGTTGATGGAAAGATCTGGCTCCTTGTCGCATCATCTTCAAAAGTATGAAACTTCACAGGACGGTGTCGTCCTGCCTGCCTATCTCATCAATCCACGTCAATCAGTCTAATGAAGGATGGAACCTTCCAGCTCGTGAGAAAAAGGGAAAAGAGATATGAGAACGACAACTGGGATTCTTCAAATGGCGTTAAGTGTGAAGATGACCACCATCTTCCACAAATACTGCAAACAGTTGTGTCAAATGTTCCTGACTGAAAACCACCGGTGCATGGTGCACAGGATCATCACATCCGCCTCTCTCTCTCTCCATTCTTTATAAAAAATAATTGAATTATTCCGACCCCATCATGAAAATTACTATGCTCTGACATAGCGCATTAGAGCCCTTGTAAAGACATCTTTATGCAGCGCCAGGGATAATCCAGCGTTCAGCATCAGCCACAGGAATGAAATCGGTCGCCTGCCGCATTACGATTAGAATGCTACACAGGAAGGCTCAGACGGGGTTTTACACAGGAGCATACAAGGGTGGGGGGGTTCAAAGCAGAGTGGGGTTTACTGTTAATTACACCACTGCTGTTCCACTGCCCCCGTTTTCCAGCTGCCTTTGCTTAAAAGCAAGTGCTGAGGAGGTGACTCTCATTGCCGGTTTGTGGGCGGCCTGCTTTATACCTTCATTACCTTCACATGTATTTGCTTAGTTGACTTTTTTTCCATCCTCACAGTTTTATACAACAGCAGAGCAGCTCGAACCCCTGGCCCGTGTGTGAGGCAGGGGGTAGCTCCTGGGGCCTGGCCTGCTTGTGTACTTCACCGCTATTGTCTCTGGTGTGCCCCCTTCTCACGGCCCCTGGATGCATGCATGCTTTAATCATGACTATTCTCTGTCACCCAAGATGAATACAATAATGGCCAACAGAGGGCTGCATTTTTAGCCTTGGCTTGCTAGCATTGCCCTGCTGTGTTAAACCTGTTTTCCCTTTGTTGCTAGATAGTGCTGTGAGGCATTATTACACACATCCATCATGACTAGCGCTGCTGCCTTTACTAAAAATGATGCTGATAATGGAAGCGTGTGATGCTTTATTCAGCTGGGAAAATATTTTGGTAACATTTTCTATGAAGGCCGCGTCTATAAGAATCTATGAGCACATTCGTAACTCATTATAATGCATTCATAAAGCATTATAAACATGGCTACAAACGTTATTCACTTCACCTGCCACTGGTTTTAATGTTAAGGCTGATCAGTGTTCATTCCCCACAAAGGGGGAAATGTTGGAGTGTACCGTTGGCAAGTGGCAATGGAAGAATGTGAGAAAGAGAAAGCCTGTTTGAGATACAGTGCGGGTATCGGGGACTGCACTGCAGAGTAAGCATAGCTGATTAGGGCACACTTCAGGATATGTTTTACAATCACTGCTTTTCTGATGGGTTCTGGCTCAGGTCTGGCCCACATTATGGTAAGTGCCACTTTTAGTGCTCTCTTTAGTGATTGGTCTTCCTCAAACAGTTTTAGTCCTTAAGATGTAAGTGGCATCTAGACATCTGTCCATCACAGAGGAAATTCTGCGGAGCTGGTAACACTGCACAGGATATGGTCAGCCAACTGCCCCCCCTCAGCCTGCTCCGACTCTGGGGAACGCCGCCCAGACAGTCCAGCGCTAATCCTGGGCATTAATTTGCTTTAATCACAGGCATTAAATCCCCTTTTTATCCTCCAGCGAACCCATTGCTCTGCAGAGGGGCCGAGGTCAGCTGGTCACATGGGCTCACAACCAAAGGATTTAAAGTGCGCCTGCAGTCATTCTATGGCTTTTTCTCCTTGGAAAAATAACATTTTATTTGTTCCCCATTAAATTGATTATAACCATCCATCCATCCATTCATCCATCCATCCTTCTCCCATAAGCACCTATCCTCTAAAGGGTCATGGCATGAGGAAGACAAGCTGATGAATAGCAGATAACACATGATGATAGAACAGTAATGAAGATTGCTTGGATTGTTGTGTTGTAATAGGATGTTTCCTTGCACAAAAACCAAGGGTGTGTAAAAGGGGTCTCATTTTTGGTGTGTTCACTGCATGAGCATAGATAATGGAGTTGAGTAAATAACAGTCTGCATATATTGAGCTTACCTTGGGGGGGGGGGGGGTTATCTGAGACTGAGAGCACAGTATGAGCTCGACAAGACCCCTGCAGCTGCCTGTGAGCAAAGCAGAGAAAGTGAAGGCCCAGACATGAATCTTCTGGGAGTTCTGAGGCAGAGATGGTGTCAATGATGGTGTCAGCGTCTCCATATTTACAACCAGGCTTCTTTTCATTTGCTGTATTTACATTAATATTTACCCAGAACTTTCAGCAGTCAGTCTATCGGTCATTTTTATTTAGTTTCTCCCATTTTTGCACGCAGGTTGTCATAAAGTGCTTAAGTGCAAAACCCTCTTGGACTTCTGGGCCAAATCCTGCTAAGGCAAATTCTAAGAAAAATGTCCGGAGCTCATGTTAGGGAAGACAAGGTGGCATGAGGTTGATGCCCTTTGCTGACAAAAAATAAACCTGCTTGAAGGGCATGTTGCCCAGAGAGAAATGACGTGGGGGGGGAGGTTTCTTCAGAGCCAACACTGAATACAAATAATGTCTTGGTCAAGATCAAAGGAGAGAATTCTCTACCCTGGCCCCCCTGTACTTGGCTGGGATCGGCAATGCCTCAGACGGCCAGGCGATATCCAAATAGCCCATAAATCATGCATCCTGGCTCCCCAGAGACAGAGACGCCCAGTGGAATGGCGATTAGTCCAGGAGATCCCTACCAGCTACATTTCACATTTTACCGCACACTTTCATACAGAGTGACATACATGAACATGATGACAATGGGAGGCAGGTAATATGAGCATTGACATACCTAGTGTACCGTATTTCCCTTTCAGGTGTTGGGACACGGTTTTCACGAGGCATTCCTTTACAAAGGGGCAAGCAAAGCGATCCAGCTGGTATCTTATCTCCATTAGAAATTGGGAACATTGGGTCAGTGATGAGCTTTTGCCTCTGACTGCTTCACTGCCGCGCTCTTTGTGTCGAGCAGCACAGGGCTGCTCAGCAGATCACCGGCTGTAGGTGCAGCGTCCGGCTCTCACTGTCACTGACAACAGCACGGCGTTCCTCAGAAGGCACTGGGCCATACACACTCACTGCTGTCTGGGCTGACCTCTCCTGTCAGATGCTGAATGAAAGCGTGAAACGCACCCTAAGCTGGAGGTGGCCCACTGAATCCCAAACAAGCTCGTATTTTAGACAGCAAAACAAAACCTAATTTCTCCAAATCACAGGCAGAAGAAATTCACATCACCTGTCATAGAAATACGCAGAGCTGTCCCTATGTGTGTCTGTTACCTTCAGTAGCTGTTGATAGGTCATTTTCCCCAGCTAGCGACATCATTCGTTTGGCTGTTGGATCGCCACGCTTCACAGGTTCATCCCTAGACTGTGTCACATGTGTTACATGTCAATTCTTGAGATGGTTCACTTTCAAATGTTATTAATTCAAAGGACAAACTCTCCCATGGGCTTATTTATATATTAATAAACGAAAACGCATCTTGCAATAAATTCCTGTATCAGTTGGATCATTACAGCATAGTATTACTGGGTTATAATCGATCTCTGTATCATTCATTTTGATGCAGCGATGGTGCACAGAGTGAGGAATTTCACAGATGATCTAACAAGGAAAAGACTGCATTATCCGATCTTAATTCTGGACAAAATGAGTGTGTTGTTGGAAAAACAGTTTCTTTTCAGTGGGATGCAGATCAACACTGTTCAGTATAAGGAAGCCCAATCCATAGGCGGGATTTAAATATGCGCGTTTTATATGCAAATTCCAATATGTTCCTGAAACACTGGCTCTGGGGCTGTCATGTATGAAAGATGATGACAGTTTGATTGCAAAAAAGAAAGAAAGATTATGCACACATTTGTTTTCTGTGGCTCTCACTGTATATTTGAGCCCTGAGCCAAATAGTGTGACCTTCACTTCCAGTGGTACGCAGTGTGCAGTGCTCCACCATATCTGTGGCACATCTGGATCTACAGGAGAAAGACACACCTGACAAGCCAAGGATATTCCAAATGTCAGCAGAATCCTCACCCCAGAACCTTCAGCCGATATCATAAATGCTGCAGTCATGGTTTAAGTCTCTGAGGATGCACAGTGGGTTTTATTATACCTGGTCTTAGTAGTGCTCAGTAATTAACAAAGTGGCCTGAACACTAAATTATCTTCCAGAGCAAGCAGAGACCGGTAAGGCTTCCTGCTTCGTGATTTGCACCTTTTCCAAGAGGCAAAGAGAGAAGAAATTAGACCACAAGTTAAAGTGCCATCGGAGAACAGACAGAACACACTCCAAGACCGCCTGGCCAAGGTCAAAAATGGGGAGGAAAAAGAAGACTAAGCAGATGCACTATCAGCGATGACAGCCTCTCCGGAGACAGGCTCCACACAAAGAAACCGGGCAATGTGAGAATCGTCACCTGCACATCGCAGAAAGAGCTCTTCCTTCTTCCACGTCCGAAATACCTTTACATTAGAGACATGGAGTTTTCCAAAACGCTTGGCCGGTTCCCGTCCCTTTTTAGTTACAGAATGAATATAGTAATATTAGATACAGAAGCCATGGTTTCCTCCTTTCTGTGCACACACATACTTTGGCAATTATAACAACAACAGCAACAATAATAATTTTCTTCATCATCAAATTTTACGTACTACTACGCAAAATGTATTTTTAAAACATATATTCCCATTTATGAGAGAGATTTCACCTGTTTCCCCTCTTTCTCTGCATTTTTAGAACGGTGACATTTTCAGATGGCACATACTTTCCATCCAGAGCGCTGTCGCTGACTCACACTTGGCCAGCCCTGTTCACTGCACCTGGCAGAGTCTGGCAAAAAAATAAACATTCCCTTCCCCACATGTCATTGGGTTTATTTATCATTTTTTAAACATGCCTGTTTCCTTCTTCAGTATTTTCAGCGACAGGTGGCACTGTTTCCCTCAGGTTATAAATTTGTGTCTGATCATCTGCTCACCCCATCTTTGGGGGGGGGGGGGGGGG
>JAODKF010000139.1:173713-179917 GCA_026779585.1 Mormyrus proboscirostris | reverse complement strand
TACCTAGGGTCTCCCACTGGTACTTTAACTGCATCTCACACAGCTAGCGATGTCCTCTGTTGGTGTCTGCAGTTCCCGAGCCCACACTGACGTGGGCCCAGCCAGTCAGTCAACAACCAAAACACGTCAGCAGCCTGGTGATAATAAAGGAGTCATAAGGATTTAGAATATGTCATAAGAAGGCTGGTGTGCTTCTCCTGCGGTGACGATGCCCCCATACATTTAGGCTCGCTAAGCAGATGTTTGTGAGAGTGCTTGCCATGTAATTATTGGGATTCTTTTTGTGATATGTCTTCACCCACTTTGCTGGACTGGCCTATGTATTACCCAACACAACTGCCGTCGGTAATGAAAATGTCATTGGTTGGAGATCAATTTAACAAAAAAGAGTCTTGACCAGCCCATCTTTGGTACACTGGGGAGGAGAACTCTTTAATTGCCCTCGCCCCTGACAAAGCATCATCTCCATGTTTAAGAGATGAGCCATGATGTGAACCTTGGCAATAAACAGACATGCAAATAATACCTGGGAGGTTGGTGAGGTGTGAATACGGCAGGTCTCTGTGTAGGCCAGCTGGGAGACCCCGGCCGCGCACGCCTGTCATTCTCTGACACGCATACAGTACCTCCACCAGGCCAGGCTAGAAATTAAATGGGGGGGAAGCAGCTCGTGCACCAATTCCATGTTCTTAGGCTTTAAAAATACTCCATACATCTTGCATAAACTGTGGCCACAGGGGAAATTTCCAACCGAGTTATGACTTGCCATGGAATAAATACGAAGCTTTCAATGGCAATGATGATGAGCGCCATTAATTCAGCTTTCTAATATATTTTGAGAAACCTTGCTGTTGGCCTGACGGCCTGCTGCAGAATAGGGCTGGGTCTTCTGTCATCCAACATCTAAACCAGCGGTATTAAGTGCTGTTGTGAGTCTGCCTCACACTGTGCCTGCTTGGATAACCGTCATAAGCATAACTCAGTTCCTTACAGAACTTTAATTATACTAACTAGTATTACATTCCATATTTCAGTTTTCAGATGTGTAACTAATGTAAATGATATCCGTTTGGATAAAATAAAAAGGCACTAAAGAAAATTATGCTGCAAGATTTTTCCATACAAGCTATTACTGCTAAACATAATGATCTGTATCTGGCCCATTAAGTCCTAAAGGCTGGAGAGGCAGCAATCATCTGCCTTGCTTGGATTCCAGCTAATGTCTCGTCCGGCTGTCAGCCTGATTCCTCCTGCGTCTCGTGCCGCGTTGAGCCCGACCCCCATGAACGCGGGCGGCTTGCCTCCCACGTCATCGCTGTGAGGCTGACGGTGTTGTTCTGTTGCTGCTTATCAGCTGCTCAGCGCAGTCAGAGCCGCCCTTGAACCCGCTCCGTCTGCCTGACCGGAACGTGCTTCTAAAGGCCTGTGGCTGTGAGATTTGGGGGCTCCTGTGTATTTCAACAGAAGGTGAAACTCATTCTTCTTAAGGCTGGCAAAAGCTTTTGAGTGGAGCCCAGACTAACAGGATGGAGAAAAATGCTGATGTCACTGCAAAGAGAAAGCATGCTGTGATTCCTCCCTACGCGTAGAGAACTTCACTTTTTCACGATTCTACCGATCATGTGGCACATTCCATTTTGAAAGTTATAAAAGCACACACAGAATCCACTTTAGGGAATAATATACCTTGATGTGTGAGAATCTACAGAGCTAAATTGCGTATTTGTAAGTGGGGTGAAATATTGGAAGCCAGTAAAGACATGATCAGTGTTCGTTCAGGCAAACAGCGATGGGTAAATGCGGAGATCTCTGCATTAGTGCCCTTAGATTCTGAGGATTTAATGCTCATTTGATCTTATGTGTACATCACAATCTGCTACAGTTAGTGCAAGGAACTGCATAGCACTTAAGGACCTACTTCATCCTAATTGGACCTCGCTTATCTTAGATCATTTAGATCTTTCCATGCTCCAAACAAGGAAATCCAGGGGAACACATTGACACTAGCAGGTTTTACCTCTCTGGGTGTTTCTGTCAGGCTTTTATTTAATTCTTTCTGGCAAGAATCAAGTGTAAGTTTGAAAACGTGGAACTAAACCTGTTTCCGGGCACTTAATTGACTCGGGTGTTTTGTGTCCACAGTCTTCGCTTGAGGTTGCATGATAGCATGAGTCTGCCGCTCTTGCGTGCGGCGGAGGACGGTAACCATGACGCAGCCCTGGGGGGACTGTGGCACAGTGGCGGCATGTTTTCCCATCTCTGATTACACAGCAGCTGCCTCTCTCTTTCCCCGGCTGTCACCGTGAGACCTGGAGCAGTGCTGTTATTATAGTCTCCTGCCGTCACGTTCCCCCCCCCCCCCGGGTGAACCCTGCACTCCTCCCTCTCCCACCAAACAAGCAGTCAGCAGAACAGTTCAGCATTACTGTCTCACCCCAAAGTCAAGTCAATGATTCTGCATCTGCAATCTAATCCGGAGCGTGAAGGCCCCAGGGAGAATTCGGTTCATAAGGCAAGGAGGTTGGAGCTAGATCACCATGGTTACCCAGTCCAACCCCAACAGACACATGGGTGTCAAGGCTGAAAGCACAGTCCAGCAACAGGAATTTAAACATGCGGTATGAGTTTGAGCCAGACAGCCAATAAGAAGAGGCCAATGATATGTCTAAGAGTAGACATCATTCCACATGTGCGATGCTGTGCCTCTCGTCCATCTTCACTCCTGCTATCTCTGATTCACTTTCAGATTTCTGATATAACTAAGGACCTTTGAAAATGCAGATGCTCAGGAGGCATCCCTGCACGTCTGAAGTGTCTGCATGCTCTCAGTCCCCGAGTTTCCCTTTCCCTCCCCATCTTTACCACACTTCATTCTCCTCTGCTCATCCAGGGGTTTGGTGTCAGCCATCGGGTCAAAGACCTTCCTGCTTGATAGCCTTAAGGATGAGTTTCTCTGAGGGGTGTGTGGGGGTCTCTGCCAGGTCATCTAGGGTGCCGCTCCACTGTTCTTAGGGCTGTGGCCTCAGACATTACACTTAAGTAGCAAATTATGTATGCAATATAAAAGCCTTGTGATTCAATCTGGGTAAGGTCGGCTGCCGGCAAAATAAATAATGTAACAGGAAACAGTCAATTCAGTTTCGTCAATTGATTGGTGCAGTACAGCCTGGGCTAGATCCTACACATTTAGCATCTCACACAGAACAAGGTTGTGACAGTGAATGTCACTAACATTTCCGTCTGCTCAGGAGGTCACAGACTGACGCTTATCAGAACTGTCATTGAACATCCTCACCTGGCAACAAGTCTGAACTGTCCCAAAGCTCCTGGGACCTGCTAACGCTGGCTAAGTAACTATCACCTGCGTCACTTGTCTTGTGGCAAAAGCCTTCTGTATGAACATCTCAGCTTATCTCATATTTCAGCTCCGCTTTGTGACAAAGAGTCCAATAGATCATGTGACCCTATATCTAGGTGAAGATGCGCAGTGTCTTTCTGATACATTTTATTTTTGCGCTGTTTACGGCATATATCTATATGTCGGAAAGTACAACTGCATGGACAGGCATTCCAATTTGAGAATTTTACTAATCCTTTCCCATTTTAGAATACTTTCTTTGACTTCTTCCGGATATTTATTGTTTCACATGGTATTTACTTCCACTACGTATTTGTGGATTTGGAAAATAAAGGTGGTATTTCTCCATTATTTTGTTTCAATCTGACATTCTTTTTACTATGAAATGTTTCTGTTTGTTTGAATTCACCTTCGGCTGAATGTTTGTTGCCAGATGTCTTTGCTCTTCAATGGTGTAGCTATTCAGATATAATTATAAATGTCACGATGGAGCTGGGTCTTTTACTCTGCAGAGCATGATAATCAGGGCTCCGTGGTTTCAGGCTGGCTTCGGGCCCACTGGCACTCTTCATTGTGCATGACCTGTGCTCAGGTCTCTGGAAGTCACCACAGCTGACGAGCCGCTCAGATGGCCTCCGTCATCATTGCAGTTTCTTGCTGGGAGCCCCGGAGCATTTCCACGGCTCCTTAGCAATCTAACGTCTGTCTGGTAATGTGGCCTGGATGTCAGCTTGTTGTTCATTGTCTGAAAACAAGACAACATCCATGCAAATATGCAGTATGTATACATTCATACACACACAG
The DNA here is from genome assembly GCA_026779585.1 of Mormyrus proboscirostris. Lineage (NCBI taxonomy): Eukaryota > Metazoa > Chordata > Actinopteri > Osteoglossiformes > Mormyridae > Mormyrus > Mormyrus proboscirostris. Next base: position 175,755 of record JAODKF010000139.1, on the reverse strand, counting down.
GTTTGTAATTCATTTCCATGGGGAAAACTCTAATTCCAACAGGACGACCTTAACCCCAACCCAACCCCAACCTTAACCATAAGTAACCAAACTAAATACTAGATTTTTGGCATTTAAATTTTTTTTCAATAATTTAAATCTTTGTGCTATTAGTTAAGTTCTCCCCAAATGAGCTCGATGGACCAAATGGCCTCCTCTCATTTGTAAATTTCTTATGTTCTTATGTGGGGACTGGAAAAATGGTCCCCGCGGCGTCAAAATAATAGATTTTTGGTCCCCACAATGTAATATAAATGTAATCCATACACACAAAAACACACACACACCCCTCCAGTCTGGATTAGCCAGCTACTCCAGGAGGGGTAAAAATGACCCCACACCTCCTCTGATGTGTAACATCTCAGCCACCTGCTTCTCTTTGCACTCCTTCCTGTTTGCCCGCTTGTCATCCACAGCCCTGTAGGACAGAGCCGACAGCAGACGTCGCTGTAGAGCGACGAGCGAGAGCAAAGCCTCTCGATGGAAGAGAGAACGATAAAATCACAATAAAAGTATGAAACTACTGAATAAGAAAGAATGAACACAGCATCTTGGCTTTAAGAAAGCAAAGCGCAAATGAGAGGAATTAAATTTGTAACTGGATGTGCAGCCATCCAGTCACTCAGCGGAAAAAGTCATATCCACGTCCGCTTGTCTGAAATTGAAATGTGTTGCAATTGCTATTCTCCTGTTATTGCCTTGTTCACTGTTATTAGCATTTATAGAGCTATTGTTTTCTAGTTAATGAATACACCTTGCCATCAGCTTCATAGCTGTTATATATTCCAGGCAGTCTTATTTAAGCCTTTCCCATGTTCCATAGGTATCGCTATGTTTAGACAGAAAGCTGTCAGCTTTGATTGCTCCAATTTGGGGGGGTATAGCTACATACCAAACACACACAATGACTCTCGTACTTTATTTAGCCAAGATACATGGGAGTCTGTAGCTGTGTTTTAGAAGCATCCTGTGCTGCGGCTTACAGAGCAGACCGGCGCATGCTCGCTCAGTTTGGAACGGCTGGGAACTTCACCAGCGCCGCCTCCGCTGGTTCATAAGCCGCTCCTCCGATTAGCCCGGCCCAGTCAGCCCACGGCCCCGCGCTCCCAGGGGCTGTAGTTAAAATGTTAATGGTTTTGATCAATTTAATAATGTCACTGGACTCCGAGCCATTAATCTAATTTTTATACATAATATAATGTTGACAGGGATACAATGAAAATTTATGCAAATGTACAAAGCTATGTCTCATTTTTTTACAAGGCTGGGGTTTAGTAAAACTGGTGTAGTGTAAAAAAAATTTTTTTTGTTTTGTTTTTATGACAGGAGAATAAATGACTGGCCAGACTGCTGACTGTGGCGGGTTTAAGTGTCACCACTGTGGCGCTTGAGTGTGAGGGCCTTTTAGTTTGTGCCCTTCGAATCGTACAAACGCTGACAAATTAATGGTTCCCTCACTTTGCTCCACTCTGTAACCCTTCATTTCTGGCCAGCGATCAGTAGAAATCTGGTCACACCACACTCTGATTATCTGAAACAAGATTTAGTGCTGGTTAGAGAAAAAGCACTGTTCTGCCCTCACTCCCTGGGGGGGCGCAGGCATCATCAGCTGCTGGGTTATTAATTGCCGCACAGCAGTAGGAGGCTGTTCTCGGCCAGCGGAAATGCGTGGCGGTTTATTTAGAGGCTCATCGCTCAAAGAGGGAAGGATGCAGAATACTGGCTAAGTTTTGCTGATTGGTGGCCGAGAGACAGACGGTGGATTGTCATTGGTGGCAGAGAGACAGACGGTGGATTGTCACAAGATCCATCGTTTATTCCTGAGTGGGGTGGCAGACACCGTCAGAGCGATTCGCTGGCACAATGGCCCCCGTTTGACTTTTCAGACAGCTGAACCCCAGGGAAACTCTGTTTCCATGACAATATGGCAGTTATATGTCAAAGTTATCATATTCATATGTTATTGTTACTATATTATATTACATTGTGCTGTATATACATAA
>JAODKF010000139.1:168713-171213 GCA_026779585.1 Mormyrus proboscirostris | reverse complement strand
GGTTGTGCTCAGAGTGTGCACGCACTTGGCAGTGTGTTTGTGTGCAGGAGGGAGTGAGACACGCACCTTTTTTTTTTCCTTCCAAAAGTGATTAAAGTTTGATCAATAGGTTATGAAAAAGCAGCCCCCTGCCCAGTGCAGTGCCTGACATATTCTGATTATTCAAACGCCCCTGTGCGACGTGATGGTGCCATTTCCGGGAGCAGTGATTACATTCAAATCCCTGTACACAGGTTGACCTTATAGCAGTGATTGTAATGCAGCTCCGGTAGCCCACACACATGCCAACCCCCCCCCCATCCTCCATCTTCGTCTCAGGGCTGCTATCTGCTTCTCAGAAGCGGGCCCTTGGTGCGCAGACATCCGCTTCTTCACCATTCATGCTCAGCCTTCTCCCTTAAGTGGTTTGTTCATATATAATTTAAGGTGTGTATAAATTTTACTTGTGTAGTTTGAGCATTTACACATGAACTCCAGTCTCCCCAGTTTCATCGTTCTGAAAGCGTTTGGGTTCTTGCACTTTCAGTACGATGACATTGCAGTTGTTTTTTAGTTTTATTATTGTTTAGGTGGCTGTTTGGTGCTCTTGTTTTTCTCTGTTTCGTTGCAAACATTTTGAAAGGTCATACAGTCGTCTTCAATGAACTCAATTTAATTAACTGATTAACTGCAGTTGCACAAGTTGCTTAGTGTTCACCTCTCTCTTTTCACTCTCCTTCACTATTTTTATCATCTTTAAACATATAGACACAGGACAAATCCAGTCTTCCACTTGACGCAGATTACAGTCGACAGAGCTATCTTTGTGACAGGTTAACTTTGGCTGTAATTTTCAGCTCTGAGCACTTGCTTGTACCTCAGTGGGTCCAGGCCCACTGTAGCATGAGCAAGGAATCCAAATCAGGGAGTTCTTGTTGCGGCTATGACCTTCGGTGACCTTCGCCCTCCTATTTGTTTTGTTTGTTGCTCATTGTGCCAGCTAGATGGATGCTCACAGTGACTCATTGTCTCCTCCAGCACCGTAGGTCGACTCTATGTGACTCTTTATTCATCTCCTGCCTTTTGTTACGTGGAGATTATGCCACAATCAGATGGATTTGAGAAGAAACAAGTTGATCAACTTGTCTAATGACTGACATGGTCTGTAACTCAGAGACCAATTTTGCGTTGCAAAGTATTGAATGTTGTCTCAGTTCCGGTGAGTACTGAATGAAATGTTGTTATAGAGTTTTAAGTGACTTCCTAAAACCTAATATCCAAACTGCCCTCTCTTTTAAATGCCCTCAAAATGAAAAAGTACATGTTACATGTGGAGAGAGGACTTAATGAAGTGTCTAATGAAGTGTTGCATTCAAACACTGCTACGCACTCAGCATCTATGGCAGTGGGTGAAGCACACTGGATGTGCAGTGATCTAAGTGGCTGTGAGCAATTTGTTGAACTACGGACAACCTGGCTCGCCTGTTACTAAGTACAGCCCATTTTAAACCTGTGCTGCTTATCCTACTACTGTTCCAAGCCAGCTAACAGTGGCAGGCACTCAGAACACAGTCTTCATTTGTATGTGTGTGTGAATTGGTTTATATCATTTGTAAGATTAGAAGACCATAATCGAGTTAGGACTGGGATTAGGGTTAGGGTTAGGTTTAGGTTTACGGTAACCATTATGGTTAGACATAGCTTTGGGGGTGGGTTATGGTTAGGGTTAGGTTTAGGTTTAAGGTAACCATTATGGTTAGACATAGCTTTGGGGGTGGGTTAGGGTTAGGGTTAGGTTTAGGTTTAAGGTAACTATTATGGTTAGACATAGCTTTGGGGGTGGTAGGATTAACCCAAATTTTGATAAAATGTTCCCCCAAAACTCTAGTTCTTTTTTTCAGATTAACTATTTTGAGAACATCCAAGCAAAGAAAATGTAGCCACCATTTGTATGTGTCTTTGAGCAGTGCCTGTGCAGGCCTGCCGACTGGAAATGGTCACGTTCAGTGAAGTGCAAAGAGGTTTAGAGACAAGCAAGTCTGGGGAGGGAGGATTTTTTAGAATGTCTGCAATATTGAACCCTCTTATGGGTGCAGTGTCTTGTAGATGTTAGTGTCCATTAAAATTTCAGATTGTTTTTACAAGGTTAAGACTGTCGGGAAGTATGCCCCCCCCCCTCCCCCCCGACCATCCTCCTCTTTTCCTGCCAAGCAGAAAATCCATCAGGGCTGTGTTTCTGATGAAGGCATCTTTTATACGGCTATATAGTGATGGGTAGATGTATTAAACATTTCATGTCATCCTTTAACGTTGATATCCCTTTTATTTAGCAGGCTACCTCCTAGTTTACCTGACGATCTAGTACACTTAACAGGTCAGCTCATAACTAGGTTTTCATTCCAGACATTCCCTCTGCTGTGATCATTATGATTAGTACTTAATCATCAGTATTGTCTGTACCTTTCTACCTATCAGACTTTTGATTTAACTCATTTACAGGGTCTTCATAGGGGGGGGGGGG
>JAODKF010000139.1:155277-168604 GCA_026779585.1 Mormyrus proboscirostris | reverse complement strand
CCCCCCATTCCAACCTCCCTCCTTGGGCCAGAGTCGATCTGATTATCCACTCCATAGTCAATACCAGCCAATAACAAACAGCTTGCAGAGAACCCTGCAGGAGTGTTTACATGTAACACTGCCCATCCCAGCAAAATGAGAGGCCGGGGGGGCCGGCTGCTTCAGGCCACGGAGGGACCCTTCCCGCATGCACGCCGCATATGACACCTCATAAATTAGTGCCAGCTCGCCTGGCCCCCGCATTCCATCTCTGACGCACCAGTGCTTACCGGGTGGGGCCCCTTTTCCATAACCAGTCAAAACCGCAGTCACCCCCCACCCGCCCTGTCATTCGTTAACTACGCCTGGCAAACCCAGCAGAGAATGGAAAGATCTGTCAGGGCTGTGTCATCTACACCAGCGATCGCTCTGAAAAGAGACGTGCCCTATTCAGTTTTTCATTAATTTCAGTGTATTTATTTTTATATTCACTTTTCCATTTCTTTATTTACCTGTGTATTAGGTAATCAGTATTTGAAGTGAAGCTACTTGTTTAATTGCTTGCTAATTAACAAATACTATCATCTTCTTTGTTCTTCTGTCCACTCAATTGGCTATGCATTATTTAAGTGCTAATTATAAATGAACCACAAATTTCACTGCTAATGTGCGTCTGACCAGAGCCGCCTGGCACAAGAGCTTCCGGTAACGGCAAACCAGCCCCTCCTCTCCTCTAAAAGGCTTTACTTTTAAATTGGGTTATTCCTGTTCTTTATGTGCCGCTGAAAAGAGACTTAAAGGCCTAAGCGAGACAAAGCTGAAGGGTACAAACCTTTCTAAAGTAATTCTTTTTCTAAATCTCCTTCATTTCAGTGAGCGTTTAGTGTTTTTCATTGTTGCTTAATTTCATCCTATACCTTACATTTCTCCACTGCAGCTTGCTGTCTGTAGGAAGTGCTGAGTGATCTTCGGATGCTTGTAAGCGTTTCCCACACTGCACGGTGTGAATGCCGTCCTCAGGTCCCCAAAGGCTACACGCCTACACAGCCCATGCATGTGGGAGAGTCTGTGTGTGTAATGCGAACACACACAGAGGAAATGAGTTGTGTTCCTTTAATTGTATTCTGCTTCCTGCAACTATATTTGGGCTTGGTTGCTGTTGGAGTTTTCTTTTGCAGTTTGTAGGCATTCAAAATATTTTATTACAAAAGTAATTTATATTAGTTTTGTTCTAAACTAAACACAATCTATGTTGTTAATTAAAAACTTTGAATGTGTTCCAGGACAGAGTTTGGGAAACTGATTTGTACAGAAATGAGGTTTTGCATAGGGAGAAATAATTTTGTGTACATTTGTATCTTGTGTGTCTGATACCAAGGATCAAAGCAAAATGAAATGAGAGAACATTATATACCAGAGACAGACAGGTAAATGATAGAGCTGCACATGACTACGGAACCTTCTAGTATCCTGAACTGACTGTATGATGCCACATGCCGTCCCTAAACACATATGACAGTTCATATGACAGTTCTTCACAGACCTGCTTCCACTATAGCCCTCAGCTTACACCTGAGAATTAACCATAAACCATTAGGCGCTTTCACACTGCTGGAACCTTTTACTGGAACCAGACCCTATTTCTAGTACCAGGGACTTTTGTCATGTTCACACCGCAGGAACTCGACCTGACTGTACCTCTTCTGAGGCAGTTCCAGTACCGAATACAGACTTGGTACTTTCCATTAGAACACAAACCACTGGGGAGGCCCTTACGTCCATAGCCTGCTGTTGTGTTGCCCCCACAAGCATGAGTGCTAACTTGGGAGTAATGCGAAAATGCAGGAAAAGAGATGTAGCGGAGAAAAAATTGAGGCGATGGAATTATTTTTGTACCTTAATTACATTTAATGCATCAATTAATGCATTTTTTGCTTGTGTCTTTATATTTCTGCATCGGAAAATTTCATCACTAACAATATACTTTTGTCTAATATTGCCGGTGTAATATCAGCTGTGTCTCATTTTGATTGCGACTGATCCCCCTCAATAACTAACAAATAACTAACAAAATGACTTAATTATCCTCCATTGTTTTGGCGTGGTGGTGTAGTTTCGTATGAAATTATGTGTGAAGTTTAACCTGCAAACATTTGGCATCTCCCCTGCTTATTTCTCATAAAGGTCCTAGTTCCTGTTGTGCGGTGTGAAAGTGACACAGGTAAGTGTCCAGGACCTACAAAGTTCCCAGTCCAAACAGACCAGGGACTTGTAAACAGGGACCAGGGTCCGGAACGTCAGTGTGAAAGCGCCTATTCCCTTACTCAGCACTGGGGATCAGTTAAATGCCTACATCTGCCTTGAATTACCCATTCGAATGAAACCAAAAGAACCTGTTTGCCCATGTAAGCTTTTATGGCTGTGAAAGCAACCGGCAGGTATTTTGCCTGCTAAGGATGTCAGCTCATTTGATCTGTTCCACAAACTTTACAGATGTCCGGAGGATCCATCTGTTTCATATTTCTGACACGCAGGGGCCAACACAATGCTGAATTCTGAGTAATATTTTGATCAGAATGCATTTTTTACCGCAGACAAGGTATTTTAAAACATATCCTACCCATTTTTTTTTTCTCAGTCAACGCATTTTGCTGTGGACACAGATGTGTCTTGCCCCAGACACATTTGTCTGTGTACAGACAGGTTGACGATCCTTGCTGACAGTACAGAAATGGCCTCCAAGTAGGGCTGATGTAAAACGAACATCCTCTGGAATTATAGCCTCAGACTGCACTGTCACAGCAACATAATGTGTGATACCAACATAATTGCAGAGCACATTTCCACTCAGTCCACAGTATTCATTTTTCAGAAAATTCCTGCAGACTTAGTGAGTTCTGGAAATTTAACGAAATTCCTTCGCTGGATTGCATGAGGACGGTATTGTAACGTATGAAGAGGTAGCGGGAATCATGGCCATTCGCTGTCTCAACTCAATGAACAACAAAACATAAACTGGGTGCATTTTGGAAATTTCTCTTTAGTTGTGTGTGTAGAAGAGTTACATAAAGGGGAAAAAAGGCAAAAGAGCTGGCTAATACACAGTGAAAACATTAACTGCCTTACTTATTCTGTATGAAATTTACAAAAGTTCTGCATATAGAACTGAATATTGTCATTCACAAAGTTATTCGTAAAAAACAATATTTCCTTTAAAAATGTGGGCCTGCTAGATTAGTATTTCTTTCTTGTTTGTTGTACAGCCATTCCAAAATGGTAGACCTGTAAACAGTTATTCATTTAGAATAAAAATATTTCCTCTTTCATTCAGAAGAGTTTTCCCTGAGAACAATATAGTACAGCCTCCCTTATTTAACAAAAAGTGTTAAAATGTTAACGCATATATGCATCATATTAGCTGCTGAGCTGGTAGTGAAATGGATTGTCTGTAAGTGTCGCCCGGCTGCTGAATTCTGCCGCGTGTCATCTTGGACACAGCTTGTTGGCAGCTAGCTGACAGCTGAGCTTGCTTTGAGGGCTGTACATTATTTTTTTTTTTAATACACGCCTACAAAGTCACTCTGCAGTGTCTCTGACTCGTACCTCAAGACTTAGTCAGACTTTGACGGGTCAGACAAGCTTCAATTTCTTATGCCAGAAATATTTATTTCAAAATGTTGAAAATTTGCTTGGCGAGGCGATGACAGTTTTTTTTTTTCATTTCATTAATAAGCTAATTTCTTAGCAGTGTGGTGACCAGGTGCGTCCGTGCTGATTCACATGCCTGTAGTTCCCTGTCCTTTTACCGTGCACAGGCTACATAAAAATGCTTCTACTATAACTCTTTATTATTATTTTTTTAACAAAACTGCACCCTCTAACAATTTTTGAAGAGTACTTTTAGCTCCAGTTGATGCGGTTCCCTACGAATAGTAAAATTTTCTTAATCTCATAACAGACAATGTATCTCAATAATGTTGATGTGTTTTTTTCTATATAGTTATTGGCTGGTGGTCTTAATTCATAGCTTGATGACAAGTGATCCACTCATGGATGGAGTGAACATGTGACCACGGTATAGCAGGTTTCTAGTGGAAACACATTTGACATACCTTTATTGTACCCTTCAGTGAATCCTTTGTACCCTTCAGTGAATCCTTTTTATTTTCTATTCTTGATTTATAAGGGGGCCTGGGGTTTTTAATTTTAAGATATCTATGCTACTTTAGATCAAAGTGATTGTCATGCAGCTAAATGAAATACTGTGTTAAGCCAATGAAAAAGTGATATCTGTGACTAAATCACATTTAAAGTATTCTGCTAAAAGGCCTTGAGACAAACAGAGCCTTTCCTCGAAATGTGCAGCCCGAACTTCTGTCAATGACATACTGCTTTGTGACAGGCAACTGGGAAGGTAAATTATGTTGTCCAAGCACTTTCCATAATCTAAGATGAGGACATGAGGCAGCCTGAGCTTCGTGTGCTTCCAGATAGGCCTGTAAAAGTACACAGTATCAACGTCCGTCACAATCAAAGGCTGCAGCCGTCGATTAGTATTTTATAGAGCAACCCCAATCAGTACCAGCAGGCCATCTGGTCCCAGCTGTTAGAACTGAGGAAGGCTTACTTACTACTACTGTGACGCAAAATCTAAAGTTTGCCATTTATATATAATTTATATATAATTTCATTTTACCATATATATATATATATGAGAACAGTTAAAACGTTCTACGTTCCAGTCTAACCAGGGACCACAGTACTCAGTATGTATTTAAATGACCACGTTCCTCCTGCATCTTTAGATTCAGTTTTTCTATATGTATTGTTCATTATTTTGTGTCAGTACATGAGGACTGTGAGAGGAGATAGGAATTGTAAAAAATTACAGGTTTAAGCGGCTGGCTTTTCGCTTTGGCAGTCGCCCTCCCCACTTCGCAAGGTCAGTGGGTGCAGAAGGCCGGACTTAGCGGTCCGCTCCAGCCCGCAGCCGCGAGGCGAGGCGATAACGCGCGTGCAGCTCGGGGTAGTTCGGGCGCCGGTGGGGAGGACCGCTCTCAGTCCTGTCAGCGCGCGCTGGACGAGGGGAAGCACGCGCACTCCGCGCTGGGATGACACGGGGACGGATCCCTGAACAGATGTATAAAAACACACGCACTTTGCTGGGGCTCGGCAGCGAAACCTGGGTCTGACATCTGTCGGGAGAAGAACAGAAATCCGGACGCCGGGAAGCCCGATTATTTTTTATCGCATCTATTTTTGAACTCAAGTTGCTTGGGGGCTGGGTTCCTCGCCGATATCTACAGAAATGAATAATACCACGGATGTTCACTACATCCAGCCGATTTTGTGTTATATCATTGGGTAGCAGCTGACATCGGTCGTCTAAACCATCCGTAAAAAAATAATTTTAAAAATTGGTTTATGTGTTTGTTACACTTGTTTTGTATGGACTTGAACATGTCTTGAGAGGAAAGATTTGACAGAGAACATGACTGTAAGTACATTCTGAACTGATATTTAATGTACAGTTGATGTATTTGCTGGTAATCCGTATTTCATATGAAATGTGACAACTGCTTTACGGACGAATTATCGTTCTGTATATGACGTTTCTTTTAACCGGTGCTGTTTCATTTTATTTAAAAATTAATTTCTAAAAACACGATGATGTTACGTACAGTGCGTATTTGCGGAACGACTTGTGCACTGAATCTATCTGTCCTAAATGCAACACTAAGGTGTGGACGCTGGTACCAGCGCTAGTTTTGTGATGACCATTTAGGATCTCTACTCATGGCTCTGTATCTGTATCGTATCTGTATTGATACTGGGTGGGCGTTTAAGATACTGTTTTTGTCTCAGGACCTTTTCTGAGACATGACATCATTTCAGGACCAATGACTTGGCATTATAAGCGACGCGATAAAAAAAAATCTTCCGTAATTCCCTAATGAATAGGATGCCATGCGTAATGTTACCACCCATGTGCGGGACCACCGGTTTTGCATAGCAACTTCGGCTAGCAAGCCCACATCGTAGGCGAAGCGTGAGGGAGAGCTCGGTGTTTAAAAACGAAAGAATACCTACGTCGAAGAGGCTGCAGGGTACTGCTTTTTATGGCAAAGTTGAGGGGGGGAGGGAATAACAATAAATCACCTTTAACTTAATAAGCGAGCGTGTTTCATGGAGAGGAATACTGGCATGCCGCCGTATGCTGTCTTTCACGACGGGGTTCTGTGCAGCTGTCAATTTGCATGCATTGTGTGCCAAAGGCGCTCTCTAAGCAGGGGAAGGACGGCAGATTATTCCCACTGGATACGCTGAAGCGGGTCCCACCGTATCCGTACCAGGAAACGAGTTTCTTCCTCTGACTCACTTTAAACAGTGACTTAAATAAACGATGGGGGAGATGTCCAGACACGTCCGTGTAAGGACTGACGTGAGAAGCATAGGACTATTTCTACTTTGTATATTAAATGTCTTGAACATCTCGGCTCATCATGATGGAGTCGTTGCCCTTTTAAGGACTCCAGCTACTGCCTAAGATTTAAAACTGATTCCCACGGCTTTCTCTTCGTCTCCAACTCTCATACACTGAGTTGTGGTTCTGAATGGAGACGCGACGTGATTTCTTTCCACAGGCCCTATTTATAGTTTAGCGCTTAATCTTTTTCGGTGGTCACGTAATGGTCACGGAATTTTTACATAACAAAGGCAAAGCCTCCATTCTAGGATCCACCCGAAGAGTACTCTTTATATGAGCATTTTGGTAAGGTATTGCACTGTAGCGCGATGTCAGTGTGGAATGAATTTTAGCGAAAAGAATAAAAACACGCGTGATTCCTTGTTACCTTTTTAGTGAACTTAGGGTGTGTACGCGTTAGATCGCCCGGATTCTGGCAGGTGGGGACATGCGAGCAAGTTAGCTATGCGTTGACCGGTATGTGAAGTATTATTATGTTTGATAAGTTTTGTGACCTCAGTGCAGGACAGGAAATCGACGAGATGAGTCTTAATACTTTGAGGCGAGAGAGGAAATATATCCGCCGGGTGGAGGCTATCCATGATTTCTGCCGACAGCTGTGACTCACGAAGGTCCCGGTGGCAATTTTCTCCGTCTTAGAAATGATTGGCTGAGCCTAGATGAAAACGGAGATGGAAACGTCTGAGCGGCCGTCGCTGTAAAAGGGGGCTGCAACATAACGATCCTTTAAAAATGGACGCAAACTGCACAAACAAAGATATTTTCGCTTTATCACTCTGGGGGTCTCGCCGTGGTCCTACAGACTGAACAGCATTACACATGTACGAAAGTCGGCAGTCGGTTGCTTATTTTACTGAATGATGAAGGGGTGGAGAAGCGCTTGGTGCCGTCATCTGCTTGTCCTGAATCCTACGCGGAACGTACCACAAGGAGGCTGTCTTAGCGCTCGGCTGAAAAAGTGAACATTAACGCACTTGGCTTTGGTATTACTTGTCCCGATTCACTTTTAAACGATAGCGGGATGCTGTCTGCCAGTGCTGTTGAATCAGAGGCCTATCAGCAGTATGACGTTTTCATAACCCGATCGTGGTATATAACTCAGGTCGATGCAGATACTAAAGCCCCGTGTTAACCAGGTCTGCGTGCACATTGTGGTCTCGGGGGGGATTAGTCTCAAGAGAAACTGCAGCAAATCACTACATGGAAACTGCGGCTGACCCGAAGTGCGTATGACCGACAACTGAGCTTTCAAAGTAGACCATTGCGTCTGTCCGCCCCGCATCGTAATTCACCGTTGCGATGGAAAAAACGACACCAGATACTGTGGTTGCCTAACCGGGTGATTATAAGCCAGAACAGTAGCCATTTGATGAAAGAGCAAAACAGGCTGACTTTAGTCTTAAATGATACAGGTAATGTCGTGGTGGATGCGTTAACGTTTGGAGATAGTTTGATACTCTAAGAGCTTAAGTAATGTACCAATAAGCATTATTATGTAACTTATTGGAGACTGTAAATTCTGTTCAGTTCCTCGAGGTATAGATTTCTAGTACTAAACAGACAACTGCCCTTTTAAAGTTAACTAAGTCATTCTTAGTACGGAAGCACCGTACACTGTACTTACTACAGTGTACAGCAACACGTTCACTTTGTCGTGTTTTTGTTGTCTTGAAAGCTAGAAAATCTTTTCCCAGTCACTTGCTCTTGCTGTAATGACATTCTTAATGGGTCTGACATTTAAAACTTTTAGTGGATTGGAATATGTATCTGTTTTCTTAAGAAGATAATTTGTTCATATGGCAACATCAGAAGTGACATTAATCCCAGACGGAGTTTGATTCTTGCCTGCCAGTTTCACTGTGGGGGTCTTTGCCACTGAGCAAAACTGTTTTCATTTGTGGTAGAGAATAACAGTGTCACAATGTTATTTATGACATTCATTTTAATGTATATGTTTCATTTGTGGCAAAAACCATAGTCAATTCCTTCAGGTTTCAGAGCGGAATGAGAAGGGGAAACACGCCTTGCTTTTGACATGACATACGGGAATACACGACATTTGTTCACACATATTTGTGTGCTTCAGGTCAGCTGCAGTTTGTGGGATGTGCTCAGATCTAGAGGCGGGAAACGTGAATTTCTGCAGGGAGGGAATGAGTGTGTTCCTGATGTTACCTTTGACCTGACCCTGTCCGCTCCTTTTCCTGTCCAGGACTACAGGGAGGATGGAATGGACCTGGGGAGCGACAGCTCAAGCCGCTCCAGCTCAGAGTCCAACTCCAACAAGGTGACCCCCTGCTCGGACTACAAGTCCCCCCCCAGCCTGGACCTGGTGACCCTGGGGGGCTATGAGGAGGATGAGGATTACCAGGAGTACAAGAAAAAGGTCATCGAGGAGTGGCAGAGCGAATGTGGGGACTATGGTGAGCGGCAGGGGGGCAGCGACGGAGGAGGCGCGAGGGGCCGCAGTCTGGCCGAGGAGCTCCAGGACGCCAAGGTCCCGCTGGCACCACTGAGCGGCCGCACGGCTACCACTGTGGCCGTGGTGCCCGAGGAGCTCAAGCAGAACGGCAACATCATTGTTCCCGTCAGTCGGCACCAGCCCCCACCCAAGACTGCACCCAGGAGGGCGGTAGACGCGGGCAGAGTAGGGGTGCCGGGCCGCTCCCCGGGGCGGGACAGAGAGGGCTCAGGGACCCTCAGTACACCAGAGCCTCCACTTCCCACTATGGACTGGGCCGCTCTGGAGAAGCACCTGGCTGGTCTGCAGATCCAAGAGCACGAGTTACACAATCAGAACCAGGGCCAGGGACGGACGAACTACACCTCAGTAAGTGGATTCTTCTCTTGTGGGCCCTGGCTGTCTGGAGCGTCAGTCTGCCTTTCCAGCTCTGAGAGAAGATGGAGGCCGTTCAACTGAGCAGCTCTTGGCTGTCAGGCAGTTAAAGGCTCAGTAGCATGTGAGGACGCGACAACAGCGTGGTCTGGTGTCACGTGGGTGCTCCGTACCCCCAGGAAGGCACAGCACACAAAACAGAGCCCATTGTTCGTAAAAATGTGGGCTGTAGCCTGACCCTTAGCCAGTGTGTGGAACTGCATTTCTCGGATGAAGATGGATATTTAAGGGCTCTGTTGTAACACTAAAGTTATTTGTGGTTTTAATTGTCATGTTGTTTTCCGAGTTCTGGAGGCATTTCGTGACCTTCAGTGGTGGGTAGGAAATGAGATTGCAAAATATGCCAGAAACAGCTGGGGAATAACTTCTGTTAGGTTTTTAAACCGTAAAGTATGTCATAGGTTTTAGGATGGAAAGCTGAGGACCTATCTGTCATGTAGTGTTATATTGAGCCTTGCCACAAGAGGGCGCAATTGCCGCATTTTACAGCACGCCGGTTTGTACCACAGAGACCGCTTTTTTCAGCAAGCCATCATTCCCCGCTTAAGAAGCTCATTATTCACGCGGTCGTTCCTATAAATAGCCTTTATACATACACATTGATTGATCGTTTGCTTTTTAGTCATTGTCAACTCAGCAAATTTTGTTCTTAAAAGAAGCGAGGTCCCCCATTTTGGCCCATTAACGTATTAAAGACTAAATGAGCTACACGTTATATAATTTTTGAGCTGCGTTTCTCCTTCTGTTCTAGCCTTGCCATGCTGCAGTGGGTTTACGGCTGTCCATCTGGACTAATTCCTGCAATGCTATCAGCCCTCTCTACTGATTGCAGGTTTCGGGTTTTGCTTTCTGGTGACCTGTTGTGCGTGCGGATGACATCATAGGTCAGGTCAGTGCAGAGATGGCTGAGATGGCCCCGCACTCTGACCCCGCATTTGAGTACCACGATACGGGGTGGCCTCCAGCTATATTTTATCACATGACAGTTTTTGGGGCGTCACTCAAGAGTATCTGGTCATGGGGATGCCTTTGTTTTTACGGTGATAGCTAGCCATAAATACCCTAATAAAAGAGCAGTAAATATCAGGATCACAGCCAAAGCCTAACAGATACGATCATTGTGCCTTATAAAAGTGGTCGTGGCTATTGCCTGAAACAAACGTGTTCAGGCATCTAGAGCTGGCCTAAGTAAATGGTGAATCGGGATAAATCAGGTATTTGGTTAATCCTGTTAGCAGCACTTATATATGCAGACTGGAGAGTTTGCTGGTGGCTGTCAAAGTGTGTGGTCCTTCTACATAAGAGAGTCTGTGCCATTGCCCCTCGACACCCTGTATCTGGAACAATGGCAGTGGTGGGCAGGCTTTGTCCCTTTGACCCGCAGAGTGTGGCTGCCGACGGGAAGGTATGCCAGGAATGTGAGATCCGTGGGGCCCTGGGCTTGGGGCCGGTGTCAGTCAGTGTTTACTCCAAGCTTAGTGTTTAATGATTCGCACATAGTCAATGTTCGCCACCGTATTCAGTGTTTAATAGAAATGGCACCAATCCGATACCCACTAGCAGTATTGGGTGAGTACCGAGAAAAAAAATATTGGAGCAGAAGTTCAAGGGGGGGAGATGGAGTAAGAAACTGATCTGATGCCCCATCAGAGAAAGATCTATCCGGAAAAATTGTAAAAATGCCTAAGGCACAGCGTACTGTAAAGAGAAGCCAGCGAGTACCTCATGTCTCATTTAACGCTTAGCAGCTGATAAAGCAGAAAAATATCGGATTGGTATCGGTATCAGCAGATACTCAAAGTTTTAGTATCGGAAAGAATTTTAACATCAGAAAAAATTTTTTTTGCGCCATTTCTAGTGTAATTTTAGTGCTAATTTTAGCATTTAATTCTGTGTTCGTTGCTTGGAACAGGGTTTGATGGCTACCATCGTGTTCGGTGTTTATTTCAGTAGCAGTGTTGAGGTTATCGTGGTTTAAAGCTCTGCACATTGTTTCCTGGCTGGTAAGATGGAGCCATTCCTCTTATAGCTGCAGGGTCACGGGAAGTTGGGTATAATTCTGGCCGCCTTACTGCACAAAAGGAGTCTTTGAATCCACCATCCACTCGGACTCCACTCCACACTCCAGCAGGGAGGCTTAAAAATGCTGCTCCTCACATAGGGTTGCGTTACCATGGGCACCGGAGCACTTTTCTTTCCTCCGGGGGTGATGTTCTGATGATGTTCTGTCACCTTCGGTGTTTCCTTTAGCCTGGAGAATGGGCAGATTGTCATCAGAGGAAATATAGTTGGGCTTTCAGCTGCTGGGGGCATAGCCCCCCCCCAACCATCGTGACAGGGTCCCCTGAGGTGCTGATAATCTCCTGCCCCTCCACTGATGGTTACCTCAGTAAATGACATCTGGCTCCCCGGATCTGACTAGTTTGCCGAAACTGGTGTCGTTATAAGACTAGTGGTTAAGCAAGGAGTTCTTGGCATTGCAGAAGCAGCTACCACAAACTGGATGGTTCTTTTGAAAAAAGACTACATGGTTTTTTTGTGGAACTTTTTCCTTTGAGGGGTGGGTGGGCCGGGGACAGTCAGTCCTGAGAAGACGTCTGACCTAAGGCGCTTATGCAGAACTCCTGTTCCGCTCAAAATGCAGTCAGTACACGGAGGCTGATAGGATGTAGTTTGTCTTTGATCGTCATGGAAACATAGGCTCATATTCCTTTGAGATAAACCGTGATTTGAGACCCCAAGCCTCATGTGCTGGGTGACTGAGTTGCCGATCAGCCCTCTCTTCGGTTCTCTTCCGCCTCTCTCCGCCCACATTGGAAGATGCGTCTGATCACTCGCGGCTTTATCGAGCAACTGTGGACAGACGTAAAAGGGATTGTGACACATATGACGTCAGCGTGTGGGTGACGGCCTCCTGCTTGCCGTCACCTCTCGTCAGCATTGAGTGTCAGCTTAGATATCTGACTCAGGATAGATCACGGTAATATCTTATTCTGTCTTCTAATAGAATTGCCATATAAGGTGTGACTACAACATAGAAAACAAATTGTTATTTTGTTTGGTCTGGATAGATTCTTAAGAAATGTACAGGCAGTAGCCTCTCTCTGCTATACCAGTGCATAGATGTAAAAATTAAATTAAAAAAAGTAAGGGTGAAATAGCCTGTGCATTGCAGCAGGTGTAGGACAGAATCGTGTTGGTTGAGTATCCCGGAGCAGTCTGCTTTTAGGTTACACCGTCCCCACGTTTCCCCTCTACTGGACCCCAGTGAAAAGGCTTTGGCTGTTGTTGCTGTTGCTGTACGGCCAGCCTAGCGCGCGTGCCATAGTGGGCAGACCATGTGACTTTCACGGGGAGAGGAGAGCTGTGCTTGACGCAAGGGCCACTGAGCACACAGAAGCGCTTGGCTTTGGGCGACGCTCCACCGGCGTGTGACATCTGTCGTCCAAGCGCCGCCTGGCTTCACTGCCACGCTGGCTTTAAGTCCCTCTGCTGGCCCGGGACGAGACTCTGGGACACGGACCATGTGAACCTGCCAAGAATCAGGAATTAGAGGGCGAGGGCGGCACTCTTCACGATGAAGAGACCAAGAGCACTCTGTCTGTGTGCTGCAGGCCCACTGGCTAGTGTCAGCCTTCAGCTGCAGTACTGCATCCGTCTATGGCTGTGTGCTGCAGGCCCACTGGCTAGTGCCAGCCGCAGTGCTGCATCCGTCTATGGCTGTGTGCTGCAGGCCCACTGGCTAGTTTTAGCCGTCAGCCACAGTGCTGCATCCTTCTATGGCTGTGTGCTGCAGGCCCACTGGCTAGTGTTAGCCGTCAGCCACAGTGCTGCATCCGTCTATGGCTGTGTGCTGCAGGCCCACTGGCTAGTGTTAGCCGTCAGCCGCAGTGCTGCATCCGTCTATGGCTGTGTGCTGCAGGCCCACTGGCTAGTGTTAGCCGTCAGCCGCAGTGCTGCATCCG
>JAODKF010000139.1:136070-150488 GCA_026779585.1 Mormyrus proboscirostris | reverse complement strand
CCCCCCGCCGTCGCCGCCCTGTCCTCTGCTGACCGCTGCTGGCACAACCTCCACTGGAATGGTGGGGTGGGGGGCAGTTGTCTGTCACTTCTCCACGAGGGGGGGGGGCTTCCCATTTCCAACAAGGCAGGAAGGAAATGTTTGTAACAATTTGCTGGTCTGAATCTCTGCCCCCTCCCCCACCCAGAGCCCCAACGGCTGCCGGTCTGTGCACAGCAGTTTCTTACATTAAAACATGACATGGCAAATGTAGGGCATTATTATAATGATTTTATTAGCAGTAGTATTACATGCAGTATTTCTTCTAACATGTTTCCTCTTCCCACTGTGAACTTCACTCTGACCACAAACCTGAGAAGCTGAAGTGCCACATGAGTCAGGAAGAGCGGAAGGAACAAACTTCCTGTTAGTTGTCGGGCTGGGGGGGGGAGCAGCTGTGTGTTACCTTGTGAGTAATCGATTGTGGTCGCCTCACCTTAATCACCGTTTCCATGCGTCTGTCGGTGTTTCAGCAGGCCGGCCGCGTGGGGAGGAGTGACGTCCGCGTGCGGTTATATTTAGCGGCAAGGTGCTGGCGCAGACGTGGCGCCGCATTGATACCCGGATGGGTACAGGCTGTGCTTCCAAACCCCAGGCACACGCAGCTACCCAGGAAAACACCCATCCAGGATCCCTCTGATCCCCGCGGTCCCACCCACATCCGCTCCCCTGTATTCCGGCATTGCACAGTGAGGGCGCTGTCATTGGCCCTAGGACGGCAGCGCTTGATCCGTCTTGTTACTGCCGGTTGGGAGATACGGGGAGGCTGGGGCTGTAAGCGAATGATGGTATCACCGGGCCGGAATGATCGCTCTGCATACCACAAGGAGAGATAAGGATCAGTTTCTGCGTTAGCGTGAGCCTAGTGGCTTGGGCTAAAGTTACGGTCGCCCTTGAACCCAATCTAAGGTGATGGCGTAACCTTGTGTCTGTCTGAAGAGAAAGATGAAGCATCTGCGGGAGGTGAGGTGATACCGGAGGGGGGGCTGGGGGGGCTCTTAGGTTACCTATAATCAAAGAGCAGCTGTGGGATGCGTACATCAAACAGCCCAGTGCATTTGTCATCATTTGATAGTGCGGCTCCCTGCACAGACTCTCCAGCACATTACGGTTGGCCCAAGTCCTTCAGGAGTCCCGGCCTCTTCCTGCTCCTGCACAGTATGACAGATGTGTCCTTCACCCGTACGTGCTTTGCTCTCCCACCCGTGAAGCCCTGCGGACAGAGCTCGCCTCACTGTGTGGGTCCAGTGGGGGGGCAGCGGTCGGCACTGGGGGGGCAGATGCTGCAGTGCGAGCACATCTCTTCACGTGACTGATATTCTCTCTCATTAACACCCCGGCAGAATGTGCCTGAATCAGGGTCATCACCTTCTTTGGTTGGCTTCTAATACGTTCGGGATGTATCACAAACATTATGGTCCCCTGTACTATCCAACCTTCATCTGTGTCCTAGTACCTAATTGGTCAAAGCCTTGTGTCAGATTTATGAGGCTAAGGTTCTGATTGGAGGCATGAGTGGACAGTTATGTGGAATGAAACATAACTGTGACCGTCGGTGACCATCCTTTGATTTTGAGGTAGCGTTTTATCGTATTTAATTTCAGTAATATGTCATCACGAGGCTCACGGTGAGAGGCCAGAGAGGCTCGGTTTGTGCATCTCCTGTTCGTGTGGATCATCGTTTCCCAGTCCGGTCCTTGGGGACCCGCAGACAGTCCACATTTTTGGCAGGGGACTGTCTGGCAGGGAGCTGGAAGGGAGCAAAAATGTAACCCGTCTGTGCATCCCCGAGGACCGGATTGGGAAACACTGGTGTAGATGGGAATCCAAAGCCGGGTCGTACTAATCTGGGAGCCCATTGCCGACCGCACAGAGCACCCTGCAGGGGGCAAACTGCAAAGGGTGCCCATCCACTGTGGGCCATGTGCTCACACAGACAGTCCGGCAAAAGGTCCCTCCACTTGGAACTTGGCAGCGCATGGCCGGGACGGCAGCACCGGGCCTCCTGCTTTGCCTGCAGCCTTTTCCTAGAACTGTAAACCATCAACCTCATTCTACAAGTTCAGGCCTGAAACAGGATCGATCCCCTTCCAGTTCATTAAACTTACCAGTGCAAATTATTGGGGAAAATTACGCAACAGTCGTCGTTTGTGAGGCAGCTGTGTGGCGCTGCTGATGGGTGGACGTGTATCCCTAAGCACCCTCAAGAATCTGACCCCGGGATGCTCAGATCACACCCTGATTCTGCTTCCTGCTTCTTATCTCCGATGTCCTACCTGGTCCCTCCTGAATGCCGCGTGTGTCTGCACTGTGACTCTTTCTGCATATAAACACAGTTCGGCCCCTCACACATGACACGCGAGCCCTGATCCTGCTTGCACGCTGCCTGGCCGGTCCGCAGTGCCGCAGAACTCTCCAGGCGGAGAGAGCTCTCGGCATCCTCGTCCGTTCGGTCCCCTTCTGCACCGTTTCGCCCTCCGTGAGGTCATGTGTGCGATTAGCAGCCGGGCTTTTAGCATCAGAGTGAGGCTGGCCCGCATCCGGCCCTCGGCGTGGGAGCGAGAGAGAGGAAGAAGCCGTGCTGGCTGCCTGAAGCACCAGCTGTCATCGCAGTGTGATAATCCCCCGTTTGCTGTGGGCGGGGGGCATTCTCACACACATGCCACTCTCCGTCACTCTTGCTTGCACCACCTGCACTGTACCATTCACTTTATGGTTATTTACTGTTTACTGAATTCTTTGGGGCTTGGGGGTCTGATCTTGCCTGATGGTTATTTCCAAATAAGGCTTGTGCACGACCTTCCTCGGTGTAACTGAGGAAAATCGATGGCTGCCGTGAACCGGCCCCACGTTCGGGAGTGTCCGAAAGGCCTGGCTTCTCGCACGCTCCTGCCTTTGTAAAAGTGCTAAACCCATGTGAGGCGTGAGATTCCAGTCAGACGCTAAACACAGGCCTGATGCTGAGCCCTTGTCACGATAAGGAGACCCAGTGGTACGTCACTGTCGTCTGCCCAGGCAGTGAGACGGCCGGCTCTTATAGTGCAGGGTGTTACAGGGCAAATTCATTTCATATAGGGAATCTGTGTGGCCAAATGTGAAACAGATTAACAGAACAGCGATGAAGGTGACGTGTTGATTTATTTAGCTTTAATATTACAAGAGGAAAAGTTGACTCCTGATAATTGAGAGATTTCCAGAGCTTCCCCCTTCACCGGCCTCCCTCTCCCTCTCCCTCTCCCCCTGGCACCCATCCGTGACGACGTTCCCATCTGAACACTCCGTGATTTCTGCCTTTTGGAGCCGAGAATGTGGCTCCTCCCTTCTTCCCGCCCTTTCTGCCGCAGAATTGGCCGGTTGCCTCTTTGATTGGCAGTTCTTTCTCTCCACCCCTCCCCCCCTTTACCAGTGTGAGAGTCATATCCTCCCATCTCTCTCTCTCTCTCCTCCCCGCTTTTCCCTCCGCTTTCCTGCAAGAAGCGTTCTGTTCTGTCAGAGAGAGGTGCTTCATTGCCAGGTCACCGGTAGCTTTCCCTCAGCAGAGCGACACCGGCGTCCATTTTAATCGGCTCGAGGGAGCGGTCCGTCTCTCCCTCCCTCTCTCTCTTTCCCGGCGAATCAGCCAGCTGCTCCCGACTCTGCTACATCAGCCCCGTTCTCTCTGAGTGTAGGATGCGCTGGAGGATGGTTCACCAGGAGAACTGTGCTTACCAGGTAAGAGCAGACGGCTGTGCTCTTCTCTGCAAAGCCGCGCGCTTTCGTCTTCTTCTTCACAAGCGGCTGTTGCTCCTGTTTGTTTGCCCGTTGCTGTGGCTTCTGTTTATGTGTGGTGTGTGTGTGTTTTTTTCCTGGAGAGGTTCGATTTGAAGCAGGGAGGGCTTGGGGGGGGGGGGGTGCCGGCGCAGTTGCTAAGAGCGTGCTTGACATTTGAGAATAATGCCCCCTCCCCCTCAAGATGCTGACACACTTCACGTCCAAGAGGGGTCCTGGTGAATATAGAATCTAGAGAGACGGTGTGAGTGTTTGCGTGTGTCTGTGCCAGTGCGCGTTCGCCGGGAGCCGGAGCGTGCCCCACTTATCTGGCGGCATAATCTTCAGACGTCAAACTGGGAACGCGTCACCGGATGCCGTAACCAGGTGACCACGCCGATGTCGAGCAGAAGGCAGCTCATCTGCAGTGCAGCAGAAACGGGGCCGCGCGCTTAACGAGGGGCGCTGACAGGCAGACGTGTCCCTGGCGTCCCAGGAAAACCCTCGCAGGGTCATCATGAAAGGCTGCAGCGCCTTGGATAAAGTAGCTCTTTGCAGGCTCTCCATTATTCATGTACCTCTTGATCACTCCGCTAAGAGTTTCAGCGCTCAGGGAGGGAGGGGTCAGTCCTAAACGTGAATGTTGTCCTCTGACGAGACACGCGTGACCCTGCCGTGTTCCTGTGCGGCAGGCTGTGAGGAGCCAAGCCCCGTCTGGAACGGGGGGCTCCGTCTGATGGACCGAACTCCCCAGAGAGCCCTCAATTAGGTTGGTATCCAGGCAACCAGCTGCACCCCCTTCGGTATTTTACTGTCTAGGGGAGCTGGTGTCGGCCCGTCCACAACATGGTCGCCGTGGGCTTTGTGTCTCTGTCGAGCTCCTGGGACAAAGATGTCTGCAACTCCCCCCCCCCCCAGCCTGTACTGTGAGGTGTGGCACAGAGAGGAAGCAGCCCTGGGGGGTCAGGGTTCATCACGTCTTAACGTTTGGTTAGCTGTGTTGTTTGTGTGTGTTTGACCTGCCTTTGTTGTTGAAGTGCAGTTTGGGTGTGGTGTTTTGCACTGTTTGTGCGTGTTTGACCTGAGGGTCTTCAAACCTGTGGATTTACCTTGTTTGGCTGTGATTGTTTAGGCTCACTGTGTTTGGTTAGGAGTGTGCATTTGGTCCTGCTGTCTGTTTTATCTGGATTGATTGCGTTTGTGCATTTTAGCTGGGTGAAATGCGTAGCGTATCACTGTGTTTCAGCGTCCGCGACACAGACGGGCCACCAACAGGATTTAAGAGTGGCCATTACGGGCCGTCCGCTCAGTCAGGTGCTGTGCCGCAGAGCCGACTGCGCGCTGCTCTATCCTCCGCCTCCATTGCTCTCTCTCTCTCTCTCTCTCTCTCTCATCGCACACGCACACATATTCCAACCATGGCCTTTATTATTCAGCAGGATGTAATGCTAATATTCACCGTGCATCCAGAGAGACAACAGCAGCACGGAGCCAGGAGATGGCACCGCCCCACCACAGGGCGGCTGAAGGAAGGCAGCATTTCAAACAGAAAACATGGGGGGGGGGTCATGGCAGGGGTGGCTCATGTCACATTACCTGGGTCAGCTTGGAAGGGGTGGGGCTGGGTCAGAATGCTGCTGCCAGTTTTGGGCAGGGAGGGGTTTGAACGGGGGGTGTGTGCATGTGCGCTTGTGTTTGCGTGAGCTCTCTGATCAATTTCCATCAGCGTGGGCACAACACACAAGCTGCATATTGAGCCGCAGCCCCACCCACTGCAGCCGTCTCCTCAGAGCATCTCCTGAATAAGTCATCGCCACGGCCGCTGTTCTGTCACTGAGTCAGGCACAGCGGGTAGGAAGCACAGCCCGATCCACATGTCACACGGACGACAGCAAGCCTGGGCACTGGGTCCGGCCGTCTTTTTTAACCTGCAGTGGCAAACCCTGTGCTGTCCCCTTCTGGTGACCTGAAGCGCCCTCTTCTGACAGGAATGCAGACCCTCCGCCAGCACTGCCACTCTCCCCCGCATCGCTCTTTCCTCTTCACCTATCCTGAACTTTGGGGGGGGGGGGGCGGAGTGGGGTTGGGGGAGGGCACTGTGGTTCCGGAGGTCCTGATCACAAAGCCACCCCTCTGTCTTCAGAGAACAATGACCCTCTCTTTCTCTTTTCACGTGGCTCTCTGTTCACTATTATTCTCTCGTCCTGTGGCTATTTTGGTGTGTGTGAGTGCTGTATGGTCCCCCTGTCTCTGTCTGTGTGTCCCTGTCTATGTTTTGCGCGGATTGTTTACAAAGCGCCGTCACCACAACGGCGAGCAGGAAGACCCCTGGCTTTGCTCTGGTTTGCCCTAAAGCAGGAGAAGCTCTTTGCTGCTGCTTCCGGGGGCGAGTGTGGATTAGCGCGGTCAGGAGACGAGGACCCCTGTTCTGTCCTCACATAATGAGCGCGATGTGAGCCTCTGTGAGCCGCCGGTCAGGCTTGTGTGCGGGGCTGCGCTGTGAGAGCCGGCTGGGCCCCCCACTCCTCATACATCGCATGCAGTGTGAATTCTCTGTCCCTCAGTGACCTAAGCGAGCCCCCAGAGACACCAGGAGTCTCAGGGCCGCCCTACAAGACGCCGTCTGCCCTCCCCCGGGTGGCGGGACATGGCACTGTGCCAGCCGTTTGTATCACCCTTTGCTCTTGGCCCTGCCCTTGTAGTCCCGGCTGTCGTATGCAGATGTGATGACAATGACATCCCTGCGTGTGCCGCCTCTGTCCCCCTCCCTCCTGTTCTTCTCCCTCTTCCTCCCATTTTCTAACTGGTTGAGTCAACGATGACTTCACCTGCAGCATGAAGTCAGACTCCATTATTCCGTGCTGTGGACAGGCGTCCCCCCCTCGTATCACTCACACTCGCCTTCCTACAGGGGGGAGGGGGCGGGTGTCTTCGACTCAGCGCCTCCTACCTGTGGAAGGCTGCCCCCCTACCAAGGGGACTCTTTTGCCATGGCAGCCATGCCTTTCTTAGCTTAAAGGGCTCTGCCCTCCTTGTTCCTTCCTGAGGCACAAACACACAGGATATAAGAGACGGGTGGATAAAGTACATTTTCCTTTTCTCCAGGGATCTGTGTCGTAGCACCTCTGTTATGTGATTCAGTTCTATGCGCCTGTCGCATCAAATGTAGGGTCTGTGTATGTTTGATGTATTATGCCACTGTTCTCATGTGTGTGCGGTTGCTGCCTGCAGCGCGTGTGTCTGTATGAGCGCACTCCGCGGCGTGTGTGTCCGTCTGACCGCCCTCGGTGGCGCGCGTGTCCGTCTGAGCGCGCTCCATGGCGCACGTGTCCGTCTGACCGCCCTCGGTGGCGCATGTGTCCATCTGAGCGCGCTCCGCAGCAAGTGTGTCCGTCTCAGCACCCTCAGTGGTGCGTATGTCCGTCTGAGCGCACTCCGCAGCAAGTGTGTCCGTCTGAGCGCCCTCGGTGGTGCGTGTGTCCGTCTGAGCGCGCTCCGCGGCAAGTGTGTCCGTCTCAGCACCCTCAGTGGTGCGTATGTCCGTCTGAGCGCACTCCGCAGCAAGTGTGTCCGTCTGAGCGCCCTCGGTGGTGCGTGTGTCTGTCTGAGCGCCCTCGGTGGTGCGTGTGTCTGTCTGAGCGCGCTCCGCGGCGCGCGTGTCCGTCTCAGCGCCCTCGGTGGCGCGTGTGTATTGATGTCTGCCTGTGCGCTGTGCTGTGAAGTCCGTGTCTTTGTGCCTGTCACACAGTCACACTCACCATCACATGCCCATCAAAGGCAAAGCTGGGGCAGCAGTGTCCCCTTTGTTTCCTTTTCCCTCTCGATGGTGGTGAGATTCTCCAGTTTGATTGGTTTGCTTGCTTCTGAGTTTATTTATAAATTCTCTGTAGCTGGCCATTTACGCTGCGGTGGGTGGGTGTGTGTGTGTGTGTGTGTGTGTGTGTGTGTGTGTGCGCCTGCTTGTTACATAACAGACCCTGTATCGTTTCTGTAATTTTCCATCTTTTCTCCACCCTGTCTCCTCATCCTCTTCTCTCACTTATGCTCCTTATCCTCCATTTCCCTCCCGTCTAGGTAACCCCTGCTGTTAAAGTTGCCTCAGTTATTGTGCATAGTGTGTGGAGTTGGCGTGTACCCTTCCCTGGGCCGTAGTGATGCCCTCTGAGAATGCCCAGGACAGGTGGATGGCATGCATCACGTTGGATAATCAGCCCAGTGTAGTTTTAGGCTTCTCTGCACATTCTCATACTGCACGTGGATGTAAGTGTCAGCTGTTTATAGTAGGTGTGACGAGGGAGGGTTGGACTTTTTCCTAATGCAGTGGTAGATCTGCTGGACATGTTTGGACATGGAATCACTGCAGGAATCCTGGTGGAGACATTTTTAGAAGCACCTGATTGAGTTGCAGCTCTTTATGTAAGGTGTCCCTCTAACACAATTTTTGTGCTCCATATCCAACAGTCTGATATGAACCAGAAAGATGTCGCATATGTCTGCAGTCATAAGGTGACCAGATAGTCCATGTCAGGGAGGTACTTCAGGTTTTACAAACTACTTTGAAATGGAAAGGCTAAAGAGTTCAGTTGTTCTTGTACTTTTACTGGTTTGTTTCCTCGATTGAAAGGCCCATCCAGCTGTTTTATATTAACATTAGTGACAAATGCATGATTATAGGAGACTGACCAATCAGCACACAGCAAGAACTCAGTGCTAAAGTGAAATCCGGGTCCTTTTAATCGAAATGGAAGTTAGCAAACCCTGTCCCGGCTCAAAGTTGGAGAAACTGCCGCCTTCTTTCATGCTCCGCAGGCCGGAAACGAGCTGCAAGGCACCTAACCTGGAATCCTCGCTCTCTGTTGATAGGTTTAAAAATATTTCAAAATAAGTTGTCACAGAACAATGCAACTGCTTTTAATTTGTTATTAGTTCCCAGTCTCCGTCTAGCCCCTGACCTCTGACTTCTGTATGCTCTTATGTATGACGGTGTGCCGCTTTCCCGCTCGATGTATGTTCTGTTTGTTTTAGTGTGTTTTAGTGGTATTACCTGTTTCTGTTTGTACTTCTATGTGGAACTTTAATTTTATTTTGCGGCCCGTCTTGACCTGTGGGGTGCTCCATGAAGCAAGATTAGGAGAAAGTCTGAGTAATTTCGAAAAGTCTGCCTCATTTGGGAGTTCTGTTCCATCAACGCGTCTTAAATGAATCCCTGCTGAGCTACCATGGTAACTCAGGCGAGTGAACAAGTCACAAGTTGCAATTCTTTGTCAAGCCAACTCCCTGGCTGTATTTATGACCACAGTATTGCCTTTTTTAGCAATTACATCTTTGTATTTTTCATACAGCTCCATCAGCAGCATTTCTTCTGTGGTAGAAAAAAACTCCGCTCTCATTTTACGCTCTTTCTGATTTGATCGTTCTATCATTCATTCATTCATTTGGGCTTCTTTAATATTGCAGGTGTGCGCACTGAGTGAGGCTATGCAAGTCTGTCTTGTATGAGCCTTGATTAGTTACAGCTGAACTGCGTTAGTGGAAGTTTAGAGATGGCGCTAGTTTGAGTCTGGCTTTCTTTAGCTACTCTCATGGAATACCCCACAGGACTCCCTGGAAGAGGAGGAATCTCACTGGGATGTTCCTGGGTAAATAGAAGATAAACATAAACAAACAAATAAATAACATTTCGGAGGGACACTCACTCTGTCTGTTTCCTGTTATACAGTGAGGGCTCCTTCAAAACTCCAGAATTATGGCCCAGAAAGGGTGACTGGCGTTTTGAGGTACTGCAGAATAACACACTGACCCAATGAGCTGATCTTTCCTGGCTCCTCTCTGCCAGACATGTGCTCAGCACCTGGGCTCCTTTCATCTTTTATTTTCCTTCTTTGTTTATTTCATTCTCTGTTGGCAGGTCACATGGTCCAGGCCAGCACCCATTCTATTTTTTACCGTGGCAGATTCCAGCACGGCCCACCGGTGCCTTTATTAGGGAAGACAGGGGGAGGATGCTTCTCTCCCCTGTGGGACAGAGCTGGGGGGGGCAGGGGGCATGCAGAGGCAATAGAAAGAGCAGGACACTCCCGTGCTCACAACCCCCCCATCCCGCCAACTGTCCGCCGCCTCCTCACCTGATACGACCGCCTTGGTATCGCTTTCCAGGCAGGCTGGGGGAAAAACAGCTGTTCTCATGTTATGGTGTGAGAAGGGGCAGAATATCGAAGGAACAGAGGCTCCTGTCTCTCTCACCCTCTAACCCTGCCCTGCTCAACCCAAAGAAGGAAGTCAGGGACTGCAGCACTCTCTGTCCATTGAGGAATAAGCAGACAAGCCTCATTTGTTCGAAGGAAAAGGAGCCAGCACTCGGCCCTGATGGATACTGCATGAGTTTGCAGCACTGTTCAGTTTGGTTTTCATACAGCATCAGCTTTATTTGGCTGGATTTGGTTTAATCTGATCTTGGACAGTTGGATCTGATGTGACTGTCGTGCCCGTGTGTGTATGAGGCAAGCTGAGTGTGACTGAGTGTGCGTGCGTGCGTGCGTGCGTGCGTGCGTGGGAGGACCCAGCCTGGAAGCCAACGTGTGATATCATGGATAACAGTGGAATGAATGATGTCATCAGCAGAATGTGTGCGGTCTGCCTCACGGACGATTACAAAGAGGTAAGAGAGCTGTGTACAGGGTTGGGTCATGTGACATACACAGTCGGTTGCTTTCACAAACGTGCTTGGATTGTTTGGCAATAAAGACCCTTTGTAAATAGAAATCACGAAGGTGTCTTCAGTATTCTGGATTCTCAAACATAAACAGCTGAGGGGCATTGCTAGGGAATGCGTACTTCAGAACTGCCAGAGTTGCTGACCAATCCCATGCAGCAACCCTGCTTACAGCCGGTCCAGTGGGATTGTGGGAAGTGTGAGTGGCCATTCCTGTGACATGTTGACACGAGGTATGGAGTGCTTAAGATCTGGAGTTTCCTGACAGAACGTGTGTTAAAACTGAGCCTGTGTTGTCCAAATAGTTAATAAGAAAGTCTGACCCGTTTCTAGCTCTTCCAGGGAAGTGGCGGTCTGGAGGCAGTGTGTGTGTAGGGCAACTCATTGCCAGTCTCAGAATCTACAGCAGAGAGAGTTGTGTGTCAGTTTCAGGAAGTAACAGGTTATGACAGGGAAATTAGAGAGCGAAACTAAACTCTTCAGCCACAGCCACTCCTACTGTCAAATGTAAAGTGGTTTCGCTTATTTAGAAAGAGGCATGTTTCGGGTCAGCGTTCCTAAAAGCGTCATTTGAGGGCAAACATTTTTCATTTAATGATCAAATGAAAAAACCCAAGCAAAGTGTTGTTCACATTACTTCATGCTGAAGACCCAAAAAAGCCTTGATTGTGATCTCACAGTGTGTAAGTCCTCTGCTGTGGCTGTGTTGTTTCACAGCTTTGAGTGACTACAGCACATGGATGAGGGTCATAGGTCAATACTCTATCACCAGCACTGCAGGCCCCGCCCCCCCACCTGCCATAGAACACCACTGAGTGCCCCTAAACCATCGGGAGCATTAGCAGGTTTGAACATTTTCAGAAGAATCCAGGTAGTGTCCTGGCAGGACATACGCATGCCGCCCCTTCTCTCATTCTGACACATATGAAATGCTGTCTAAACACCCTTTTAGACAGCGGGTTTTCTAAAATGGATTTTGAGGCTCCGCGATTTTGTAATGAAGTGAAATTCTGTCAAAACTCCATGCTGGGCAAAAGCGTGTCGTTTCTGTGGCGCGGAAGGAGGAATCGCTCGAGAAAACAAACAGGAGTGGATGGGTGACATGGTAACTGCTGAGGGTTAGATGAAGACAGCCAGGGTTATGCAATGGCACCAGATTGACTGCTGTGACTCCAGTTGTTCCCCAGAAAACACAAGTAAAGCCCCACAGTCACACCTTTCAGAGCACCCTGCATGGGTACTACCCTGGCAAGTGGGGAAGGTGAAGCTGCACTGGTCCCAGTCTCCCAGGGGCTCCTGCTTTTTGGCTCAGGGTCCACTTTGGTGTGATTTCTGGCCATTTGCATCGGGTCCCGGGCTGCCAGCAGGCTGGGTCTTCCCAGGTTTCCTGCGGTAATGTTTCCCCTCAGTCCTGTACATTAAGATGCCCAGCACCTCCCTGGCTTATAACACTGCTGCTAATTCAGGCAGCGTCTTCAAACGTCTAATTACGCAAATTGAATCGAATTACAGACTCCAGCTTCGAAGCCCCATCTGCCTCCATATTAGGGAGACATCATACGGCCACCCCGCCGCCACCGTGATCGTCAGCCCGTATCAGTCTGCGCCCATGGACAGGTGTGATGTCTTTACTCATTCATGTAATTTAATGGACAGTAGCGCAACTCCCAGTCGCCAAAGCATTTTCTGTAACTGGAGGAATGGTTACATACTGCCTGGAGCTGCTGCCCCACCGGCCCTGGGTTCCCCGTCCCTCTGCTCGCTGGTGCAGAGCAGCCCCGTTATCTCATTTGCTGGGGGCTCAGGAATCGACGTACCCGGGGGGGGGGCTGTCGTGCTCAAGCCAGATCATTTTTCTCCCGGCTGTCCTTCTGTCTTCAAGGGGGTTGGCAGGCTTGCCAGTCTGCTCACCAGGGTTTTAATTGGCCCGTCGCTCAGCTCTTCAGAAGCCGTCGGCTGCCGGTTCCCGTGTCGCTCGCCGGCTGCCGAGGCATGTTTGCGTCACATTGCCAGGCTTCACCGTATGCAGAGCACGTGATCTCGTGGCTCCGCCCCCGCCTGCACCGCTGGCTCTATGCATATGGCCATAGGAGTGTTCAGCATACAGATGTTACGCGTCATGAATAGGCTCTGTGGGACACTTGTAGTAATAATCATCAGAAGCTATGAGGATTCCATCTTAGACCGGAGGAAGTGAAGGAGGCGTGTAATTAAAGTTGCACTGCAGAGTGCAGTAGGTCTACAGTGTATGGGAGTGCAGGCACTGGGAGTACAGGGATTCAAAAGGTTACGTATGCTTCTGTGTGTGTGAGTGAGAGAGAGACAGAGCATCAGGAGCACCAAAAAGGGGGGGGGTGGAGTTTGGATTATTCCGTGGGCCCCTGAATGACAGGGCCCCTAGACAATTATTGGAGTGGTCTGGGTTGGGGGCCCAATATCTGTAATGAGACCCCTGACAGCAACGGGTGAGTGTGGCTGTAATATATACATACTGTGTGTCATATACAGCTATGGGATGTGTGTGTACTGGAAGGGAGGTACCTCAGGAGTGTGACAGAAGGAGTGTGCCTCTATTTTGAGGAACTGTTAATCACTGTTTATCTCTGGGCTCGATTTCTTTGCAATATAGTGCCACCCAGTGGCGATTATTTTGCTGACTTCCATTTTCTTTCTCAACATGCAGACTTCTTTGCCGATTCACTGAAGATTGCGTATCTTGCCAAGGTTATATGGGTCTTTGTTCCTCTGTGAAATTTGCAAAAAAAAAGAAAAAAAAAAGCCAGATCTAAGTGGGATCTGAAACTGAACCAAGCGTTACCTTTAATTTGAAGTATCAGACAGACCCGAACAGAAACCCATATGTCTCTCTGAGTACCATAGGCAGTGCATGGGCTAACTGGCTTATCTGGGCTAACCGGCCCCTGGAGCCGCCAGCATCAGCACAGCCATCCCTGGGACCCCATAGCCCACTCTGCTGAGCGACTTCCATACTTTCCATTTATCCTGTTTCTGTGCATATATGACTGTGCTGACACTGTCCCCCATCCCTCATTTCAGGCCCAGAAGAATGAGAGAGAGTCCATCCGGCAGAAGCTGGCACTGGGCAGCTTTTTCGACGATGGGCCGGGGATCTACACCAGCTGTAGTAAAAGTGGAAAGCCAAGCCTGTCGTCACGGTGAGAGAGAATGTGTGTGCGTATGTATATTCTGTGGGTTATGTTTATATTACATTGTGGGGACCAAATCTCCCCACAATGTGATTAAAAACCTGCAATTTTTACTTTGTGGGGACAGTTTTCCAGTC
Organism: Mormyrus proboscirostris; assembly: GCA_026779585.1. Classification (NCBI taxonomy): domain Eukaryota; kingdom Metazoa; phylum Chordata; class Actinopteri; order Osteoglossiformes; family Mormyridae; genus Mormyrus; species Mormyrus proboscirostris. The sequence goes on along the minus strand of JAODKF010000139.1, from coordinate 136,686 downwards.
CTCACAAGGAGAAACTCAGTTTTATGAAAATTTCTGATGCAATCAATAAACTAAAAATTGCGAAAGTCTTGTATTTTGTTTAGTTACCTATAAGAACATGAGAAATTCACAAAGGAGAGGAGGCCATTAGGCCCATCAAGCTCCTTTGGGGAGAACTTACCTAATAGCTCAGAGTTGTTAAAATCTTATCTAGCTCTGATTTAAAGGAACCCAGGGTTTTATCTTCCGCTACACTAGCAGGAAGACTGTTCCATACTCTAACTACCTGCTGTGTAAAGAAGTGCTTCCTCAAATTCAGTATAAATTTTTTTTCCGCCAATTTCCACCTATGGCCACGAGATCTTGTTTTTGAACTAATATTGAAATAGGCATTTGGATGAACATCTGGGATCATGTCCCCTCTTAGTCTCTTTTGCTCGAGGCTGAACAGATTCAGCTCAGCCAACCTCTCCTCATAAGACATTCTTCTAAGACCAGGAATCATTCTCGTAGCCCTCCATTGCACATTTTCTAAGGCAGCAATGTCCTTTTCAAGGTACGGTGACCAAACCTGCACACAATATTCTAGGTGGGGTCTTACCAAGGAATTATATAATCTTAGCATCACCTCCCTTGA
>JAODKF010000139.1:100080-116985 GCA_026779585.1 Mormyrus proboscirostris | reverse complement strand
CAATATTTGTGCCCCCTCAAGTAGTGTTACCAAAATAAGATACTTATATTGCAAAACTCTTTGTATTGCCTGACATGTTGCTCCTTTATATGTTTAGATACATTTGATCTGTGGTCTACCATCTTCAATTAGCACAAAGCTACAGTATTTACAGACACTACTCCAGCTACACTCTTTATCAATTAAGCACAATAGTGAACGCTATGGTGCATCTAAATTAGTCACCACCCCCATGTGAGACTACACTCAGGTATAGGGAAGTGCATTGGTAGTCTATGAACCTCAGATGTTTAAGGGAATGGGGAATGCGGGCTATAGAATCAATACATTGAAAAGAAATCAGTATTGAAAGAGTTTCATACAGGACAGAATTGATACTTTTGGTACTTTCAATACTTTTGACATTAGTTACTATCCGTGCCGGCAAACCCAGAGACAGACAGGTGGCATACCTACCTTCAAGGACGTCCCGGACCTCATTGGGCACGTCCTCCTTATTGAGGGCCTCGTATAGTAGTGACGCGCTGGCTCCACCTTTGACTTTCCGTCGCCACAGATCCAGCATCTTGAACTTGCGCATGGTTAGATCCTCATCCGGCAGCTTTTCGAGGTCCTGCAAGTTCAGGCCCAGATGGAGGATGGCCACCTGCTGCCACTCCTTGCCCATCTTCTTGGCCACCATCATCAGCTGCTGATCGGTGACGTCAGGCTTCACCGTCTGGATTCCATCTGTGGTTCAGCAAGTCTTAGTCAGGCCGAAACCGATGGGGGACATAGCATCACGACATTCAACCATCTGTAATTAAATGATTTCGAAAGGTACATCCTATATGGGACAATTCCATGGAAAAGCCCCCCCTCATAAAAACACACACGATACTGTAAAGTGAACTATTTACCTTAACACAAGCAAATCAGCCAACCTTTGAAATGTACTGTCTATTATTAAAAGCCTGGATTACCGGCAACGTCTTTCCACCTTGACTTTTTGTTGGGTTGGTCTTCATCTGAAGTACTCATACTTCTCTTCCGTCCTACAGCACACACATACATCATATAGGGCACAGTGGGGGAAAGCAGGTAGCCAACATCTGACATCTGTCTTCAAATTCAGTATAATTTTGTTTTTACATAGCTGCCAGTTACTCGGGCACTTGAGTAAATAAATAAATAAATAAATAAATAAATAAATACTTTGACTACTTCTCCGTGGTTTTTCAGTTGCACTGTCCTCGCAGTCACCTATGAGAGAAAGCAGGAATAAACAAACTGCACACACGGACAGGGTGTACAGCCGAGAAGAGCAGAGGCTAGAAGCAGCACCCACCCTCGCGGAGCTTGGCAGTCCACACCGTTTGCTCAGAGTCCACCTCAATGAGCGACAGCTCAAAGGGCGGAGACTGCTCAAAGAACACTTCAAAATAGCCCTTCAACATGACCACCTCCTGCAAGAACTGCAGCTCCTGTGTGAGAGAAACACACACACACACACACACACACAAGATCAATGGCTAGCTCTGGCATCAGGCGATTAAAGTCCCCTGCAATCATTTCATATCCTGCCTTAGGACCAATCTCGGCCTCTGGCTCGCTCGTCAGCCGGTAGGTCTTCCCCTCTTGCAGTAGCCTCTGACACGTGGGAGGCTTCTCGATTTTCACATACTTTTTATTAGACCTCTGCACCACTTTCTTGATGTCCTGAAAAAAAAATTAAAATGAGCTTTTAAAACAGCCATTAATAACTTGGGATGAAGAAAAGGGACTTTTACCCATTTCTGACCACCCACAATGAAGTTCAAAGCACCATTCCTCCCACAACTAGCGAATACCTCAGGTCACACAACACCATAATTAACAGATACGCAGTAAAGGGTTATCAAGGGTGCTCACTGCCCCCCCCCCACCCCCAACTGCAATTCTGAGACAAGCAGCAACCTACGTTTATATCAGACTGGTTGTTGGTAGCCAGGTAAATGCGGAAAGAGGAAGAAGGGCGCTTGGCCACCTCCTTGTACACCAGGACCACTCCGTGGTGTTCGGTCGGCTGGCATGTCTGTACGACGGTGCCCACAGGGGAGAGAGACGTCACTGTCCACTTAATGTGGCTCCCAGTGTGGTCAGTTGATGGCTCAATGAGGGGACGCTGATTCTTTACGTGCAAGATGCCAAAGGTCCGCTCACTTGTCGAGTCTTAACGAAAAAAGAAGCCGAAATACAAGAATGCAGTTCACATCTGTACACATGAATCAATGAGGCCACATTCAGAATGAGATGCATTCAATGCAATAAACTCATATGCAGCAGAGTTGAAAAATGCAGGAACCCATCCTGCGACAGAACAGCTATTCTGACATTTACTACTCTGAGACCGGGCATCATTTCCCATCTTTGCAGATTAGGCCACCTAAATAAGCTACTAAACAGATTGCAGTCACAAACATATGACAACATACCATTAAACATACAGAAATACTTATGGTTATAGTATCTATTACTGTAATTTAGGGATGCACTCACACCCGTACTAGTACAGTACAGTAGTGGTTTCGGTGCCTATAACTGATACCAGTGATAACATTAGAATTAGAATTTAGTGATTGTCATTCCACAGCACACAACAACGAAATGTGTTCTCTGCATTTAACCCATAAGTGCCAATGTGCAGGGGGCAGCTAATTCAGTGCCCGGGGAGCAGTGCTTGGGGGCAGTACCTTGCTCAGGGTACCTCAGTGCAACCTGCAACCTTACAATTACAAGTGCGCTTCCCTAACCATTAAGCCACCACTGCCCCATTATTGAGGGAATCAGACAAAATTCTAGTGGTGTGAAAGAATTTCACAGTTAACCCTTGCGCAGTGAAAATAACAGACGCTCATACCCAGCATACTGTTCCTGATGTAGCATAATACTTTCTGAGGTGGTACATGATGTAGAAAGTTTGTGATACCCTGGCCCATGACACGTCTTTAAATCAGAACGGAATCCAGCCCTGCCTGGTGCCATGTGTAAGCATATGGTACAGATCCAGACCAAGATTTTGTTCCAACTAGCCAGTTGAGTAGTCAGTAACTGTTACTCTGTATTTTCTGGATCTGAACTTTCCACCTCTAATTTTAACAGACTTTCAACACAAAAATACAAATGTAATTAAGACTAACAATCCAATGACAGTTCTTTTCAGGACCCTTTAGACATGTCAATGATGCTAGAAATAACGCCATTAATCCTTGTTTTTTCATAAGCCGCTGTCACAACATGACAGGTGATAGTTTGACAGCTTATGGCATCAAAGATATGATTCTGTCCTTACCAGCCAAACAAAGGGAATGAGGGAAGTGGATGGATTTTAGGATGGACGGATCACAGTCCACATTAAAGATAGGCCCAGCAAGCTTCCAAGAATCTTTGAGAAACATCCCATACTTGGTCCAAGACAAGATGGAATACTGGATTTGCACCTTCTGAGAGACTTCAAACACCAGGCCAGTGATAGAACACTGGTAGGTGCCCTCATCCTCCAAGAGCAACCTGGCAAAAGGAAACCGAGTCATAATCCCTACAATGGACAGAAAGCACTAAGAACTCCTGTCTTACCATTTATACAGGTTACATTTAAAACAGACACAATGAGACAACTTACAGGTAACGTCCCCGAGAGATGTTTCTTGGAGTTACAGAATTGTAGCCTTCGTTCTGCTGAAGTAAATATTGCAAATATTAACTACAGAATTATTCCCAAGGTTAAATTCCACTGTCTTAATGATTATGAAGCAAATGAACTTAAGAAAACATATCAGCACAGTGACTAAAGAACTGAAATTGATGTAGGCAGTGTCAGTAATAATAATAATAAGTAAGCAAATGTTAGCCGCCTGAGACCCACCTGAATGGCTTCACATTTAGAACAGCTGGTCTTGGGTAAGGCACCTGAAGAGAGAGAAGACAACTTAGTATGGAGGACCAAACTGGAATAAAATGACCCCAAGTTAAGTGTGGCCACACTTATTCAGCAATACCCCTGTTTCCATCTTGGCCAGAACATTTTGGTCATTTGGACCTATTGGTTTTGGATTAAAAAAAAAAAAATCCTTAAAACAGACCTCCTCCACCACACGTTTCTGTTTCTGGTTTGGGAGGTGGATCTGGTTCTGTAAAAAAAAAAAAAATCATGAAACACGGCGTGACACCAAGGACCCAAAGCAGCAACACCATTTGTATGGCCTTTTAGAACAGAGTCTGTTCTTACCTTGACTGGAACTTGAAGGTTCAGATTCATCTTTTCATGAAAGTGGGACAGGAGGAGAAAATCAAAAATCAGCTGAAGCATGACTTACAAGCAGTCAGAGATATGTCTTTCTAAATCACATGTATAATCATCTTTGAGCAACACTTTAACCAAAAGACAAACTGTCATTACAGTACTAGCCGTCAATAGCAACAAGACCGACGTTTTGATTTTACTTTCAGTGTCGTTGTTCCCAGCGGAGCTCTCATTTGCTGAAAGAAAAATGACAGACACAAATTATACACCTTTCAGACAAACAGAAAGATATAATTAACCAAATTCCAAACTCCTAACCTGAGTCCTCTTCTTCTGAGCTGTCTTCCGTACTGTCTGTTGAAAGAGAATCGGTGGACACACTAATGAGAACCAAACAAGTGAAGGTAGAAGAACCAGTTAGAATAAAGACACTTTTAAAAAGGCCCCAAGCCAGGGAACCGCAACCCCCCCCAGCTCTGTAATTGGTCTTTTGTTAATTTTACACTGGTGTGTTCTCCCAGTTTAATAACAATAAGAAAAATTCTACTTTCCCACTAATTTGTGTAATTAAGTTCTCATGGTAATATTTGTAAGCTTTTTAAGTAAAGAAGTTAAAGAAAGGTTTAATTTAGGTTTACAAAATAATTTAATAATAATTAGAGGTGCATATCGGATTGGTATTGGCACCGATCCATACTTATTAGACGGATCAGGCATCGACCAAATATGACCAATCCACATCTGATTTGGTCGTCTGTAAAAAGGTGAATCCTATTTCTTGATAGATCGATTTGTATAATTAGTCACACGACAGCTCTATCCCATTTTAGATGCGCATATGCATCACAAATCGAATAGAATCACCTTGAGCCAAGGATTTATACCCTTACTGGTGTTCCCTACATGCAATATGACATTACATACCTGAGGCATTAGTTTCATTTGCAGTCAAAGCATCTGCTTTTCAATAAAAGGTGGGGAGAAATAAAATAAAATAAAAAAATGATTATTAGATTCAGTCAGTCAAGCTCCCCAGTATTGAGGAGTTACCCACTAAGTATCATTGCAAATACAGTAGTCATGGTAACAACACTGACATCTAAAATTAGACCAAGGCAATTTCAGTAATTTATTAGAGAAAACAGTTTTCACCAAGAGCTGAAAACTGCTATAATTCTTTTTTTCTCCGCTTCAACACAATTAATAGTGACGGTTTCCATTAAACTAAACTGCTAATACAAACATTCAAACTTCCGGGAAAAAAACTCAAATATCACAAAAATCTTTTTACATTTGCTTTAGGTGGTTTTTTGTGGCAAATTGAGGAGAAAAAAAAAACAGTAATTGATAGAAATGCAATGGAAAAAGAATTTGCAAATTAATAAATATATAGGACAATGTTTCTGTCACAACCCTGTACTCCGCACAAGTGTCCAACTTGTACATGGTAATTACAGTACGCTTCTGTGTGGTGAGTGGTTCTGAAACTGTGGGGAGTGATGAGCTGATTTTCCAATAATGAAGAAAAGAAAAGACCCCCCTCCCCCCCCCACCCCCGGGCATGACATTCTTTACTACAGCTGTGTTTTGAAATACACACTGATGGCCCATGAATTGCATTATTTGTATCATAGCCCAAGTATTTCATTGCCTCTGCTTTGTGAGAAGCATGAAAAGGTATTAAGATAAAATGATGTGGCTCTTCTAAACTTTCTAAAGCTTCTAACTCGTGGAAAGCCCACTCACTCCATGCTGGAATGAATCTTAATCTGGCAAGATAATCGATGGGAAGTTTTATTTGCATGAACCCACACTCGAGTCCCACATTCCAAATTCCAAAAACAAATCTGAAATTGCTAATAAAAACAAGGTGTGATTTGTAAATTGACTTGTATTCAAACCAAAATGGTATAAAGATGGTATAGCAGTGTAACGATACAATTTTCCCATTGTTTGGTATCTCATTGTTTTCAGACCATAGTAATGGTACGGTTTTAGTCCCATTATATTTAAGAAGAAAATAAACACCGCCATTTAATTAAACAATGAACTCTCCATTCTGAAAAAATGGCAGCATAACTAACTAGGCCTAGTTTATGTCTCGTCTATATAAAATCAAGGAGAGAAAAACTTTGAATATGAAAAGTGCTTAACTTAGATAGTATAGACAAAACTTGTAGATGTTATTTTAAATTAAATAGTGCAAGGAATATTACATTAATTTTTGGAAGAAAATAAAAAGGTAAGATTTGGTATTCCAAAAGTTAAGAAAAAAAAAATTTCATTTGACAAGAACATAAAGAAAGTTAAGCATATCACTGTTAAGAAGCAACCCCAGGCAATCACAGCACAGTAAGTGTAGACAGATAATCAATATGACAAACTCCAGAACCCAAGTGAGCACAGAATATGTTTGATGCAGCAGATCCACATAAAGGGGCCAAAAAATACATATTGCAGGGAGTGGTTGAGTCATCTTAAAGAAGATGACAGCTCTTTTAAAATGGAATACTCTATTAACAGACTCTATCCATTTAATACTAGCAGCGGCACAGACAAGGAAACCAGTTTACGTGACACTCAGTTACACGCTAACGAAATGCCCACGCACCATTGCAAACTATAAACAGTTACAACATTTACATTTAACATAAATACAAATACATATAATTTACATAATTGAAAGATGAGTGGTGACCAACCCGACGGTTCACATTATCTCAACCAAATTGTCAACAGTGGGTCAGATAACCACTCCTGCGATGTTGTATTGCTGAAGCGATATTGATTACATTTGTACAAGTACTCAGTTACCTCTAGGCAGGAGGTGGATAATTTACACCATCTGCTGTTGTATAATGACATTTAAATTCTAGCCCTCGAAAATAAGATGACTCCAGTTTTTTAGATGCGTTTGTTTTGGGAACTGAAACTGCAGTAAACGAATCAGACAACAGGGAGTTCCACTGTATTTCAAATAATAATAATCATCATCATTATTATCATTATTATTATTATTATTATCATCACCATTATCATTATTATTGTTGTCGTTGATGATAATAATAATAATAATAATAATAATAATAATAATAATAATAATAATAATAATATTATTATTATTATTATTATTATTATTAATGATAATGATTCCTTTAGAACCCCTACTTGAACCGCCATCTTATAATGGTTTGTGTGTCTCCATGACCCAAGGAGCTGTGTTGTCCGGGGAAATTGCCACTGGGTGGGACTCCCAAAGCAAATTGGTCCTAGGTAAGCAGCCAGACCAAACACGGTTCAAAGACACTCCCATCATGATTGTGATAAAGGAGCATGCTACCCCACGCAGATTGGGGAGACCGGAGCCTGACACCAGCAGTAAAAGGGAGCTATCAAGCTGAAGGAGGAGGCCTTCAGGGCTTGGTCAGCTTGTGAGACTCTGGAAGCAGCGGACAGGTACCGGTAGGCCAAGCAGGAAGTGGCTCGGGCGGTTGCCGAGGCAAAAACTTGGGGTGGAAGGAGTTTGGTGAGGCTATGGACAAGGACTTTCGGTTGGCAAACCATTAGGTGACTCAGGAGGGGGAAGCAGGGCTTCACCAATGCTATTTACAGCGAGGATGGAGAACTGTTGACCTCAATTGGGGATATAGTTGGGCAGTGGAAGGAATATTTTGAGGATCTCCTAAATGCCACTGATATGCCTTAGTAGAGCTGGAAGACTCAGAGGAGGACTTGCCCATCTCTGGGACTGAGGTCACTGAAATATCAAAAAACAACTACTCAATGGTAGGGCTCCGGGGGTGGATGAGTTCTTGAAAGATCTTGATGTTATTGGGCTGTCTTGGCTAGATGCCTGGATGTCGGGGACAGTGCCTTTAGATTGGCAGACTGGGGTGGTGGTCCAAATTATAAAAAAAAGGAACCAGAGAATGTGTTCCAACTTTCGGGGGAACACACTCCTCAGCCTCCCTGTGAAGGTCTATGCCGTGGTATTGGAGAATAGGGTCCATTCGTTGGTCAAACCTCGTATTGCCCTTTGACATCAATTCCTTTCATTACTTCATGACATAATTTCTAGACATAGCCAAGGGGAGGAGGTGGTCTGGTTTGGGAGCCTCAGGACCACATTTTTGCTTTTTGAAGATGACGTGGTCCTGTTGGCGGCATCGGACTGTGACCTGCTTTGGGCACTGGGGCAGTTTGCAGCGGAGTTTGAGGCGGCCACGATGGGGATCAGCACCCCCAAGTCTGAAGCCATGGTTCTCAACCAGAAAAGGCTGGATTGGCCACTCCTGGTGGTGGATGAGTTACTGCCTCAAGCGGAGGAGTTCAAGGATCTCAGAGTCTTGTGCACAAGTGAGAGAAAAAGCAAGCAGGAGATTGACAGACAGAGTGGTGCAGCATCAACAGTAATGTGTTCTATTTTGGTAAAGTGGGAGCTGAGCCAGAAGGCAAGGCTCTCAATTAACTGGTTGATCTACGTTCCTACCCTCACCTATGGTCATGAGCTGTAGGTAGTGACCAAAAGAATGAGATCACGGATACAAACAGCCGAAATGAACTTCCTCTGCAGGGTGACTGGGCTCAGCTTTAGAGATAGGGTGAGGAGCTCAGACATTCGGGACGGGCTCAAAGCTTTTCCAGGAATTCTACTGTTAAATTCTAGCAGCGGAAAATTTTTTCCCAGATTTTTAGATGACAGACACCATCTTACATATGAACCAGAATAGAAAAATGACAGGCATATCATAATAACATGGTTAAAGTGTATGTATTGAACTGTCAGGTGTGAACCAAAAGGTTTGACAGAATACCGTGGTGCTTAACCTAATCAATTGCAAAGATACATGTTTATTCTAAAATTTATGGCTGCAACATACTCCAAAACAGTTAAGATGGGGCAGTTAAGTACTAATCTGAACAAGTCGTCACAAGCTGAAATTACAAGGCAATGTGAAATAGGTGAAAAACAAATGGCATTAATTCCCAGGAGAGAGTACAATATGAGCTGCTAAAACAGTGACATCTAGTGGTGAGACTAAATTTTTTTAAAATGATATAAATTTGAGTCCTACCTTTCTTGTCTTGCAGCGAAACATCTCCATTACTGTATGGGAGGAAAAAGGCATTTTTTTAAAATGGAGTCCCAAGTAGGAATATTCACATATTCAACTGACAATCTTCCTTGACTTCGACTGACTTTTTGAAAAGCTGTTTAGATGCTCTTGAGTACTGTCTTGACTCATACCCACCATCTTTTTTGCTTAATCACCCGTGTATTACTTGCAAGAGGAGTTGTACTGACCGCATGCAGAATATGAGCTGAATGACTTTTGTAGTGCTACAAGAATTTACAAGTAGTGTACTGAAGTGGAAATTTTGACTGATGGTACTAGACAAAAAATGTCTACCAAACGTCTACTAATTGGATAACTTGAGCCAGCAGTGGGAAAACAAAAAGGTGAAGCTGCAGGCTAGATTTAACAATAAATTTGAAACATCACAAACCACATAAAACAGTTTTCTGGGCTGGTACTTTGACTCGACTTCTAAGCGGCGAATGAGCTGATGATTTTCCACTATAGAAAAAGGCTTACACTTACTATACAATCATCTCCATTATTTTGTTCAACAGTATTCAGCAGTTAAGTCTTTACCTCTCGTGCTGCTAACACTGAATATTGGTAAAGTCTAAATATCAGACTGACAATGTCATATTTTTTTAACAAATATGTTAAGTGATATATGGTGCATCTGTAGTATCTACCAGTCATTGGAGCTTTGCTATCTTATTTACATTCAAATTTTTCAAAAATCTCAAAGTGTTTGCAGCATTAGTCCCAATCACCTCAAGATTGCAGTCTAACAACAGCGAGGCCCCCTATTATTAGTAGTTATCTGGGTTTGTCTGTCTGTGTGTGTGGCTGGGGGCCGGGGGGGGCTTTGGAGATGTTTGCCAAGTCATGTCCCCTCAGAAGATGCCCTTGGAAGTTGTCCATTTTGCCATTACCATAATCTGGCACTTGCCGTGACTAGATGCCAAAGCTGTTGCCAAGGCTAACAGCAGCCACCTCACCCATGTCTGGAATGTCAAACAACTTCCACACATACAGTGCATCCAGACAGTATTCAGATCACTTCACATCTTTCAAACGTCATGTTGCTGTCTTATGCTAAAATCGTTTATAGTTATTAGTTCCATCATCAATCTACACGCAATACTCGATAATAACAAAGGAAAAATCAGGATTTTAGAAATTTTTTGCTAATTTATTAAAAATAAATGCAACGTCACACCTACATAAGTATTCAGACCCTTTACTCATTACTGTACTGAAGCACCTTTTACAGTGATTACAGCCCTGAGTCTTTGTGGGTATGAGTCAACAAGCTTTGCACAGCGGATTACAGGATTTTGTGCCATTCTTCTGTATAGATCCTCTCAAGCTCTGGCAGGTTTGATGTGGACTATCAGTGGACAGCTAGCTTCAGCTTTCTCCATAGATGATCAATTGGGTTCAAGAGTGGGCTCTGGCTAGGTCACTCTCAGACATTCAATGACATGTCATTAAGCCGCCCCTGCGTTGTCTTTGTTTTGTGCTTAGGGTCATTCTCCTGTCGGAAGGTAATATTAAGCCTAAGTCTAAAAGGTCTAACACTCAGGAGCAGACTTCCATTAAGGATCTCTCTGCTCCATTCAACTGTCCCTTGACCTTGACTTGTCTTCCAACCCTGGCCGCTGAAAAATGCCTGCATTACCGACAGACTATCATCATTCAGTAGTATTACAGGTAGCACTGTTCTTTACTGGAACAAATTTGTTTTTTTTTTTATTTTTATTTTATAGAAGCTCTTCATTGTCTTCACTATCTCATCTTAAGGTGGGCAATCAAATCTGTTGAAATGGTCATTTTTAGATCCTCCTCGTCAAATTTTAGGGAAGCATTTTTGCAAAATGCATTTGCCAATATTAAACATTCCACATAGACATTTTTCTAACTTTAGTATGCAGGGTGTGCAAAGCAATATGGGTCAACATTTTAAATGGAATTATCTGCGATAAATTTTGGCTTATTTCTAACCATCGGCCAGTGGCTGACTGGCCAATACTGATACGAAAAGCCCAAACATGTCCGAGACCGAGAGCAGCGTATCAGCCTCCAATGATGATTCAGTACCCATAAAGGAAGCTACTTCAATAGTGTGGAAGTGGTGTGGATACAAAAGGTCAGAACTCCAATAACACACAATACATGCAAAATATACAAGAAAACCGTTAGCACTAAAAGGTGGAAACACAACAAACTTGCTTCACCACTTGAACCATCAAGTACAACCAGGGTTCAAAGGCACAAGGGGAGGAGATACTAGCAGGTGACGTGCAGCCCAGAAGTCAACAAATGACTCAACCTAGCATTGCTGGAGAACTCACTAATTGTACTCCGTATGACAGGAAAAGCAAACGGTGAATGGTAATTATTGATGTGGTTAAAATATAGTTTGGCCAACATCCCAGATAGAAAATATTTTTTCAAAAACATCCTTGCCTGGGATGCATGAAGCATGCCGTGACTAGCAGCTATGCTACTGTTGATGGAGGTTTTTGCCTAAACCACAGGAATGTGGTTGAGCAAAACTACAGACGTGCACTACATCGAAAATGTACTCCAACACTGGGACAAACTTCTTTCCTGGGGATCACACAAAGTGAAAATATTGCGAGTGGTTTAATGGAGTTTCTTATGGCATCTAGAACAGAATAAACGGGTATGTGTGACAACAGATAGCGGGGCTAATATTGTTAGAGCCATCACTCTCATCTGGACCAGACCGCCATGCTTTGACAATCATCTATACATTGCTATTGGTAAGTTTCATCGACCTTGAAAACAAAACATAATTTTTTTAAATGAGAAATGGCTGTTACTTTCCCCCAAAAATCAAGTAAAAAACAAATCCAAAAAATCAATATCCTCTCTATTATATCGCCTAGCCCCATCGCTATTCATAACAGCAGGCAGTCCTAAAACAACTGTCATGGGTCAGATTAAGGGGATAGGGATATCGGAGAGAGGGAGAGGGAGAGGGAGAGAGAATTCCCAGTAATGCTTTATCTTCAGAGAGGACTATGAAGGACCCCAGGACTGACAAAGCAGTGGAAGTTGTGGCTTCCTTTGCTCACAACTGGAAGTGACAGCGGGCACTGCAGGATGCTCAAGTGGAAATGTGCTAAATTCAGAACAAACTGGTCATAGAATCTCCCACATGATGGGGATCAAGACAAAAGATGATCCAGTGGCTGCTGAAAAAAGAAAAGGCCATCACGCAGGTCTTGGCTGCTGACAGATCAAGCAGACACCTGGTGCCAACATGGCAAAATGTAGAGGTTCTTGATTTGGTGAGAAAGGCTCCTTGAATTCACTGATGTGTTCGCTGAAGACTATGTCACCATCCCATGCGTGAAGCCCATTCTTCAATTAATCGGTAATAACATCCTACAGGCAAAAGAGAATGACACAGACCACACGAAGACAATAAAGAAGTCAATACTGAACTACAGGATCAGCAATTATGTGACTGAGGAACTGATCAGTCTGGCAATCTGTCCAATCCATGCTTCCGCACTGAATACATGAGCGAAAGTGAAAGCAAAGCCATCCACGCCAGAGCAATTTGTGAAGTGGAATCCCTTCTATTAGTCACACAGCTGCATCAGAACCCCTAGAAACAGCAGAAGACACCCAACTGACCCAAGGTGCTTCTAAGAGACTTAGAAACGTTTAAGGGCACAGCAACAGAGAACACAGGCATGTCAGCAAAAGAGAAAATCACACATGAACTTCACAGCTACTTGAACTGTCCACCAGCAGACAGTAAGAGTGAACTTTCCTTGGATCAGCCATTTAGCCAAAAACACCTATGTATCCCTGCTGCCAGAGCAGCCTCCTAAAGGCTGTTCAGCACTGGGGGGGAACGTGGTAACTTGTTGGCTTAAGAGCTAATATATGACATAAGTAAACACATTGGTGTTCTTGACAAAGGATCTAAGGGCCTGACTGTGATGCATCTGCCAGGTGGATAGCTAGTTAATTCTTGGAGAGTTTACTTTACTTCCAGCACTGATATTCTACCTCATTCGATGGTAATCCAAAAAAAGATGCAAGGCAACTCTACGTTTTGACAGCATTTTGTTTTTATAAGCAGCGAGTGTTTGCATTGTTTAGAACTGAGAAAAAAAGATGGTTATATAAACATGTAAAACTGATGGTTTCTTGTTCTTGAGTAATGAAAAACCTCTTAAATGGTATTTTCATTTATGAAACATATGGTTTCAAAATCTTACCCATTCAGAAAATAAAGCGTACCCTGCAGAATCTGAGAGCCATATTTAGATGTTTTTAAATACCCATTTGAATAGCCTAAACCGAATTTGGTCTTCCAAAAAATATCTGTCAGATAGCCGTTCTTAATATGTATAGTTATTGACCAATTTGGTCAAAGTATTCAAATTATCCATCCATCCATCCATCATCTACCGTTTTTCTGGGTCGGGTCGCGGGGGTAGCAGTCTAAGCAGGGAAACCCAGACTTCCCTCTCCCTGGCCATTTCATCCAGCTCCTCTGGGGGAATTCTGAGGTGTTCCCAGGCCAGCCGAGAAACATAGTCTCTCCAGCGTGTTCTGGGTCTTCCCCGGGGCCTCCTCCCAGTGCGACATGCCCGGAGTACCTCACCAAGGAGGTGTCCAGGCTACCTGACCAGATGTCCGAGCCGCCTCATCTGGCTCCTCTCGATGCGGAAGAGAAACGGTTCTACTCTGAGTCCCTTCCGAATGGCCGAGTTTCTCACCCTCTCTCTAAGGGAGAGCCCAGCCACCCTGCAGAGAAAATCCATTTCGGCCACTTGTATTCGCGACCTCGTTCTTTCAGTCACTATCCACAGCTCATGACCATAGGTGAAGGTAGGAACGTAGATCGACTGGTAAATCGAGAGCTTTGCCTTTTGGCTCAGCTCCTTCTTCATCATGACACACCGATGCAGCGCCCGCATCACTGCTGATGCCGCACAAAACCGCCTGTCGATCTCCTGCTCCATCCTTCCCTCACTCGTGAACAAGACCCCGAGATGCTTAAACTCCTCCACTTGGGGAAGGACTCCCTCCTTGACCCAGAGAGAGCACAGTCTGATGAGGCCAACAGAACCACATCATCTGCAAAAAGCAGAGAACTAATACTGAGATCACCATTTGCATAATAATTTCTGACACAATGTACACAGGAACCCTGGGTTATGTCAGTGAGTAAAATTGACACTTCCCACTAAATACTATAATTAGAGGAACTCTATAGAATGCGTTTGTTACTCAATAGTGGCATGTTTATAATTGTCCTTGAAAACAGGAGAAGCGAGATATTAACATCTCGGAACAGGTAAACAATTCTTCAAGCACTGAAGGGGGGAAAAGTTGGACATGAGGAACACAGAAGCTGTGGGAATAACAGCTGCACTCAGAACAGAGGTCTGAGAAATGTGCAGAGAGAGAGGGCAAGGTCAGCCTGTGTTAATGACTTCCTGTGACTCACTCTATCTGCCTCAAGCAAAACAACAGCAGGAATTCAGGGATCTGTTATCCTCTTGCATCCATAACAATGTCCCTGTTCATGTACAATGCAAAATTATAATAAAATCTATAACTAATGCAAAGGCTACAACTGAAGAAAAAAGAAATTAAAACAAGAGAAATTGTGTTTTTTAGTATCACTTATCAAGACTCTTTGTCATCACTTTAGGAGCCCTGTATTATAACCGGCCACAAAATTAAAGTAAATTAAAGTATGATTGCACCCTATATGCTAGGTTTCGCCGTGAATCTCAAATCTGCATTTTAGACGGTCAAACTAAACTTGGGAGAAGCTCGCCGAAGGTGCAGACTGGTAAAGACTTGCATATGGTTATCAAAAATCTGATCCAAAGGAAAACCTGTACAATATGATACCGACCAAACAAGAATAGCAGGTTCGGCAGCACAATGAATCGTCTGTGGCGTCACTTTATCAAAACAAACAAAAGATAACTTGCCATATGAAACACAGCCACATAACTTTGGTTAAGGAAAAAAGAAAAATCTACCAGACAGTATAGAGTGATCCAGTATAGAGCATCCAAGCGTTCTCCTCAGTGACATGGTACCAAGTACTTTCTCAAACACTCACAAGCAAACAGATTAAAATAAATTAAAATCTGAGTTTATCTACTGCCAAATAAAGAAAATTAGTCTATGGTTACTTAATGATTTAACTTGAGACCACGACTCTGACGAGGCAGTTTTTGATATTGACACCGAGTACAGCCAGTGCTTTTACAGTATTACAAAGTTATATTAGGTTTTTTTTTCCTCTTTCTTGCATTAAGCAAACTGAAATGTTATTTGTTTGAGATAATGGAACCAATATCAATTTGAATGATATACAGAGACTCCACCAGAAAGCCACACCCACATGGGGTGAACATGCAAACTCCACACAAAGCAGCAGTGCACATCCACAGTGCTACCCACACAAACACAGCGCTAAGGAACCAGGCAGGTTCCACATCTGTGCGTCGTCGTATGAAGGTTGGGAGACATTGTATGGGAAAAAAATATTTGCTATAATCTTAGAGATGAAAGCAGCCCAAATCGTAATTTTTGCAGTGCAAAACAAAACAAATGTAACAGCAAACTCTACGGATTCATTTGTGCTGATTGTAGTGGGGCCAGCTTCACGGAGTTTAACTGGCAACTCAAATCTTTGCCTTCTTCCACATTCTATACATGCTGGTGTAGCTAATAAAAAACAAATATGAGGTGCAGTTCTTTCAGATCAGCTACAGTACAGAATTTCACAAATAAATATGAGGGAAGTCACAAAAAAAAAAAAAAAAAAATCACGTGATCCACCAATATACAGGAAGTGATAAATGTGGAAAAATCCATTTAATGTGTACAAATTCCTTCGTATTTTTGGGGATATGATTTTACACAAAAGAAACAAAAAATGAAATATTTGTGGATCACGGTATATGTTTGTGGATTGTCTTCTGTGGGTTTCAAATAATAAAACCCAATATAAATTTCCATAGTTCTACGTAGTACACATTAGCTATCTAGACAGATGCTCCTCCATTTACGAATAACATTCAAGTTATGAATGGATGTTCGTAAGTCGTTATTGAACATTATTTTAAGGGTACAAGCAGGTAAAAAGAACTAGGATGCCTGTATGCACAGCACGCTGCTGCGCTGTGGGAGTAGCTGCCAGAAGTCATACTAGGTGGAAATGGTGTGCAGAAAAAGAAATTTGATGTTGTGGACAGGAAACACGAGTCCAAGCATCAAAATCGTTCAGACTTATTCAAAACACACATCCATCCATTTTCTGAATCCGCGTATCCTGGGGTCAGGGTAGCAGGGGGTCCAAAGCCTATCCCAGACGCTACGGGCGCAAGTCAGGGGACAACCCAGGATGGGGCGCCAACCCATCACAGGGCACACTCAAACACCATTCACTCACCTACGCACACCTATAGGTAATTTGGCAACCCCAATTAGCCTCAGCATGCCTTTGGACTGGGGGGGGGGGGGGTGAAACGGACTACCCATAGGACA
>JAODKF010000139.1:58289-83673 GCA_026779585.1 Mormyrus proboscirostris | reverse complement strand
ATCCATCCATCCATCCATCTGTGCCTCAATCCATCCATCCATCCATCTGTGCCTCAATCCATCCATCCATCCATCCATCCATCTGTGCTTCAATCCATCCATCCATCCATCCATGTGTGCCTCAATCCATCCATCCATCCATCTGTGCCTCAATCCATCCAGCCAGTACAGAGCCACTGACAGCCCAAGCCACAGGGCGATAGTGCTTCTGGTCTAGAATGAGCTCTGTGGGCCAGATCATTAATATATTTTTTCCCTCAGGGTAATTAGAATTTACTTGGGAGGATTGATGCATGTGTTGTATTTGTCTTACAAGACAACTTCCCACGTACCTCTTACTTCTGCCTGGATTGTTGCATCGTCTCCTTTTGAAAATCACATAAACTATTTATCCATCTAATTTTTTTTTTTATAGCCACTCACACCTACAGGCAGTTTGGTAACTCCAGTTAACCTCAGCATGTTTTTGGACTGGGGAGGCAAACTGGAGTACCTGGAGGTAACCCCACGATGGAACACTCCACACACACGGAGCCATGGCAGAGATTCAAACCCGGGTCCCAGAGGTGTGAGACACCACTGTGCAGCCGCTTTTACCCCTTTCCTTGTTTTTTTATTCCAAATTTATTTTCATAACGCTGCACCCTCAATTCATCGGCGGTGGTAGGTCTAAGAGTGGTTCATATATGTCTTTTATATATGGCTCTGGGAACACGGGAAGAATGCTTCAAATCAGTACAATATACAAGTGAGCTCTGGAGCAATATGTCACATTCATTAGTGACACAAGCCTAAACTAAATCTGTAATATCAGTGACGGATTAGTAACGTCAGCATATTTTGTCTTTACTGAGACCTGCTTGTAACATTGTGTTGTTATTGTTGATACCGGAATGCGGATGAATTTTTTATAACTTGGTGCATGCAGGTACGTCTGACATCCTTATGAATAATAAATAATTTTGCGCGATATTATTTTAGGAACTCGGATTGACACCGTTTTCCCTTTTCCCTGTCCTCCAGCTATCTAGCAATCCGTCCCTCGTGATTTAATTTATGGTGTGAAAGGCTGCGCAAAGGGAAAAGGTTCTGCGGTAAGCTGCGTGTTGTTCATATTCCACTTTGTGGAGGTATTTCACATGTACAAATTAGGTGCCTTTTTCATCAATAGTAGAAGAATCTGGCCTATTCCTATTCATCACAGCCGTAAATACCACGCAGAGATGTGAAGCAATCCGATCTACTGTGCATTTCGAGATTGCTGCGCAGTGCTGCTACCTACTGGGTATGATATGTAACATACTGCCTTCAAGATTTTTTTAAGGATTTGAAAAATCTGTTCTGTGTTTGGACGTATTTTAATGTATAGTTAGGTTACTGGACAGCCAGTGACAGCCAATTGACCATTCTGACAATTATCATAATGAACGCATGTATATTTCAAATCAAAACTGGAAACACTGCTCTGGTGACCAAATCCAAATTAAAATCTTACAATTTACAGTTTATACAACTGAAATTGCCCTCCTTATACGTTGTTATAGCTAGTACGGGGTTAAAACCCCATTGTGTAATTTTGCGCCAAACTGCGTTTGCATTTAGCTTGCTGAAAAATAAATTATATGACATATAGGATTTTAAAAACTTTTTTGGACTTTAATTTTGTGGGATTATTTTAGCTCAGTTGTAGTTTTAAGAAATATATGTATGATAATCGATAAATGTAGTTTTTAAATGTAAACACTCCAGTTTACTCAAGTGTGGCAAAACTCTCCTTCAGCGTAATGTGTGTTGGTTTATAGGAGGGGTCAGTGTTAATCGCCCGCATGACACGCCTCCGTAGGGCGTGCTTTAACATTCCAGTGACAAGCGGAAAACTTTCCAGTGTAGGCTAACGTACATTGGATCGAGACACGATCGCAACCTAGAATATCTCTCAGCACTGGGATCGGGTAACATCACGCCGTAAAACATGCCCAACCTTAGCATCCCTCTATGCGCAACAGCACTTCTTGCTTTGATCTTTACCTCTGTAACGTTTTTAAAGGAGGACAGGCACTTACGTTTAAAAGTCAGGGACTTTGTCAGTGGGAATCTCTATTCGTATCCCAGCTCCAGGAGAAATGTCTTACTGAAGGAGCTCAGCGACAGACGCAGGGAACTTTTGCCGTACTTCACTGCTTCAGAAAGGGATGCTTTTATGGGACTACCCGGAGGAGACGTGCACCGCCGCGCTTTTTCAAAGAAGCTGGCTGTGGCAAGATCAGAGGAGAATGGTGTTCATTTAGAGTCATCAAACACAAACCATAACAAAATTGGATGCAAGGAGCTCGGTTACATCAAAAACGTGGCTTTTGTAGGGTCGGGCTACACTAAGGCAGTTTTCCAAGGCGTTTTGCCCGAAGGATTGCCCGTAGCGCTGAAATCAGTGAACGAACAAGGGACTGATATGAAAAGATGTATGGAGGATTTTAATGACATGAAAGGCTGTTATGAACTCGTATCCTACAAACTAATGAAAGAAATCGTTCTGTTACAAAGACTGGACCATCCAAATATTATAAAGGTAAGCGAAACAAATTAAATGTAAGCCCAATATAATACGTGTTCATTTGAATGTGTACGCAGAAACGCATTCAGAGCCAGAAAACTTAAACGCACGATATGAAATAACCAATTTATTATGAAACAATGAACGTCTGACAAATATATACTGGGGTCTGGGCAATTCAGACAGTTTACTGGATTAGACGAACTCAACGATTGCCAATTTAGCACCTATTCACGAGCGGCCAAAAGCAAACATAAAACGTTAATTAAAACCATGCGGCATCATGCGCTATTTGTTTTCGCGACAGGGATGGGTGTACGAGTATATCCATATTCGCCGCCGACTATTTTTTTTTCTTACTAGGCTTGAAACTGAAGGGGGTTATAAAGGATCATTACAACCCAATGAGACTAAAACGATGTTTCCGATAGTTAATGATAGTTATTCTTTTTCCGGAAGACCTTCTTAGACGTGCCTAGTTCGGTCCCTGTCTGAAACGTGGGCTGACAGTGTTGTCCCGGACGTCCTGTCCTGCAGCTCCACGGCCACTGCCAGTCCGGCGAGCGAGGGGGCAGCATCAGTGCGGCTCTGGAGCAGGGATCCCCGCTGCAGATGATACAGCTCCTGCAGAGTCCCTGGGAGGACCGCTTTCGGGTAAGAATGCCAGACCTCCCTCAGATTTCATACTATCTCTCATGTTCCTATTCCAGGAGCGTTAAAAGGCCAGTCCCACCACCCCCACAAATGCTTAAACACATACACACACAAACCACCCACCGGGCACCCACCTGGGGTTGGGCTGGATCTGAAAAGGAGGGGAGGGGGGTAGATGCCATTCTTTTCCTGGAGAGGATTAACTAATTCCACCCCCATCTTCATCTCCATTGCCAATGATACTGATCAAACAGTGTGAGGGACAGATGTCTCCACTCTGTGTTCTCCTCTGAGCCTTGGGGCGCGGAGATCTCATGTCAGGCTCAGCTTCCCGGGGGCGAGAGAAAGATGAGCAGAGCACACGTGCAGCCAGATGCTCCGTCTGAGGCTGTCTTGCGGTTCCTCATTTTCTGGGCGATCTCCAGGGCTGATCTTAGAGGGGCGAGTTCTGTCGGCTCGCAGACGTGGCGTGATTGGCCCGGGTGTCCCATTTCCTCAGCGTCATTATTCTGTCACAGAATCACACAATAAAGGGAAACAACTGGGTGAATAGACCCCCCCCATGTAACTAAGGTGTTTTGCTCATGACGTTGACAATGAAATTCTTTTTTTCTAACAGTTATGGGTTATTATTGTTTTGTCTAGGATACATGACCCTTGCAAAGCTTCTGGACTGTGGCATGTGTAGAGGGAACATTCATTTCTTAATATATATTTCTTAGTTTAGTATATAACACGCATGTGACATGATAAGCTATTTAATTTCGATTTTAGGTCGAAAGGCTTTTTAAGAACTGGCCAGGGACAGTCACAGTCATGCACAGTCTCTCTTCCTGATGATCAATGGGTATATTCTCCCTGAAATGAAATCAAGTGAGACATTTTTATAATACTGGGAATCGGCCGGGCATCAGCAGAGGGTGAGCTGGACTCTGACCACTGTTGCCATTTCAGGTCTGTCTGGGTCTGGTGCGGCTGCTCAGCTACCTTTCCCACTCACCCTTGGGACCTGTGACACTGCTGGACTTTCAGCCTCGCCAGTTCGTCCTGGTTAATGGGGAACTGAAGCTCACGGACTTAGACGACGCCGCCGTCGGTGATCCGACCTGCCGGACCGACTCCGACTGCGGCCTTCAGTTTCCACTCCGTAACTTCACCCTTCCCTGCTCAGACGGAGTCTGCCAGAGCCTCAATGACAGGAGGAACCTCTACAATGCCTACAGGTGACCCAACCCTGGTCCTTCACTTGGCTTGTTGTGGTTAAATACTGCTGTATTAATCAAATACAGCTATTGATTGAGGGTATTAATTGATTTATGGGGTAAACAAGTAAACACGTTGAGTAATGGGTCTGCTGGATCTAGGCGTACTCATGACGTCAATCTTCTAGGTATTTCTTCACCTACCTGCTCCCGCACCGAGCCCCACCCACTCTCCGGCCTCTCATAGAGCAGATCATGAATTCAACAGGTGAGGAGCACTGGAGTCTATAGCCCTGAGTTGGATTGAAATGTTCTGCTCTGCACTCTTTGGCAAGAAAGTGAGCACAGCCGCTTCATAATGGGCTTTAATTATGAGTAATTAGAGCGGATTTGTTGCTTTGCACTGACCTATACTGCTGGCATTCCTCTGGTGCTTCACAGCGGAGCTGAACGGGGATGTCAACGGCACACTGGCGGCTTTTGAAAACATCCTCCATCTGTACAAGTCTGGGCTTTACCTGGAGAAGCTGCCGTCGGCTCCAGTTGAAGGTAATAGTCAGAAGAAATAGACCTGCTTGAAAACAGATGCTTTGTGAATGCGAGTGCGACACCAGCCCGATGACCCTTCAGATGGATAAAAGAGGGAAAGTCCAGCTTATTTCATAAGGTTCTCACATGGTACTTTTATCCGCGCTGGTGACTGAAATTGCACTTGGAGCTACACCAAAACAGAAACGGGGTTTAGGCATTTAATGCCGCAGGCTGCTTTTTCTATTTCGGCCCATTCATCACTCCCCAAATCTCATGGGTCTCACGCGTCTGGTGTAGTGCCTGCTCTATTCCCCCAGATGATGCCAATGTCCCTGTAAACCTGGGAAACTGGCCAAACGTGCCCAAACGTGACTTCAGAAGGGCAAAACATGGAATTAAGCCAGTGCCCCGTGCCCTAAACACCCATGGGAATATCTGTCAGGACCTTCTCTAAGAAGGGATGGGCAGGGAAGTAGTTTGCGAGCAAAACGTTTCTTGTAAAAATAGGATGGTGCTGTACACCTGAAATGCTTAATGGATAAATCGACCAGACCGGATATGTATTATTTTCCAGCCTATTGCAGCAGCTTTGTGGCCCTAGCAAAGGTCAAATACAAACAGGCAAAGCAGCGTAAATCCATCAGGAGACTCCAGCTAGGGCAGGCAGATTGCGTGAGAAGCCGTCCCTTATTATACATGCTATATTTCTCTACGTCACTAACAGTTTCCATACCTCTGTCCAAACTGAATCACAGGACAGCGCAGGCATGATTTTTTGATGAAGGACAATACACAGGGGCATTCCCAAATGCAGACAGGCCTTTTGAAGACAAGCACCGACTGCTGAATGGATATCGATAGGAACTAGAGGGAATGGTTTCCATTTTTCGCACAGGACGCTGAAGCAGCAAGCAACACCACTGCCAAGTGTAATTCTCAAATGACCGTCCTCGGATCCCAGAGCCGGCAGTGAGACTACAGCAGTGCTTGTTGCTTTTTTTGATCCCTGTTTTCTGTTCTCGTTTCTACACGTATGTCCTGTTTTTTCATGAAGGTGCTTCTTTAATGTGGTTTAGTGTTGGGTTAAACCCTCATTGGTCAATATCAGCGCTCAGTAATGCCAGCCAGTGTGAGATTCTCACCCCAGTTTCTCCCATTGCTAGTATTCGGACAAAAATAACATGTCAGTCATCAGAATCAATAGGGCTGTTTTGTCCATGCTGCTCGTATTGATAATGCAGGAATGATATCATATATGCCTGTTGGCTGAAGCTCTGGATATGTGTTGGCAGCTGTGAGCTGATGACTGACCTGATACTGATGTCTGTCAGGGGATTGTCTGGGGAGGGAGCAGAGAGACAGCCGCAGATGACTCACACAACATCCTCTGTTCATAATTAATGTGACCGTGATCAGAATTACAGAAAATAAATAACCCCCCACCCTGAAATGCATGTCTACAGTGCCTCCATTTATCACATCTAATGGGTTAGAGCCTTAAAGGACTGACTTAAGAGGGGGAGGGCACTGATCTCAACTGTGAGAAGGTGGTTAAGATCATTCACTCGTAACACGATTGCCTGTTTGAGTCCCTGGAGGGCCACAGCTGTAACACCTTTGGGCAAAGCTCTGATTCGCTCCAGTAAAATATCCAGCTGAACAAACAGGCAAAAACTGCGAGCTGCTTTGCACATCGACACCAGCTAAGCATGTAAATGTGAATCAATGACCCAGCAGAATGGCTCCGAAATTTTATGCTTTACATTAGGGAAGCATTTTCCTGCGTGGCGCAGCATCGGTGTACAAGTAGACTTGAGCTCCCAGGCTGAATTTGGCCCTTCCTGACAGCTACTCCACATGGTGTCCTTACTCCTCCTGTGATGTCTACCAAACACCCTCAGCATCACCTCTTTCCCACCGTCTTGAGTGCACAGTAATGCAGACCCGCAGCCGCCTGGCTCGACCGTGACACATGACACGTCTTTTCCTTGAAGGAGAGAGAAAGCCCCGCCCACTTTTCTGTTGTGCAGAGAGACTCCATATCTGGACAGATTTATTTGAGGCTCTAGTTTCTTCCTTTGAGGCCGAAACCAATTGTCTTCCCTGCTTCCCAGAAAAATATTGCCAATTAGGGTAATATGTATTGCAAAAAAAATCCCTTGAGGAAATAATGAGAGATGGGGGTGGTGTCTGGGCAGGAGCTGTGCTAGGGACATTCACGTGTGTCCCTCACTTAGTGCTGAATTTCAGGCACAGAGACGGAAAGAATAACGTGCAAACTGGGAACACTGACTGGGCAAAGTGATACGTTTCTGTGCACGGAAACCGGACTCTTCAGAAAACTGACTTTTTCACCTTTTATCAAAGGGAAAAAGTTAATTAAATATTAAGCTTGATGATAAGTATACACGTTGGAATTTAGCTGTGTCATTACTGACTTTTAAGTAAATACACTGTTCGTCGTCCTTGATGAACACGTCACGCTCCCTCGTGTTCTGTGCTCCTAACTGACTAAGATGAGAGGGTAGGTAACATGACGCGGCATAAATTAAGCGGGCCGGTTTACGTCCAGTGGGTTTTAAGGCATAATGCTTCAGTAATCCAATATTGTGCATTAGACTGGTGTATAAGAAATCACTATCAGTGGATATTACTGTTTTTGGAATATAAAAAGCAGGACTTTGACGGTATAATCACTTTGGGGTACATAATGCTCATCTGTATGTGTTCACGGTAATGTGGGCTTCTTTTATTTTTTTGCTTGCAATTATCTCTTGTAAAATTTTTGATGCAACAAAGATGTATGAACTCACAGCATGGAGGCCCGGGCCGGGACACGTTCGTGTTAGACTCGATTTTATATTCTTCACAGTGCTGCCTTTGTGCTTGACCTGCGACTCTGAGTCGACTAAAGGGCGCCTTGTCTCAGGCTGAAGTGGTTTTAATAAAAATGTCAGCGAAGCAGCGAAATGTGTAGGCGTGGCACTTACGAATATGGCGTCTTTTAGCTGCGCTTTCATTTCACGTCTGCCTGCAGAGTTCAGGGCTTGGACAGCGAAGCGGCGTCACTTCACAGCATGTCCCTGCTTCCTTATGTATTCCTTCTTAAAAGGCTAGATATCCTAACCCTAATCCCTGGATCTTATACATGCCATTATCTTTGTAATGGAGTGTTATTGGCCAAGAAAATGTTTTAGTGATTTATGAAAATGTTTTTCATGGAATGCTTCATTGTTATTGATTAAGTTGGGCATCCTTCAACCCAGCTGTCAAATATTGCAATGTCTGGTTCAGTCTAGGGTTTCCCAATTTTACCCATTTCCTCAGGAACTTGCGTTCAAATTTCAGCTTGATCTGAAATTTATTTACTTCTTGTGTTTCCTTATAATGAGCAACATAATACCGACATAATTGTAGTACTACAATAGCATATGCTTTCACAAAATAAATGCCAGTAACAAACCTGACGTTCCAAACTTCCGTACATTTTCATTATAGGCTACCTAACCACAATATGATACATCTATTGCTTTTCTAGCAGTGGCTACCTAGCAAGTCAAATGTAAAAGCTCAGCTGAGTGTCGACATCTTACTGTTGCCGAGACAAGTAAACAAACAAAAATCTAATTTCCTGCACTTTCCGGTTGAGGTGTCTGCCATGAGTCCGCGCCCCTGCTCGAGCTTAACCACGCGTTTATATGCACTGCGCCTTGGATGTCGTTCAGCCAGCTTCAGCACAAGCTCAGCATCGTGCCTAACATAATGTAACACCGAATAAAACGATAAAGCTTAAGAACATCAACTTAGCGTAATACTATTTCACATTACCGAGAACATTAATATTAAAAGCAGGTCATTACTACAGTATTTCCTAGGGTGCTAGGCCTATTTGTCTTGCTTAAAAAAAAACACTGGCAATCTATTACAGCTACATAGTTGCCGATTAATATTTACATAAACAATTCAGGTAAATGCTCTATATGGTAAAACACATATAAACCTTTACTTGGTCAGCATGGCCCCGGTTAGAACTTGGACCTGTATCCTCGTGATTCCAAATTTAGCACGGATACAAAGAGTGCGAGCGAATGAAGCCAAACGTCGATACGGCTGTCAATGGCATAGTGTGTCCTAAAAGGGAATTATGCATTGTGCGGTATAGAAATGTTTTCAAATGTCCTCATCTGGGTTCTCTTGGGTCCATAAACTAATGAGAGAGTCATTACAACCCACCATCCCAGTCGAGGATCCATGCATTTTTAATTGTCGGAGGTCTGTGATGCCTCTATTATTGTGATGAGCACAAACATCCTCCTCTTATACGACAGGCCACTTCTTTTAAAGATTGAATGATAAATGCTTTTAAAGTGCCGGTTAAAATGCTTGCGCACTACAGGTGCACGCGTCTATAAACACAATAATGAATCCCGAACAAACTCGGCTCGTGTGCCCAGGACCCGCATCCCTTCTTTGCAATGATGTAAGAAAGAGGATTCGCCAGTGAGCGCAAGATCTCACGCCGCAAACCGGCCAGCGCACGGCCCAGCGGGGTGTGTGGGGGGGGGGGCTTCCTGTGCCACTAACCAACGGCGCCCGCCGCTAAATGACCTGCTTCCCTGCGCTGCTTGAGGAACAACAAAAAAATATATAGAAAACAAAAAAATATATACGTGTACAGGAAATTGTAGACCAGACACGCAATTCAAAGTGAGCGAAAATCAAAGAATGCTTCATTTCTCAACTGATATTACAGCGTGCGTTACTTTTCTAACCTTCTTCGCCATTCACGCATGTATAGCGCTCCAGAGATGTGGAAACCTTCAGTGCGGCGAGGGACAGCAGTGCTGCGCGCAAGGTAACGCCAGTAGCACCCCTCGATGCTGCAAGTTCTCACGGCACACGTTTCTGGACAACCTCGGATTGATAACGCGCAAACTGTGGGGCATCCTGATTTTGCTGTTTCTCTTCGCCATGGGCTACTTAATCCAGCGCATCATCTGCCCAAAACCCCGCAGGCATCACGAGAGACAGGAAGAGCCGACGCTGTTCAGCAGAAGCGCAACGGCGTCCCAGGACTCGCTGCTGGATCGCATGCCAGAGTACCGGCCTGGGGACTTAACCTCACCGGTGCTGCAGCTGCCGGCGTACGACGAGGTGAAGTACTTGCCGACGTACGAGGAAACCATGAAAGAAGCGGACAGAGACCGATCCAGTGACAATTTACTAGTTTCATCGGAAGAACAGGTACCCACAGCGCGGTCGGGGCGGAGAGGACAGGAGCCGAAAACGTTTAACATTGCTAGGACACCCTGGAATACCGTCTGACGAAATGTCACTTTATAAGAATATAGGTTGTTTATTTTACGATAAGTATATTTTTTAAACTTTTATGTGCTGTATGTAAGTTGACAGTGCAATTTGAATGTTAAAATAGTGAGAAATACTTTGCTTTGTCGTTAACCGTGTGTATTTTTTTCCACATAAGCTGGGGACAACTTGTTTTGTATGTAACTTTAAGATTTAAACAGGAAATAAACGACTAACCTCTCAGATAGAAACAACTCTTCAATTTCCATCGTGCGTAAAACTCACAATAATGTAATTGTAGTTCTGCTTCAAAATTTAAATGCACCTACTCCTGATAAATCCGAAATCAATGTCTCTTACATTACATATTGAATAAATCCAATGTTGTTTTTTATTAGTTTCTCCTGGGAGTAAGATTTCTGCACTGAGCATCTGTGCGGAAAGGCAGAGTTAGATTCGCGTCGCGGTGAAAGTGTCTATTTCACCTTGATTATCTGACCGAGAGGGGAGAGGAATTCGTTCACACGGGCTGAATGCAAAACTTAAGTTCAACCAGTTCGAGTTTGTGGGGTGCGCTACGCCTCGTCACTTTCAGACCCATCTGTCCATGCACCGAAAAGAAAATGTTGTGAGGGCAAGGTTTACATTTTATGCACATTAAAAACGGGGAAAATAGGCGAAGCACTCCTTCCGTGGATACGGAAATTAATCCTTAACCTTATGGTCGTAGGCTAGTGGAGCGTCACAGACTGTCTGACATAACATCTGCCTGTTCCCAACCCGGCATATAATCAATGGTTTACAACTAAATACATTACAAATTCTCCAAATGGGTAACGGCATCGTTTATACTTCCGAAATGGTTGTAGTATTTAAGAATACGTAGAGTTATAATGGATTAATATTAAAAACACGCACGTCTAAAACCAAAAGTGGTTTTCGTAATTCCAGGCTGCCATTATGTCTTTTCAAAACCAACCTACAGGCTGAACACGTTTGCAAGCTGGACCAGACAGGTCGGGATTGAGTTTAGCAAACAGCCGGCTGTTGATTTGCTGTGAAAGCGGACAGGAGGAGAAGTAACGCAGAGGAAAAGCTCTTGGGGCAGAAATGGCAAAGGTGTCCGGATAGTTTCTGAGTGGCAAAAAATGTACCTACGGTACCCATGCAGTCCAATATCTGAGCTGGTTAGTCGGGCGCCTGGCTCTCTAAACCTCATCAAGGTGTCCTCTTGTGTGCACAGTAGATAGATTATAGAACTGACGCAAATTAGAACAGTTAGCATTGATGGAATAAGCATCAGAGCACAATACTGCCCACTTCCCAGAGGTTCTGCTCCATGGTTTGGGGTTATCTGGTCCCTGTTGCATGTCCACAGCTGTACCTGTGACCGTACTGTACAAGTGCGATTCATCAGGGGATCTATGGGCGACACCCGTACTGTTAAGTCGCCCGATGCTGTCAAGCTCATCAGAAAACATAACTCCCAATCCTTACATCTTTCGGACAAGAAGCCTGAAACATGAATAAGTAAGCCGATTATTTAATTCTTAAATTTTCCGAACGTTTAATAAAATTCTAAGTCAAACTGTGTTTTTCTAGCAGACAAAGGGCCATTTTTCCCAGTTGGTGTACAATGGGGCTGTGCATCCTGTTTGTTGTGGTAATGCGATGGAAACTTGATCTAGGGGTGGGTCGCAGACATCAAGCCCCCCCCCGTGCTGGAGATGCGACATGGCGTGGCTTGGAAAGAATTGGTGCAGGCGCTGGGGGTGGGAGGAGGGGAGCAGTCACACGTTTAACAGGAGCCTGCTGCAGCACCCAGGAACACGGCTGCCCTCTTAAACCCCCCCCCCCCCACCCACACACACACACACACACACACACACACACTCTGCGTTTCTTGTTGTCGGCATTTCCTGCTTTGTTCGATCTAGATGAACAGCTGGGAGAACAATGGAAAATGCATTTTGTGCATATGCAGACTGATCAGTGGGCTGCTGTTTCGTATTGGATGCGCTACCTGTATGTTACCTTCTAGAGGGCCCTTCACCTGACCTCTATGGCCGTGTTCCCATCATGCAACGGGACAGAGCAGCTGCACACTCCTGCATCCCGCCAGATACGCAGACGATCGATAGGTTTGTAAAAGTGTTATCCATCCGACTGTCACAGCACATCCTGTAACAAAGTCAGCAGTGGAACAGTGAGCAAGACTGAGATATCTAATTGTAGGTTCTGGTTTTCCGGCATTTGGTCATAAGAGGTGGTGCTGCACTGTTTATTTTATAGCACAACATTAGCATCAACAGAAGAAACACTATGGACTTTTTACAGAAAACATATTTATTAAGGATAACAAAAGGTTTCAGTTTAAGCACAAGAATTCATATTACTGTATTTATAGAATATTTATAAAGAAGCACAAATTGAACAGCTAAACCAACATGATTTGTACATATAATTAAAATTGTAACGTGTGGCTCAACATCTTGCAGACAGTAATTAACATGGAGGGGGAAGTGCTTGAAAATCCGCACTTCACGTCAAAACCTTGTTCTCAGGCATGTGCCGCCCAGTGCATTGTGGGAAGGCTCTTCTCATTTCCTACTCTTCACAAGCTGCTTTGTCATGTACCTGATCAAACTGAGCATGTGTGTCATAAGCATGTCCCATTTCTTGGCTTGTAGTTTTAAAAACATGCCACATTAAATGTGTTCCTTCGGCCAGGTTGAATGTTTTGGAAAAACATCAGGCAGACTAATCCAGGAGAAACCCCAAGGTCTTTTATAAACGGGGTTTCCTACTCCAAGACATGAGTCTGCAGAGGGTAACTGCAGGCTGGTACACAAGCGACTGGGGCAGGGCCTACTGGCGGAATGCCGCACTGGTCCGTAGCGAGGCGCCGGCTGCCCGCTCCCGCTCGCTGGCCAGCTCCATCTCAATCTTAGCCTGGATCTTCTCCCAGTCCACCTCCACCTGCAGGGACAGCAAAAAAACGGGCCACCACCAGTTAAAGCATTTAAAAAACAGAATGAAAATTCATGTGAAAATACACATTTATCATTAAAAAGTCAATAAAAATAATTTAAAATACCCAACTGAAAGTTTGGAGCAGCAAAGATATGATTGTTGAAAAATTACCAAAAAAAAAAAAAAAGAGTACAGTATTCTCACTTCTTACATTCTCATTCTATCTTGAAGACAATCTATGTGAGCGACGCACAAGAATTCCATTGTATTTGTGCTGCCTCATACCTGTGCACATGGCATCATTGTCTGTCTGTCTATATATCCAAGATTATCTAGATGAGAAAATGTGCTGGTTTCCCCACGTACCCCCTCAGCATACTGCAGGAACCTCTTGTTGGTCTCCTTCTTGCCAAAGTCCTGCAGGTACTTCTGTCGGTACACGAGCACGGTGTCCACGTGCGTCTTGTGCTTCACCGCCAGCTCCAGGGCCCTTACAGAGAGGGTTCGCGACATGGGCACCTTCTAAACATGCCTGATGGGCAACCAGCGACAAGACGCAAGTAGGCATGCTCACCTGTCCCAGTTATAGAGGCTGATGTTCACCTGGATGGCCTGGTAAATGAGGCCTGCCTGCAGGAGCAAGGACTCTGCTTCATGTACATAACCGCTGAACAGCAGAATGTGTGCCAGAGAGGACTCCTTCGAGGGAAGCTCTTTTATCGAGTTTATGTACTGGACCTTGTCCACCTATTGAAAGCGGAAGATGAATAATATTATTCTGTGTGGATTTTTAATCGTTCTATTTATGGTACTTTATGGGAACCACAAATGCAGAGGAATCGCTTCAGATGAAAAGGCACACGGAGTGGCTGTACCTCTCCGACGGCTGCGTAGGCCACCTCTGCCGTGCTCAGCTCCTTATTGGCCATTGCCATGGCAGCCAAGCTCGCCCAGAGGGTTTGGTCCTGTGGGATTTATGGACAGCACCATAAATAACCAACAGCGCCCCCTAGTGTTGGTGCAACTACAGCCTTATACACTTAGGAGGTCAAGTCCCACAGAGACAGGCTGACAGATGGACAAACTGACAGAAAGACAGGCAGGCAAACAAAGTGACCTCTTTTAGCACAAAACCACTGCATTACTAATGCAGCAAATCAAAACAGAGGGGTCATGGCATGGTGTGACAGCCCGATATGTTGGGGGCACTTGTCTGCAAACTCTTAAACAGGATGTTTGTGGCATCCGTACCGTTCGCCCCCCAGGAGATGTGGTGTAATGTGTCGTTTCCTTCCCAGTCTCATTTTATCGACGTTACAATCCGCCGTGTGTTTGCGAGCCAGTGGAAAGTTCGCTCGGGGCTCCTGTTTGGTTTACATACCGCCAAACTAAACAATAACAACAGGAGGCCAGAAAATCTACATGCAGCAAGGAGTCCGGCAGCTTAAGTGGGCCCCTCCAGCAGTTCCTCCCCCCCATCATGGTGCTGTGGCATTTAAACCACGTTTGCATGTTGCAATATTTGCAATGGGCTATGTAAATAAACACTGTGATGAGTATTATCTCTCCTGGGATGAGCCTGCGTTGTATATATACACACCAGCGGTTTCGATGGTAAACGGACAGAGAGGTCTGCACTTGGACAGGTCGTCAGAGGCGCCAAGCCGGCGGCGGGTTGGGTGCTCCGTCACATGATTAAACCACCGCGACCACAAACTGGGTATAGGAGGTCCAGGCCCAGCCAAAGCAGAGCAGGTTATTAAGGAGTCTGACGGCATTACGCTGGTGCTGGGGGCAGGCGGCTCTTTGTGACATCAGAGGATGGAGAGGCCAAGCTGCCAGCAGGGATGCCGGCGTGCGTCTGACAGCATGTTCGCACCGCTGTAAACACCAGCACCAAACCGTAAAATATTACATTTAAGGGGTCCGGTCTCACTATTTCAATTCCCAGACAAAAGAGGCCACAGTGAAATGTCTCCCAGGGTAGTTGGTCTGTCTCTGCCGCTCGTAACTGAAAGCGTCTCGCACCAGCTAAAATCTGCGGTAGCTTCTGGGATAATCGTGGCGGGGGCTGTTCGGGGCCCTGCTGTGTTTTCCATCCATGCGGCCGGGGCGGGGTGGCCCCGGTGACCCCTCCCCTCAGGAAAACCCACACCTACTGGAAGGCCTGCCCGCTTACCAGAAATGGGCACGCTGAGCTGCAGGCATTTCCTAAAAGCGGTGGGGCAGGCTGGGTTTCTGGCACGCCGCTGCCCCCCCTGTCCCCCCCCCCCCTCGAAACGACATGCCAGGCTGTGGTTATTGCATCATAAATGAGTGAGTGCATAGGAGATCTCTGTGGATCAGGGGTAAATAACAGTAAATGGTGTCACACAGGCTAATTAAAAAATTTAAAACCACCAGCTTCAGCTCAATAAAGCTCTATTCTTCTTTGCTGTAGTTCTTGAATATTTGCTCTCAAAAGCATTTTATTACCTTGTATTTAAAGGTTCCACCATATAATAAATACCATGTACATATATCTATATATATATGGTAATGTAAATTGATAAGAAAAATACGGCCCCGGTCCTTAATTGACCCCCCCCCCCCCCAAGGTCCTGCTCTCCCTGAACACAGGGCCCATTATGCCTTTGTGCAGCGTAACCTGCCACAGCGTCATACGTATCAGAGCAGGAGCTATCGGAATGATTTAAACCAAGGCCAGCCTGTGTAAAGCTATACGGGGCAGCAGGGGTGCTGGTGGGATGGAAGCGGCAGGATGGGGCAGGGGGGGCTTAAGCACAGGTGCACGAGGGGGAGGGCAAAGTGAGCGGGCAGAGGGGCAGGCAATGCGAGCACAGGCACTGCCCTGATCCACGGGGACCGCAGGCGTGAAGAATCCGCTCCTGGGTAACTTGTACCTCTTGTCCCTCCCTGGCTCACACTTCCTGCTGCTTCTTGGGTAATTTGGCTCCACTAATTACAGCTAAATGGAAATCATTACCGCTTCTCTCTGATAATGTGATGCCATCGCATGCATTACTGAACACTTCTCATCTTGAGCCTTTTCCCATAATGCTGAATTTCTGCATCTCTTCATACAGCCCTCCTGGGGTTGGTTTAATATTAATAATATTAGTATTAATATTTGGTTTAATACTAAACTTAGGGTTAGGGTTTGGCTTTTCACACACCACTGCGCGGACAGAACCGGGCTATAGACCTTTGTACAGATGCAGTATTTGTGCAACGCAACTATGCGTCATGTGATACACAGTCGCCGCCATTGTAAAGTCACAAGTGACATTGTCCTCCATTAAGCATTTGCACTGTCCGGCTGAACACAATGGAGATCATCAGACAGCCACATCACATCACATGACACACCTAGTGCACTCCTTAAGTCTTACGCTGGCATTTCTCTAAATGATCACAAAACAAATATCTCACTTGACCTGCGATCCCGGTGTTTTGTGCAGTTTTACCTGTGAAAACAACTGATACTATGGAGACAGAGCTGGCTAAATCTTGAAAGTGGTGATAAAATATTGTTTTTTATCTTGTGTGCATTATCTTAATATCCTTTGTCACAAAATAATTATATTGTGCACACAATATAAAAAGAAATATATGGTTTGTGTTTACTGGGATAATGAAACACCATGGATCTGTAGCATGGCAGTTACGTTATCTAAGATGGCTGGGACCACGAAAGCATGTATACAAAGGTCTATACGGGGGCGGGGTTTAAGGCCACACGCGCACGGCTCTGCTGGTCCCTGTGGACTCGTACCTTGGCGAAGCGGCAGAGACAGAGGGCGTCGTCCCAGTGTGCGTGGCCCACGTACTGGTGCAGGAGGGCTGGGTACGGCGAGACACTGCTGTAGACCAGGGAGCCGTCGGCACGCCGGATAGTCACCTGGCTACCCAAGTAGCTCAGAATTTGGGGGCTCCGGCTGAACTCACTGTCAGGGCAGAAAGTGATACAGAGTCCTTCATTTACTTGAGACAAGTTTCGATGAAACTACATACTATGCAGGCAGTTGCTACCCTTGCTACCCTTCTCCAGATGCAGCACATTTACCCAGGATTCCTCGGTGCCAGTCTTGAACCCAGGAGGAATCCTACCCCCCTTGTCTTAATGACAGAGAGAGGGATGTTTTTGGAGCCAGCAATGTTTTATTGACGGCCAGTAAACCTTTAGATTAAAAACTCTGCTGTCCCACTCAATCGCAGGGAGCTTGTTTATAAAGTATTCTGCTGCTGCATTTACTATTTGGTTGATATGGTGATGACATTTGACAATTGCACTACAAATGGATGGGATACTCTCAAAGTCCTCTGCTGTCTTTAGTGTGTATTTATATTGTTCAGTGCTTAGCAGTAGTGTTTAAAAATACCATCTGGTGATGGTTTGTAAACATGACCCGGGGGGGGGGGGGGAGCAGTGTATGGGAATGGCTTGTCCCAAAGGTCAGAGTGGCGGTGTGAGAATGGGATGAGCAGGAAGACGTGGACGTGCTGGGTCTCTGCTATTGGACCCCACCATACCTGGCGTCCTTTGTGAAGAGCGTTTTGGGCAGCAGGTCGCGGTCTATGAAGACGGTGTGGGGGTAATACCACACTGTGAACTGGGTGTCCTGGATTCCACACAGCAGACTGGCCGAGTCATTCCAGGCCATAGTGTGGACCATGGTACCTGGGAGGAAGTAGGTAAGGAATCTTCGCCTAACAATGCGGACCGCGGAGAACAGTCCCCGTCACAGAACCACAGGCCCCAGCGGCCTCTTACCGATCTTGCAGATGGCCTGTTCACGACGCCGGACAGAAGTTAGGTAGAGGTCCTTGTTTTTGTCAATCAGAGCGATCTTCCTGTCGGTGGCTGGTCCACACTGGTCCAGGGCGATTGCCATCACCTCCGTCTGAAGATGGCAGATGACATCATGCTACTGGAGTGTCCCTACGCCACCATGAGGGCTCTCGCTCACATTTCCTCTTACTGGCACAGCCATAACGCTTTTATGCTTTCATCATGGACAGTTTAGCCATTTTGTCACTGCCTGGCGTCAGACTGAGTTGAGAAGAAGCATAAGGAGCCTCGCAGTTCATGGACTGCCTTCGATACAGACTCACACCCTGTCAGGAACACAAGCGGGGGCCTAATCGCGAAATTTGCATGGGAATAATTTTTCATTAGGGCCACATTTAATTTTACATTCCTGATTAAACAGGAACGGCACTGAAGGATCTGCTCTCCATTAGGAACTGACTGCCATCAAAGCTCAGTCCCCCTCAGATAAACATCTTCACTCGGTCAACATAGAAACACACAGTGTGACTGAAAATAGTATGCACTGCATCATCTGCTCCTTCGGCAGGGAAATGGGAGTGGGCTGGTAGCTGAGGTTCCTACCCACAATGCACCTTGCCATCCTGAGTGCGTTCGCGCACACACACACACACACACACATACATACAATGGCTGGCTGGCTGGCTGGCTGTTTTACCGTATTTAAGGAGACCTAATCCCAAACCACCCAAACTGGGAGAGAAATGAGAGCTTTTGAAAAAACGACACCCTGCGCCGGGGTGACAGAGGTGGACGTGAGGGGGGGTGGAGACGCAGGGAACCGAGCCAGCTGGCCCCAGGCACCACTCTCCGTCTTGGCTGGGGGAGACATGCTGACAAACAGTAACTGAACATTCAGGCTGCCCCTCCCCCCTCCCTGCCCCCCCACTTTGCTGTCACACTCCCGAGGCCTGAAGCAGCGGCCAGCTCCCTTGGGGGGGGTACGAACCCTGGGGGGACTCTCTAATCACCCGGTCATCTTCTCTCCTGAGATAAGGTGGCCCTCTTCTCGGAAAGTGCTTTGCCAAGGTGGACTTTCAGTTCTGTGGGTTAACGTCTCATTTTCGCTCCGAGTCGGATGACAGCAGGGGCCAGGAAGACCTACCTTGTGAGTCAGGGGCTTCCCATCCCCCAGGGGCTTCCCCGTCAGGGCATCAAACAGGAAAATGACTGGAGAGAGAGAGGCGGGATGAAGCAGGAGCGTTTTGCAGAGGAGGCCACAGGGCAGCTCAGTCTGCCCGACTCACCTTTCTCATCTACTTTGTCCCGGACTGCGACAGTGTCACTGCTGAGGGAGACGGCTTGTGCGCTCAAGATGTCCGTGCGCATGCCCGCTATCTTGGGGGAAGATGTGAGCCGGCCGTCGTAGGAGAACACGTAGATGCCCCCGCCGTCCACTAACAGGAAGTGTCTTTAGGACAGAAGGGACCCCAGACAAACATAAAAGCATCACACCTCATACCCATAGTTAATCTCTAATAGAATTAGTACAGTAACTTTTACACAATTTAACTGCATAAAAATCAAAAATCACTCAAACTGATTTCATAAGGTTGGGGAGGCAGATTCAAAGCCAGGAACTTTGTTTTTCTAGGTTTATGAACAATAACCTTGCACAAAAAGCGTACCATTAAAGTAAATGACAAAGTGTTATCGCTTTTCCACATCGCAATCAAGCTTCGGTACAAATATCCATTTTACTACTGGCTGAGTCACAGAATGTCGTTTGGCAGGCACTGAGCTGCAGCTTCCAGGAAGGGGGGCGGGGGGGCGTACACACAGGAGCGGTTCTGCTGGCACACACTCCGCCAAGGCCCAGGAGATGACAGGCTGCTCACCTCTCCGCCTGTAGAATTAGGCTCACGGCTCCGTCCTTCAGATCGAAGATCAGGGGCGTGTTCCAGTTCGTCACACTGCACGGCGACATACAAACGTTCAAACGACACGCTCATCTTTTCGGGGCCCTGATAGGAGACCTAGATGCCCGAGTTGTATCCCTTTTAGCCTCCAGGAGGCACTTTGACCGACACTGTCAACCTCTCGCACAGAACTCTACAGCACGTCCATTCTCAGGCAGGTCCCCGGAGAGGCCACTGCTCATTCTGCCAAAGAGCACAATTCTAGCCGTTTTATTTAGCAGGAGTAACGCAAGACTTATTTTAACTATGTATGGAAAGTCTAGCTTTTTCATGTGATCTCAGTGTCTGCTTATTGCTTGTCAGCAGAGCAAACTGCCCATTAACATCCACACATAATGATCAGTCAGGGACGGGGCACAACCTGTAGATGTAGCACTGCAGTGAAGTGGTCACCACCAAGTGGTCATGTGACAGCGAAGCCTTGATGACTCTGTCCCGGAATTCCAGGATGTCCACAGCATCGTTGACAACGTTCCGCACCTGGGTGTTCCAGATCCATAGTTACGCCTTGTCCCCGCCATTCCCAAGGTCGCTAGGGACCCCAAACCAGGACACACAACAATGCACAAGCACATGCAATGCTAAGTGGTGTAGATATTAACTCTACCAAACTAAATACGTGCTGTGTGTTAATATACTTTATTTGATTTCACCTATTTTAGAGTTTGCCTTTACTGTACGTGGGCACACCAAATCTGTATGCGAATCTCCCCGGGAAGAGAGAGGGGGGAAAAAAAAAAAAACGCAACTGCAAAGTGCTTAAATTTAGCAGCCCACTTCATGATTCATAGACCATCAGAGAGAGAAAAAAAAAACCACGAGCATAGAGTGAAGCAGTGGATTGTCCGGGTTTTGTGCGATGTCCTGGCAGCCACGTGCAGGCGCATGGTGCTTAAAGCCCACCCTGTGATTTTCCCAGCTTAAACAGGCTTGGCAGCAGGGCCCAGAGGACAAGCGGCCCCTTGTCACCTGGCTACAGTAGGAGTCTTATAACATAATGTATAACCAGATGTGCAGATGCTTTCGGAATTCAGCCCCCTTGCAACAGACCATTACTTTGCTAACTACTTTTCACACAAGGTAATTCACCTCCACTCAGTGTTCAAATGAATTTTTCTAAGCCTGCAACAAGTTTCAGTTCTGAATTGAAGCTAAACTGTTAGATAATTCCCTTTCTGTCTAAAGAAAAATGGATCGTGGAAGCCAGTGGAGTTATCTGGGAGGGGTTCAGGGGGGTACATGGATGACACCAGGGGGTACGCAGAGCTGCGCCACGCAGTACGGGGGGGGGGAATTGTACTATTCCCCCAGCCAGGCCTGCTGCTAGAGGGTTAAAGCAGGGGAGGACAGGGGAGGATCCCGTAACAGGGAGATAAAAGGGGAAATCTCGACAGAGCACTGAAGAAATCTGGAGCAGACACGCAAAGACACTAACACACACGCACATACACACACGCAGGGGGGAGACACCGGGCGGAAAGGGTGCGGGGCGGTGTTCCTCGAAGACGCGGGGGATGGGGGGCAGTCAGGTTAAGGGGAGATAAAGTTACAGTAGGCTGGGGCGGATACCTTTATATCAGAGACTTGGGAGTCACTGATCTGTCCCAAAACGCACAAAATGAAGGAAAAATACACACTGTTTATGAATTAAAGGGCCCATCAGTTACCTTGAAACAGACATGTGCAGGATGCCAATGAATTAGTCTGCAAACCTCTCAGTTAATCTTAGAGCGGCAGACAGGCCTATTCTGATGTGAACCTCATACAAACCATTTCACGTGTTTTGTGCTGTGTGATCCTGTAGCCACAAGGCTAAATGGCTTCTCATGCCATGGACAAGAGGACAGAACCAGACTGACAGTGACATGAAGACAAAAGACAGTTAACCCATTCGTTACCACAATCGGGCCGGGATTTCAGGAGCGCAAAGAGCAGTCACCATCCATGACGTCAGGGAAGCACAATGCAGCAAACATGTGCTGTGTGAATGACCAAGGCGGGCTGTCAGCTGGCTGATGATCTGTGGGGGTCACGGATTTGCTGAATACACCCAAAGCAGTTCATTGAAGTTCCACTACTGTTCTTGTTAGAGGGGAGGCATAATTGACTTTGGTTAAGGCATAAGATTTGAGAAAAAAAAACCTGCCCTCACGACTTATTGAGCACCGCTAAAAGTCTGAGGCGACAGCCGTCCTTTGATTGGTTAAACGAGTCTAATACAGCACGGAGTATGCGGGCGCTCAGCAGACTCGCTAGAGATGCCGCGGCGGTGAGAGGATCTGGCTACAGCCAAAGCCGTGAGCAGGATCTGACATCACAGAACTGGCTGCACCTTAATGGAAACTCATCGACAGCTAACCGGCCACGTGGGAGACCAGACTGAGATGAAGAGCGACGATGATGAGGAGCCTTGTAAAAAAAAAAAAAAAAAAGCGGTCATCAGCACCATGATGGAGCTGTAGGTGGTGGCCGCCAAATAGGAATAACGGCATTGGCGTGTGGCGCCCCCAGTACCTGCATCGTCCTGCGCTTGGTCAGCGTGACCTCGTAGCTCCTCCATGACCAGCGCCTCTCCACCACGTGGGCGAAGACGACGTGACCACTGCCCGAGGCTCCCGCCAGCTGCGTGCCGTCCGCTGACCAGGCCAGGCTGAACAGGCTGCCGGTGCTGGACTTCTCCAGGGCGTGGGACCACTGAGAAACGGGGGAGGGCACACGCTCAGGACCGCCACGCACAGCAGGGGGGGGGTGGAGCAAACAAAAGCAGCATTTATCCAGCAAGCCCAGAACATCTGTTTAAGTGGAGAGGGGTGACGCAGGACAGGGACTGGGAGGAGGCGCACAGCCAGCCCCGTATCTGAGCACCCAGAGGTGGACAGTTCAGGTCTTGAAAAGTAAAAATCCGGACCAAGATTTTGTTTCAACCAACCAGTTGAGTACTTAGTTGCTGGTTGGTTCAAACAAAATCTTGGTCCGGATTTCTTACTTTCTGGACCTGAACTGTCCGCCTCTGTGAGCACCAAAACTGCTCTTCCCCACTGGAGTGTCCGGGATCCTTCCCATTGCCGATTCGCGGGCAGCTCGACCGGGTCCTGGCCCCTTGCACAGCCAAGAGAAGCCTGTAATTCCCCAGTCCGCACATAGCCTTTTCAAAAACACACCAAAACACACCAGTGTTCAGAGGGGAGACGTTTCTCAGCCCCACCACTATAAAAACACCCCCCTCCCCCCCCCCCACCTCTCTTTCTCACTCTGCAGAACATCACAACACAAAGCAGATTTTGTTGTGGCGGCTTCTGGTTTCAAATTTAACCTGTCAGAGAGCTTATGACTGAACCGAAACAGTTTAGTCCTTTTCTTGTTGGTTTGTTTTTTAAACAAAGTTAAAAAGCCATTTGCCAGACATGGATGTAATTACAGCATTTAGAGATTATATTTAGAATTCGACAAACAGCACGTTTGAAACAGGGGGCACAGATTAGCAATTTGACACAAATAGTTACACAAGCTTGGTTTTTTGGAGGGGGGTTGGGACCTTTTTTTGTTAATATCAGAAAGTTGCAATTGGGACTCTTTACTTCTAAATGGTTCGTGCTACAAGCGTTCTCTGTTTTATAGGTGTGTGAATAAAATGAGTTTCTGCATGGATCACTGCTGCTTTAAAGGTCGGCCTACTCAAAATCTCTCTTAGAGCACGGACACCAAGCCTGCTCAGAGTCCCTCTTAGAGCACGGACACCAAGCCTGCTCAGAGTCCCTCTTAGAGCACGGACACCAAGCCTGCTCAGAGTCCTGCTCACAGCACGTTCACCAAGACCACTCAGAGTCCCTCTTAGAGCACGGACACCAAGCCTGCTCAGAGTCCCGCTCAGAGTCCCACTGAGAACATAGACACTAGATCTATTCAGTAGTGTGATAGGCCACCACAGCCGCAGGGCTGACCGCTCAGCCATCAGACAGACGCTGTCTGTTAGGACAAGGGGACAGTGCTGTCCATTTCAAGGTTTGGCTGGTCAATCAGAAGGGGGGCTATTTCCACCGAGCTAGTGAAGACATACCCCCATACCTCCATCCTCTCAGAGGAACAATCCCTTTCTGTGGTCTGCATTACGGCATTCCACCACGTGCAGCCGGGCCAAAACCCTGCTGACATCCGTCAGGTGACCCCTGACCTCGCCGATTCAGCATTTTTATACACACAGGTGGCTGACAGCGGGTGAACTGCTCAGTAAAGGAGCAGGGTGTATGTGGGTGTATGTGTGTGCATGTGGGGGGTGGGGGAGGCGTCAAAGTACTGCTGCTGGCTGCTACCATAAAGTGATCCTGGGGGGAACAAGTTTGTAAACCTTGGTTTCTTGGGTTGGGCCGTTTCCACCAGAGCCAGACGCAGTGGAAGCTAATGTGTCGAAGCAAAGTCTTTCACGATTAAATGCTCCTTTACCATGGCGTTCAAAGCAGGAACATTCTGCTGCAGGAATCCTGCAAGAAAAACGGTTTTAAGGACTAAAATAGCAAAACGATCTGAACCAATCACACGACAAAAGGTTTCCTGTTACTCCTATCAAAGGTGGTGTTTTCTTTCTTAATCTGTCTTGCACTTTCCCTGCTTCCAAATAAATCCTGTGACGGGACAATTTTTTATTTTCCGGGCCCTCGGCACAGATAAACACAGGGCCTCTGGCAATGGCTCTCGCCGCCTTCTGAGCTACACTCTTACGCACCTTTTCTTAAACTTCACCTAGCTGGGCCTGGAGGCACTCCAAAACAAAAACGCATGCGCTTGAAATAATAATATTCCATCTATTCTTGTGCAAACATCCAAGTCCAGTCTGTTTTAAAACTCTCTGGAGAAGGGACTGAGTCAGACGCTCTGAATGTATACAGCAGACCATAATGAGGGAAGACACACGATACCAGGATCCCGGGCTGTGAAAAACTTTGGATTTGTGCTTACCTAATGCTTTTAACACACTGGACCATTGGACTACTCTTGCTGGGCTGCCCGCCTGTGGTGTGTGTGTGTGTGTGTGTGTTTTTCAGAGAGCATAAATGGGTGTGTGCCTGTTTTTTTTGTGTTTATATGTTGACATGACGTCTGTAGATATACATCTTTATATGTGCGTGGCAAGCCAAGCCTGGGGAGATATCTGATAGCTGAGGATTTTTTTTTTTTTTTTTTGTGGAGGGTGGGGGGCATAGCAGGTTGCAGTGAGTCGTGCAACAGGGCGCGATGGGACAAAGGGGGAACCGGAGGAAGCCAAAAGTAATAAAAAGTCTATTCCACAAGTGCAATTAGTCCCTGTCCCATGGGGCCCCCAAGTCCTGCTTTATTCTGGCCCCATAAACAAACTCCCACCAAGCTGCCTAACCCGTTGTTACACACAAAACCGGCACACAATGGGCCCGAAGACAATGAA
>JAODKF010000139.1:0-47581 GCA_026779585.1 Mormyrus proboscirostris | reverse complement strand
TGGTCCCAGCAAGGACGACGAAACACAGCCGCCTTTTTTCTCCCCAAGTGCCGATAGCAGGGAGAGCTGTGTGCTTTATCTGTCCTGAGGAGGTCCCCCCCTGGCTTAGCTAAGTGGAGGCTCGCTGGAGGTTAAGGGTTAAGCCGGTCAGCATTTTCTTGCTGAGGCAGCACTCTGTAATGTGCGAGCATCCGCTGTACAAGATACAGAGCGAAACTCCTGGTGATTAGTCACGGTAGTACTGCTGAGATTCCACATGGGCCTTAACCCTTTCTCTGCACACACAGGCCGGCAGAGCCTTGTCAAAACTGACACTTGGGGAAAGAATCGCCAGTCGTGAGTGAGCCGTGAGCAAACTGTAAATAGCGGCATTGAAGGGTTACTGCTTATATTCTGATTCCTGTAACGTTAAGGAAATCTCAGGCTTTAAAGTGAGGACTGTTACTAATAATCACTTCCTACCATTCCTTAAAAAGTATGGTAATACACGAAGACAGAAGATTTTAGAAGGTATAAACATTAGGGTTTCCGCAGTTCGAATCTGGTGATGTTTACAAAATGCAACAGAGCTCCCACAATGCACCACAGCTCCCACAATGCACCAGAGCCAACAGCGCTTGACGGCAAGTCAGAGCAGCGACAGATACTGTGCGGTCAGTCATAAAGGAGAAAGCCCCGAGTCTCCAGATTGCTCAGCTAAGTGTCTGGAAAGTTCTGGCCCCCCTCTGGCTACCACCTGGCTGCAGAATACACCCACGCTGAAGTGCCCCTGGAAAACCCACCGAGAGCAGGGCCATAGCACAGCTTCCCTAAATAACAATAGAAACGTACACACACACGCACGCACGCACGCACACGCGTGCCTGAAAGACCGAGGCATCTGTGTTGGCTCAGAGTTCTGCTCCAGCTCATTTGTTTTAGTGCTTAAAAATACCATTTGATCCTAATTAGATCAAAATGTACCACGAGATACATGACGATCTGTTTCAGAGAAACACACTTTGCCGCTTGTTTTCAGTATTTCCCAAAACGGGGACATTTCAGTTTCAGCAAGAAATCAGAGAAGTACCACCTCACACCATCTCTCTGACAAACACTTTACACGACACATCTGAAATTACAACCCACTTTTCCCCCCAGTAAGGTCTTATGATTAGAAGCTTGGCCCCGACCAGGACCAGGTGTCCGGGCTCAGGAACATCTCCTCCGACTCCAAATAACTGAGAAAGCCATAAAGGAACATTTCTTCCAAAAGACAGAGGATCTTCATAGACCAGTGTTTTCCAACC
Source organism: Mormyrus proboscirostris (assembly GCA_026779585.1). Lineage (NCBI taxonomy): Eukaryota > Metazoa > Chordata > Actinopteri > Osteoglossiformes > Mormyridae > Mormyrus > Mormyrus proboscirostris. The sequence goes on along the minus strand of JAODKF010000139.1, from coordinate 46,292 downwards.
CGGTCCTCCGGGACCCCCAGCCAGTCCACATTTTAGTTCCTCCCAGCTCCCTGCTGGACGGCTCACAATTTTGCTCCGTACCGAGATTTGGGAGGGAGCAAAAATACGGACTGTCTGAGGGTCCCCGAGGACCGGATCGAGAAACACTGTCATAGACAATTTGAATGGGGTAATATAGGGTCATTGTTGCAGCGTAGTAATTACCACTGGTGCTGGTAAAGAGTAGTTTTGTAAGAGGCACCGAATACAGTCAGCTATGGGACTTGTAGCGAAAGAAGAATCGAGTTACACCAAGAGTCACTATAGTGACTGGGCCAGTTGTCATGGGACTGACAGGATGCAGGGTTTGTGGGACCATGGATATAAATCGCTTGTGACGCAGCACGGGACGACGTCATCCAGATACCTGCAGTGCAGAGGCCTCACCGCCAGTCCAAACGGCCAGAGCAGTCGATGACCTCAACGACGGACATACTGACAACTGCACTCTTTACACTGCTTTTAATTTCAGACTTATGCCATGCTGCCAAGTGCTGAGGGGTTGTTGAATGGGCAAAAATTCCTTGTCCGTGGTGGGGCACAGGTTGGTGGGGGGTAGCTGTGAAACACACCGGGCTGACAGGATGTGCGGGAGTAGGTGGAGAAAGGAAAGGAAGCCTTGGCACAGGGACAGAGAGAGACAGACGGCAGGTCACTCTTGACTGCATTCTCACCCCTGTCTTGTCGCAGAGGCGCAGCGTGTTGAAGGAGCCCACGGCAAACACCTCCCCGTCTGGCGCCCAGGCCACAGAGGTGATGGGGTAGTCATGCACGGCCGAGGAGTACAGAGGCTGCCCATAGCTGTCCCACACCTGCCAGCAAGAGGGGATGGGTCACACCGGCAGTTTCCTTCTGCTAAACCACTGAAAAACATTTAAGGCAGGCCTGCAAAATATTTGGGCAGCTGGTCATGGAGTGTTATGCTGCCGAATGGGACTGGATGGTTACTCCACCTTGTATTTGCAGTCCTCGCCACCTGAAAGTATGAGGTCATTGACGGCGTTCCAGTCAACCTTCAGAATTACTCCGTCATGAGCTTTCCACTTGGGGAGAGAGAGAGGGAGGGAGAATATGAAGGCGATGCATTCAAGAGCGCATCTAAATTAACACGCAAAGTGTCCTGCTTCCCCCGTTTTCAGCCTCAAACACAGACGGTCCATGACAAACAGGTCCCCACTAACGCCACAAATAACTGGCTAAAGTTTACTGGGCCAACAAAACAAACAAACAAAAAAAAAAACACACACACACACACACACAATAATTGGCAGCCCAAACACTAAAGCTAATAGGACAGAAATGGAGATGAGGAGCAGGAGTGAAAACGGAGCGGGGAGGCGGCCGCACCGGCTGACATCAGCACAGGTCTGTTCCCTGTTATGGTAATTGCTTGGACTTGTGCTAATTGAAAGCAGGTGAGTGTGTTTGCACTGAAGTGGAGGAGGTTCGCCGGCACTTTCCTGCATTAAGATAATCGAAGTCGCCTATTAAGGTGCGGATCGGAGGGGGCGATGAAACGCGGCATGGACTCGGAATAACATGGCCGGCTTAAAAGGGGCTCAACATGTCAAAGCAGATAAGGGTCCTCAGCTGCCCCCCCCCACCCCCACCCCCAGTGGCAAAACAAAGGCATCGCTGTGAAGCCTCCTCAACCATAGGGCATCAGAGGCTGGGGGCAGCAGGGGTCACGGGGTCACAGACGAGGCTTTTCCACACAATGGCAGTTGCTGCTCAGGAAGCGGTGGGCTCGGGTTAAGACCCAAGGGAATTTGCTTGCCCCTGGAGCACCTCAAGGTCCGGAAATGCAACACGCCATTGCGTAAGTGGCAGAAAGGCATCTTCAGTCATTCTAAAGACACACACACTGCAGTTTACAGACCATTCACAGCCACTCAAGAGAAACACGGAATGGCATTATTTGTTCGGATGGCTGCTTTTGTTTTTTTTTTTTAAATCAATAAAATCTACATGCTGTCATGGACGTCACATTTGACCGGTGGCTGGTTTTCAGCAGAAAATCAGTGGCGACCAAATTAACGTGCAAAGATTGGATCAGAGAGTGAACATGGACAATTCCTGTGAAAACACAAAATGTGCTGTCAGAGGGTTCCCATTAGCCCGTGCAAAAGCCAGCTGTACCTGGAGGACTTTGGAACTGGGCTGCAGGGGTTTGATGATGAGCCGCCTGCCTGAGGTGTAGAGGATCCGGTCAGAGTCGGGTCCCCAGGCCACGCAGTACACAGGTGACGCTGGGAATGACGAATGGAGAGGTAACAATCAGCTCAACTGCCTACTGTTATTTCTATCAGGAAGAGGGGACTGGGTGTTCATGCAAAGGAAAGCAGACATGGTGCACTCTGGGCTTCAAAAACAAAGAGATTTTATATTTAAACAGGAGGTTTTCATGAAAGACTAAGCACAGAAAACCTTAGAAAGATTATTCAGAAATAAAGAAGGTAAAATTCACCAGAAAAGGATCACTGGAGCTACAACATCGACCCAACAGTGAGCAGGCCTCAGGTGAGCCATTTATAAAGACGTGCTCTCCTTTCAGAAGTGGGAAGACAATCATTGTGACTGAGTACTCCCACAGGCAAGAAGAGAACAGCTGACATATAACCCTGCTCCAGGTGCTTGTGGTGGGTCACAGATGTCATGAGGTCACATGATCCCAAAAGGGCTCCGCCTCCTCCAACCTTAAAAACGAGCCACATTCACACCACATGCTTTCTGAGCTCTGACAGCCCCTGTATTACCTGCTCCCCCACTGTGAAATAGTCACTGTTTGTATGAAGACAGTGTTTGATCACGAGACTACACAGAAAGAGCGTGCATTGTGAGGGCCCATTGTACAATACAACTCAAGGTAAAGGGTTAGAAATGTTTGTTCTATTAACGGATTAATCAAGTGAGACAATGAGAGATAAGCAAGAAAAGTTCATATATGCTGCCACACATACAGAAAAACTTGCAGGAGGGTCTAGGTCAGGGGTCTCAAACTCCAGTCCTGGCAGGCCGGAGCCCTACACAGTTTTTGGTTCACCGTCATTTAATACACCTGATTCAACTCCTTGTGCTAATTACCGCACAGCTCTTGAGCTGAATCATTTGTGGTGGAAGGGGGAAAGAACTAAGCTACACAGGACTCTGGCCACCCAGGACTGGAGTTTGAGACCCCTGGTCTAGGTGAAAGTGACATCCAGAAAACATCCTTCTTCTTTCCAGACTTTATCCATTATACCCAATATCCCAAAGTGCGCTTTCATCCAGTATACGTCTGGCAGAGGACCAGAACTCTTATTCCTCTGGTTGAGTAGGAGGCTAATATGTTTATTGAATCATCTCTAAGATGACAAATATCTACGATGCCCTACAGTACAAGAAGAACTTGATTCATGTTCTCGTAAATGTGCACTGCATACTGTACTGCATCTGTTACAGCAAAGTCTTTTGCAGACTCTAGTAAGATTTTCACACAGTGAACAGAGACTCTTGCATTCAATGAACACGCATCTGCCTGGCACCTTGCTGGAGACCATTACAGAGTGGTCTGCGACTCAGCCTCAACACCCAACGCTGGATGCTGTTTTGATCACACTGCTAAATCAGGGTTAGATTCACAACGATGGAAGCTGGGCCAGCAGCACACTAGGGCATTTATCACCTTACCCAGTGACCTTGGTCGGCATCAGTGTTTTAACCATTTACGCATGTGGATGCCGTGTGAAACCTCAATCAGCAATACAACAGTTGCACCTCCACTAAGCCCTGGTTTAATCTCCCCCTACTTCTCATCAGATAAGGTGTACTTTTGGTCTTTATTTATTTCACTATGCACAGATGTCAAACAGAAATCTGACAAATATGTTGTGTGTTACGGAGAGCACTGGCCTTCTTAAGTGCAGATGTCAGAAAGAGACAGGTTTCACTGGGCTCACACCAGATTAACTGAGCAGCAAAACTCCCGACGCCACATTCTGATTTCCAAGTTTCCCGATTCGATAAACACACGAGCCGCATCACCTGGTTCACAAATAGTCATGCCGACACTAAATCACGGGGCGTGTCACCTTGCCGAACATAAAAAATATGAACACGAACCAGACTGACATTTTTACATGGTTGTGGTGAATGGGGTATATCTATTTTTGTTTTCTGTATGCAAGCAGAATCAAAATTATCCCAAAATTAAACCTCTTTCCATTCGTTCAACTGATGTCTGGCACTTCATCCATTCCTACATCTGCATATTTACAGACTGAGAACGCATTATGGGGCGGTCTGCACTCCTGTCAGTCCCTGACCTTGTTGTACCAAAGTGGACCTCAGCATGCCGCTCTTTGACCAAATTTTTATCTGTCCATCCTCACCAGCTGTGGGGACAAAAATCAAGACAGAAGATTTACGTTTCACAGACCATTTCTAGACAGTAGAGATCTTCACTGAAACAAAAGGAGCTGGCCACAAGGTCATAGCAAATATACAATTTACATCCAGAACTCAAGCAGCCAAAATACTCATGGAATTGAAAAATGAGAGTAGTGTTTGTTCTGTGTACTCACTCGTGATGAGGGCTGTTCCATCGTAGTTCCAGCGGCCAGCCAAGACAGCCCCACGGTGGGCTTCAACACTCTTTTCGATGCGTCCTGCTTTAGAGGCCAGGTGGAACTTACCTACCAGCAGATAAAGGACCAGCAATGCTTACTGACTACCGCAATATGCACTAGCCTGCTCTATGAACCTGTACTCAAGTTGCCATTGCCAAAAGATTTTGTTTACGATATATATTTATTATACCATGAACATTGCAAGAAGCGGAGATCTAAAATAGCCTCGCTTTTGTCTGAGAAGGGTGGGGGTGGTTTACTGTTCAAGATCAGGCACCCAAGCTGTCCCTGTATTCTGTAGCTCTGACCATCTCTTTTGTACATTTTCTCACACGAAAAGGAAGAGTTAGGAGTTAAGACAAACTGCCCGCTGCAGACAGAATGCGATCAGGCATGGAGACAGTTATCAAAAACACCAGCCTACCATATACTTTGTGGCCGCACGTATTAAAAAATTCTGAATGTTCTATGTAATTTCTGGTCGCCTCAAACTGCAAATCAGCATCCCAGTTCTCTCACCCATTTCTATATTTGGACTTTCTAAGAAAACAGAATGCTGCTGACCCAGAAAAATAAAAGCAGGTAGTAAGTATTTAAGCGTGTTATATCATAACGTGGGACAGAGAAAACAATATGAGAAGAATAAACTGTCAAAAGAGGCAAAAGGTTATAAGGCAAGTCATTTATGTAATAAACACACTTCTCTTTGGGGCATAGCAGTAATTCACTACCATCGAATATGAGAAAAAAACCAAACTAGTGTTTCACTTAAGCGTTTCAGCAGGAGACCCAACGCCTCGTGAGGTTAGATAAGCCAGCTAGAGTTAAGATATTATTTTCACCACCCACCAATGTGAGTTTAAGTATTCGACAAAATCTCCAGAAATTCTAAGACATATCTAAAACAAAAATAAAAAGCTCAAACCTGAATGAAACTGGTTTTTGGGTCCGTTGTGTAATTTAGGTGGGGAGCTACACAGAAACTAAAGTGAAGCCTTCTTTAAAAACACATATCAATAATGGTTAGATGGTGTCATTGATTGATTGCACTGGTGCAACACGTGACTTTATAGATTGGATGCTTTTCATAGCTCAGAAACTGTCTGCAGTTCCAGTCAGTGTGTGTTAGTATAATTCTATACTACTGTTAAATGTTATTTATAATATTTATATGTTTCACATTTGTATTTTTTTGTACAGTGTAATTTATTATTTGTTTGTATAGTGTCATTTATTGTTGTATAGCTTGTATAGTGTCTCTGTGTACGAGAGAGTCTCAAGCTGCCGGAACAAATTCCTTGTGTGCCCCAGCACACTTGGTGAATAAAGGCTGATTCTGATTCTGATCATTTCGACTACATGTTACTTGCCACCAAAGTGAATGTTCATATTCATATCCAAATGGCAAAGATATTTCAGGAAAACTATTAGTCTCAACTTGTAAACTATTTAAGTAACATGACTTGATTAGTGTTGCGGATTTTCAGGGGCTGCTTTGGACCGGGGATGTTTTACCATCTGTGCTGGTGAGCACAAACACGTCGGCAAGATTCTGCTTCTTCCCCCCGACAGCTTTGGGGAACCAGTGGAGATCAATGGGGAAGATCTCCTCAGGCAGCCTCACCACCAGCGAGGTCTCGCCATTCAGGAGGTTCCACCTGAAGATCTGGTGATCTTCGCTGCAGGAATACAGCTCATCTGCTGTGGTCCAGCCCACACAGCTGACCAGCTCCCTGTGTATGCGGCTGTTAAGGGTAGAGGCTGAGAAGGATCAGGGAGAGTAAGGCGAGCAGAATGCTATCATTCACAGCTCCACACACCTTAAAAGACCCAGATAAAATAAAATATACTTCACTGATTCCAGAGGGAAATTCAGGGCCCTTTAAATACTGAGAGCCACATAAAGAATCCCATTGTTAATCAAGTCTGGGACAGTATAACCTAAAATTAGGTACAACAACCTTCACCATCATTTTTTAATGTCATCACAACATGCTGCACAAAATCACGTCAAGTATTCTGGTACAATTAAACATTCGTGTTTGATTACGTAAACATGCGAAATTAACGAAATGCAAAGGATATGCTTGGGCTCCTTCAGCGAAGAGGTTTTTAATCTCATCGCAGACAAACTGCAGAGCGGCTTCTTCTTAATCCAGTGCTTTTGAATATTCGACACGTATATATGGAAGAGAACATGGCAACACTCATGTTAGACAGTAAAAAAAACACCACGTTCTCACGACCAGTGAGCCCCGCACATATCGCTTGATCGCACTACCACCATACCTAAACAACTAACAAATAGTTCAGAACGAACGAAGGGCGGTCAAAATACAGACAGTATGCTTCGTTGATAACAAACAAATCAGTCTTGCAGTGCACAGGCACACTTTTATTCTAACAGCAGTTAGGTATACACGCCGGGCGAGTTAGCCTACCCATCCACCTACGAGGTGACAGCTCTGGTTTACCGCAGCATTAACCAACTCCTTACTGCAAATCGATTAAGTGAGGAAAAACACGCATTTCTACACAAAAGCATAAACGTAAGACCTGAAAATCCAGGAACTCCTTAACCAGCCGTTCCTTCGCCAGCTAACAGTCAGATTAAGAAAACAAGCATCTCGTTGCCAAGGCAGCGAGCTAGTTTACTAACCCAAGAAACAAGCGCGTATCGGAAGCTTTAGTCCTCTTAGCTACCTAGGTAAGTATTCTGGGCTGTAATTAAACAAAGCATGATATTAAAATGGGAAAATCCACTGGATGAGAATAGTTAGGTAAATATAAAACAATGAAATGTAGTTTATTCGACAAAATATTTAGCTTTTCAGTTACCTACCTCTCAGTTCCGCGCTATGAAATTGGCTCTCGAAAATATCGCGAGAACAAGTACAACTGTGACAACCAACCATGGACCCAGCAAAATATTTATATACTGTAAATGTGTACATAACCCAACATACTTGCAACACAATTGTAACTATTAACTCTTTATTATATCGATTTAACAAAGGTGGGAGATTTGCTAAATATATTAAATCAAAGCTATATAATTTCTAGTTAGCATACAATACATTTACTGTATATAGTGTTAAGTAACTATAAGCATATCGCCTTTAATATACCTCAACACATTTTGTGTAGTTATTAAAATTATTATGCAGTGTGTGTTTAGTCAAGTTAGGCTTGCCATTCCCCTTTTTTCAAACGTACCCCTCCAGCACGAGGGCTTTCCCATGATGCACCGCGCTCGTTTGTAACGAATTTCGGTTCGACTGCTGCGTTTAGGCGCCATTTTCGATTGAGAGAGGAGCGCTGCCGGTCTCACCGGAGAACAGAAAGGAATGACATTTTAATCTCTTTAAATATCTATATGCTATATAGTTTTACCGGACGCGGGTTACATTAAAACTTCCTAGGAATCTCGAGGTAGCAAACGGGACAACGACACAAAGGAATAATTACGCTTTGACAACAAGGAAAAGGTAAATATTATTTGCCGGGTATTTATTTCTGGTTTGCTAGAATACTTGTAGTTAGCAGCTAGCGTCTCAGGTTGCTCATTAACCTAGTTGAATTTAGCTGACCACTTTATCTAACTTTAAAATGGGCGAGTTTTAGAAATGCATTTTTGTACTCCGGTACGTTTGTTAGTGAAACTACAACAAACCTAAACTAAATAATAAGAAGGTCGGTTTGTGACTAGTCAAATGCTTGACTTGCCTGTATTTTTATTCGTTTTTGAGCGACGGATTGCTTTAAAGCATCACACATTGTAGGGATCTTGATTGACAGACTGAAGATGGATAGATAACAAGATAACTTATAGGGTAAAATGCCTCAAGTCAGTGGGTATTTATCTTGAATGTGCCATGATACTTTTGCTCTTTGTCTGGCGTTATGTTCTCTTTATGTTAAGAGGACTTGCATCCAGTAAAGACATTTTTAAGTAAACTCACTTGTCCCGTTGGTCATACTTTGAATATTCATAGATTCAGCATATATTAACAATCCACAGCGCGATCACAGTTCGCGTTAATGCACTTTCTTTTCCTCTCTGACATAAATACGGAATGTGTTGAAGCCTACAACGCCGTTGTTTAGGATGGGAACCTCTCAGTTACCGCAGCCCGACTGTACTGTCATTAGGCTCCTAGTGAGTGGATTTGAAGCGGGTCACGGCCGTGTTCGGTTCAAACTCAGCCAATCAAAATCGACTCTTTCCTTTTTTTTACTTCGGGAAAGCGCTGCGATTGGCCACACGGAGGCCCACGGGACCCGCTTTGTTTTTGTTTTATAGACTCACGCACTTGGGCGCAAAGTTAAACTTGTTGGCCGCTGGCCCCGCTCGTCCTCCGGGAGCCTAACATGTGCAGTCTTCGCACGGACGGACGTCCACAGTCTTCCCCGTCCCCTTTGTACGTCACTGCACTCGTAACGTGACCGCGCTTTGTCCCGACCGTGTGGTCGACTTGTGGCTTCGTCCCTCTCCGCCTGTGCGCACCAAACCCCTGGCCAGCGAGTCCGACAGCTCAGACCGCCGGCACTTTATCGAATAATTATACTGACTGTACCCGGTCTGTGCTCAAGGATGTGTAATAATGGTGTGGCAAGTTAGATTTTTTTTGTTCGTCGCTTCCGTTTTCTGGGAGATGAAATTTGGATTGTATTTTGGCTTTTGCAACCCGAGGAGTTTCTGCCAGTGGTGCGTGTATGTATATGTTTGTTGGTCAAAATCGTGGATTCATGGCTGTTGGATACAATGGGCGAAAAGGCTCCTTAGGATAGCCGTTTGACACGGGGTGTAGGGTGCCCCAGTTTGACAAGTCACATAGGGGAAAAGAAGATGTGCGAGCGGCGGCCGCTGCTCGACTTCGCGACTCTCCCCTGGTTTGGTGGTGAATACTATGAATGTCTTCAGGTCTGAATCATGCCATCAAAAACGACCAAGAGCTCCAATACTGCGAAGCCGAGGGGAAAAGGGGCGCAGCCTCGAGATGACTCCGACGATGATTTGGATTTACCCCCAGCAGAAACTAACTTAAATGACCAAGGAGCAGCACCGACAAATGGCAAGTAACCATGGTTGTTTTCACGTCTGTTTTGCGTGTAACGGAGCACGCTGTCGCCACTGTTTGTTTGTTTGGAGTTATGTCCTGGCATGTTCCCTGATGTCGTTCAGCTGGGGTACTTAAGTATTAGCTATCCATTTATTCATAACACAATCAGTGGGTCAGCAAGTCATCCATTGATGTCTGTCGTGATATTGAACTGGTTGTTACGATATCTTGTGTTCGTTTGATTAAAGTTAACCCATGGGTTTGGGGCTTTACGTAACAGCACATAGAGTGTTAACTTTGTTGCTGATTTGCACACGGAAATGAATGAATTGGTGTTTGCGCCTTTTCGGCGATTTTTTGTTGTTCTTAAAAAAGTGTGGGAACTGTTTTTGTATCGGTGGATACAAGACTCAGTTATTTTGTCGAAATAATGTTTTTCTCTAGCTCTCAATGACTGTTTTGCACAGTATTTCTACTTTGCTGTGCATTTGATTAGATTAATTGTGGGCTTTTAGAGATTTGGAAGCGTTTATCATGTAATGCACTGAAACATTACAGTTGTTAATAATTATGGCTAATACTTTTAAAAAACAATGTAAGACCTGCTTTATGAAACTGACAAAAACATTTTCAGGGTTGTTTTTCGAAGATATCGACATAACTCCTATGCAACACTATGTTTATGGGACTCTGAGAGGCATTTTCAAAAGAATCTGCAACTGGTATCAGTTTGTTGTGAACAAAGGGCTCGGACTTATAATTTAACTTCCGATTCTGCTCGTAGTCTTTGTTCGTTCTTCGTGAGCACACAGCCCCCGTTTTTGTTTTGTTTGTGTTTTTTTGGGTCCGACTCCCCTCCCCTGCACTACTTTGCCTCCACCTAAAAATAAATTGCGCTATGTTTGAAAGTTTGACTTGTCGCCCCAGATGCCGCTCCCGCAGAGCTCGATAACCGAAGTTTGGAGGAGATTCTTGGTAGCATCCCTCCACCCCCGCCCCCAGCGATGACCAATGAACCGGGCGCTCCTCGCCTCATGATAACACACATCGTTAACCAGAACTTTAAGTCGTACGCGGGCGAACAGACTCTGGGGCCGTTTCACAAGGTATGAGAAGAGACATGGATTTTCACATGTCTGTGTCGTATGTGCGCGTGCATGTGTGTGCGCGTGCGTTCGTGAGCGCGCTGGCGCGTATCTGTTCTGGAGTGCTCGCGTCTCTGGTTTGTTTACTTCTTAAAGTTTATATTTGCTTCTCAAATCTGGTAAAATATTTCATTGGCTGGTAACAAAATCGGTCGCCTAATTAACAAATTATTAAAATATAAATTAGGGTTATTTATAACCTGCTGTGTGCAGCCACTGAATGTAAAATGGGATTTAACTGTCATTTGTATGTTATATAAGATTTATACACAGCTGTAAGTGAATCAGTTTAATGTGAAGCATGCTAAAGTGCAATTTAAAAAAAACATTGGTTTTACAGGCATAATTATTACATTCCATTTTTTTTCCTTCTAGAGATTTTCCTGTATCATTGGTCCAAATGGCAGCGGGAAGTCCAATGTGATAGATTCTATGCTGTTTGTGTTCGGATATAGGGCACAAAAGATCAGATCCAAAAAGCTCTCGGTGCTTATCCACAGCTCTGACCAACACAAAGACATCCAGAGCTGCACTGTGGAAGTGCATTTTCAGAAAATCATTGACAAGGTAAAAAGCTTTGTGTGAAAATATTGACCAAGCTGAAGATACTTTAGTGCATGAAAATATAATTTAGGTGATTTTAAAGTTTGTTGTTCTTAATCCCAAAGCATTTATAACAAAATTAGGCTAGAATTCTGCATTGCTGGTTTAACTCAAATCTACCTTTTAAATAATGCGTGCGATATGATTTTCACAAATCTAAAACTGAGTTTTGTTAAACAATAAAATTTGCTGGTACCCGAAAAATGCAAATAAGCAATCTAATTAGATGTAGTTAATGTAAATTGTAGTTATATGAAGCACATTTTATTGGTAAACCTACATAATTTTAATTAGTCATGAAACCTGTAGTCTGAAGTTTGTACATCCACAAACATGGGAGCAAAACAGATTAGAATGTTCACAATAAAGTAAAAGTACAGTGATAATTCTTAAGGAAATTAAGGATTTTTTTTGCCAAATTTTGCATGGTTCTGTAATTTAGATTTGATTGTTGTTTAAAGTTGGTTTGTTGGTTCCTGGTACACCAGGAAGGAGATGACTACGAAGTCATCCCTAACAGCAAGTTCAGTGTGTCGAGGACTGCTGGTAGAGATAATTCCTCATCATACCACATCAATGGCAAGAAGGCCACCTTCAGAGATGTTGGAGCTTTGCTGCGTAGCCATGGCATAGACTTGGACCACAACAGGTTTTTGATTTTGCAGGTAATGTGATATTTTTTTTCCCTCCTTTCTAACGAAATCTATGCATTTTAAACAATATGGTGACGTTGCATGGGGTAAGTCTGTTTCTGTGCGGATTGTTTAAAAAAAAAAATAAATAAATTTTAACAAGAAGCAAAGACCCTTAAACTGCTCTAGCAGCGTATCATGGTTTGCTACAGTAACAAAATGGTGCCAACCATCATCTGCTGCTTTAGGATTTTAAGGCCTAGTCAGACGTGATGTCAGGCTTGCTGCATGAGTTGGCGTGCGTGGGCCCTGCCAGTCTGCCTTCCCCACTTTAGCAGCACGTAAATATTGGTGTGTGAGAAACAAGACCCAATCCCCAATATTACTTGTGCTGCTTCAGTGTGGCAGGCTCAAGCCTCCAGACCGTCGCCTTAACTTAGCTCCTCTAGAATTGAAATCTAAAAGTGCCAGTAGCCAGTTGATCGCCATACCGCTTTCACTTTCTAGCCAGGTATTTTTAAAGCTGTTTACTACTCAGTTAAAATAAAGGCATTAATAAAGATGGATTGTCACCAGCACGTCCGTGAAGTAAAGGATACACAGAATGAATTTGCTGTGTAGTGTGTGTCCACTATCATTGTGTGTTCTCAAGTTTTTTGAATGTTTAATTTGTTGGGGGGGGGGAGGTGGCTATGAATGAAAGTAAGTGTTTATACTGCCCTCCCTTTTTCTCTCGTTTAGATTTTTGTGCCTCCTCAAAATGTCTGAAAAGCCCCCAAAAAAACCAGAACTATGAATTAGGTTGTTTCTTAATTGGTTCAAATTGTCGTTTTACACTTTTTGTTTGTGGAAGCTTTTGTGGTTGTTTCAAATTTCTGTGTTTTGTGTGTATTTTAGAAAAAAGGCATATTGTGCAAGTTCTTGCTGATGAAGCCCAGCTTATTTACTTTGCAAAGATGGTCTGGGAAAAATGTATTTAATTCTACTTGACTTTTAATGTGTCTGCACACTGATTAGTACATTTCTCCCTACATTTTCTGACGTGTGCTTGTATTTGGGTGGTCAAAGGTGGTCTGAGAAATCAAGATTTTTAGACCTTTCAAAAAACTGAATTTTCCAAGTTGTATTGTTATAGCATTTACAGAAGTGCGAATAAAGGAATAAATGTTGAGTAATTTATTTTACTTGAATATATTAGAGTGGTGATATGTCTGTGGGGTGAATTGGACTCCATTATGTTGAGTACCTAAGGGATGTATGTGCTCAACTGTAGCCCTTGGGGTGATTTCCCCCCCCCCAAAAGATGAAAGATGGTTATTGTTATGTTAGGATTTTTTGTGTACCAACAGTTTGATTATTTGTATATAATAGTTTTTTTATTTTTGGGGGGGGGGTGGCTTGTTTTGCTGGTCTTGATCAAGATATGGGCCTCAGTTTATTGGCCTGTATTGCTCGTGAATTTTCTTTGTATGTCTTTGTTGCTTAATATGCAGAGCTATGCTAGTGTTGTGTTGAATCTGTTTCAGGGGGCACACCTAATTTCGTTGTACATTTGTGCAATGACAAAGGCATTCTGTTCTAGGAAAGATGTGTTTAAGCTTGTGGGGGCAGTGAATAAAGTGTGTGTGTGTGTGTGTGTGTGTGTGTGTGTGTGTGTGTGTGCGCGCGTGCAGGGAGAAGTAGAGCAGATCGCCATGATGAAGCCCAAAGGGCAGTCTGAGCACGACGAGGGCATGCTGGAGTACCTGGAGGACATCATTGGCTCCTGCCGCCTCAAGAATCCCATTCAGATGCTGTGCCGGCGTGTGGAGCTGCTGAACGAGCAGAGGGGCGAGAAGGTGAGCTCACCTGCACTCGTAACCTTTACTGCTTTGTTTTATGTAGTGCGCGCATATGTGCGTGGGGTTTTTTCCCCTTTCAGTCAAGCTAAGCAGTTAGTATGTTTAAACTTCATATGGAAGGAAGATGAATTTTGTATTTTTTTTTTTGTATCTTTAGACAAATGCATGAGTACACCAAATAGTTCTACATTAATTTTCAAATTATTTTTCCGCAATATTTTTGAGCATTGACAGTTCGGGCTTGTTGTGTGTAAATTTTTGTTTTTGCTATGACTGCTTCACATATGCATACATCGTTATAATGGGTAGTTTGTTTTTCTTGTTGGGGACTGCAGTATTTTGTTAAATGCTAGGTTTGACTTGGCCAAGCTGCCCCCCTGCTCTGACACCTGCCATTCTTTACAAGGCAGTAAGAGAGAATTTCGTTTGCCTTTAGGAAATGACTATTTCTAAGTAACCTCAGCTGGTCTCTTACTGCTTCGGTTTTTGTACCAAAAATATTTGTAACATACCTGATAAATTAAACTAGAATGGTTCATTCATAAAATACTTCACTTGATTTCTATTTTTTAAATTTTGACACTTTGCATCGATTCCTTGCATGTTTTAGGTATTTGTTAGCCATTGATATTTAGATTCTATGGTTTTAGTTTTCCTTTTTTATTTAGTACAATATACATTTAAAGATTCATGCCTGCTTCTGTTGGTGCTTTGAAGTTATTTCAGTCTAGAGTATGCCCCAACAGACAGGAAAAACAACCTTTCTGGCTCTAATCTTTGGTATTTTTCAGAATTTGGAACATAATTTTTTTTGGGGGGGGGGGGTGTTGGCATTTATCTTAATATAAATTAAATAAACATAATTTAAAAGTTGTTTTTTTTTTTTTTTTTTTTAAAAAAAGACTGAAGTTTTGTGCATTAAAAATGGCATGTTTTATTAAGTTCAGGGACATCTTGTTTTGGTCTCAGGGAAAATCAGTCAAACATGCGTGGTTTTTATGTTTTATGTTTTGCCTTTATTAACCAGGCTTGAGGACGATGCATTTAACCTGCCAGATTTCCTCCTTATCTTTCAGCCTTTTTTCTTTCTCTTTTTAAACAGAAACTTATAGTCTCAAGTGAACAATGGCAGGACTTTATTTTAAATGGAGACGTTTCTTGCCTTCTGCTTTAAGTTGGATTCTCTCCCTGTCCTTCAGCTGAACCGGGTGAAATTGGTGGAGAAGGAGAAGACTGCGCTGGAGGGAGAGAAGAACAGGGCTGTGGAGTTTCTCACTCTGGAGAATGAGACCTTCAGGAAGCGTAACATCCTCTGTCAGTGTTACATGTGAGTGCACTGCTCGTCTTCCTGGATAGCTCTCTGGGCCCCGTTCTTTCAAAAGTGAAGATGGATATTCTTCCTTATTGTATCTGACATTGAGAATACTTTACTTTACTTAACTGTGTGAAAGTCCTGTTCAGATTATCAGTCTCCCTGTTTGTAAATTTGTTATGTTCGTATTGAGAAATTTCCTGCAGAGGAATTATGTGCATTTTGGGGGTTAGTGTTACTTTTATGAAGTAGGGCTGATTTTTATAAGCTCAGTTTTGGGTTAAAATGTTTACCGGGATCTGTGCAGTTCATTATTTGTTCAGCCATGCAGTCTAACGGTGTTTTCAGTCACCCACATTTCGGTCTTTCTGCTTGTGGCCAGACTGTGGCGCTGTTTGTCTTCCGTCTCGCTCTTCTGATGCATCATCTCTTGCCATCAGACATGACCTTCAGAGAAAGGTGGCTGAAAAAGAAGCAGAGAAGCAGAAGATTCAAGATGACACCAAGGAACTCATGGAGAACAACAGCAGGCTGTCAGAGGAAATGAAAGTGAAAAACCAGGATTTGAAAAACGTTGAAAAGTAAGACTCTTGAGATTTATGCTGCCACTTGTGCTTGGGCCGCTTGGTCCAGTGTTTTTGGTGAAATATGTCATGGTTTTGCTGCCATCAGCCCAGCATGGGGGCACTGAATAAACCAAAGGCTGATGATAAACCTGCTAGACTGCAGTCAGCTGTTAATGTCGCTTTTAAGCTGCAATGTCTTGAATCTGTGTGACCTGTACGTCTCCCATTGTACAGAAGAGTACAGTGTCAACTGCATCATGCTGTGATGGCTATCAGTTGTCATGTGGTAGACCGTCACTTTGTGTTACTGGTTGGTAATTTTGTCGCAAGGTTTGGTACAATTTGTTGGGTATGGCGTTTAAGCAGCATTAAAATAATTTGGTCCCTCGGTCTGTCAGCTGTTTTATATAAAGAATATTTTTTGTATATTTCTTAATGTGGAGAATTTATTAAAATGTTACACAAATGAGTATGCAGGCTGTGCGTCTGTAACTTGTCAGTGAGGATGTGTTCATCTCTACTGTGAAATAAAGGTGGTTGTAATTAAAGTAGGAGTGCCTTGGAACTTATTTTTCACTTAAAAAGATGATTTCAGATGACTTATGGCAAACTACTTACTAATGTCTCCTATTTCCAAATGTTCTCGTTTCACAGGAAACTGGGAAAGCTGACCAAGTTCATTGAAAGCCAGAAGGAGAAGTTCACTCAGCTTGACTTGCAGGATGTGGAGGTGCGTGAGAAGTTGAAGCACTCCAAGAGTAAGAGCAAAAAACTGCAGAAGCAGCTTCAGAAGGACAAGGAGAAGGTGAGTGTGCCGTGCGGAGTTTCCCCGTTGAGGGCACCTGACATTTTGGTTACCAAAACTATTGGGTGTGTGAAAGGAAATTGTTGCATGAATCTCAGACAAATTTGCTTTTCTTTTTTTTTTTTCTTTTTTAAAACATTACCTTCTCTCCCACAGAAAAAGTCTCCTGCTTTCTCTGTTTCCAAGTTTACGCAAAATAGAATTTTACGTGCAATGCAGATTGTACACACAGACAGTGGATGTTACACACCCCATGTGATATTTGGAATGGAAGAAATCCCAAAATGGATAGTACTATCGTAATATTTCTTTAAGACTTATTTGTAAGAATTGGAAAAAAAGGGCTTGCAATGACTTGCTGCCAAAATATAGTAAAAGCAATTTTTATCATTAGATGTATAAATTGTTTTCAGTCCTTAAGCGAAGCCATATGGCATGCAGAAAGGAACAGCGGTCTTCACAGAATGGAAATGATAGCAAGGTGAAACCATTAACTGTTGCCTCTAACGTTGTTGGATCATTATAGTTTGATTCTGAGTACATATAAGATGACTTGGCTAAAGTCTTAAATGCCTTTGGAGATGCATGGCAGTCTCTTTGCTCGGACCCTGGGGCCTGCAGATGTTTTGTCTTTGAATGCAGCTGTTCAGGTTGTCAGTAGAAAGGATTCAGAATTCAGTAACTGGCAGTAAATACACATGCAGTAACAAGTCTCTAAATTATGTATGTGAGGATGTCGCTGCAGCGTGCGTTCAATATGGTATTTGTGTGCTATTGATTGCACTTTTATAAAAATGGATCCATCAAAATTTGTTTATGTGGGGGGGGGGGGGGGAGTCCCAAATTATTCAGTGAAGAATATCAGTTCTGGCTAAGTTGGTGGCTCTCACTTTCACATGTAATGTACCCTGGAATATTGTGCCGGAGAGCAGTGCTGTTCAGTTGTCAGATTTAAAGTGAGTGGTATGTTTGTGAATATTAAGAGTGACCAATCCAGGTTTTCTGGATGAAATTGGTGTGCAGGAAAGACTTCCTGCTGTCGTCTGGTTACTCTGCCCTGCCTCATTTCTCTATTTTGGAAACAGAGAATAAATCTGGACTAGAGATTTGTGGTGATTTTTAGCATGCATTACAGCGCTACCAAATGTCTCCAGAACGTGGAAGAGTAAGACCTTGTGAGACGGCAACACAATTGCAGATCACTGGCTATATTTAGAATTAGGTGATCAGTGGTCATTGTTGACACGCTACAGCACACAGTGCGCAACAACAAAATGTGTCCTCTGCATTTAACCCATATGTGACATTGTGACATAGCAGGGGGCAGGTAAGTCAGTGCTTGGGGGCGGTACCTCGCTCAGGGTACCTCAGTGGTGCCTTGCTGGTGGGGGATTCGAACCTGCAATCTTTAAATAACAAGTGCACTTCCCTAACCATTAAGCCTCCACTGCCCAGAAAAAAAATTTAGACTCTAAGCATGATGGTTTTTCAGTCTCATGCCTATGCACAGCAACAAGATGTGCAGGATCGCAGGCCTCAGGTCTCATGCTGCTTTGGCACCAACGGCCACCAGTCCCACCAAGCATTCACAGCTTAATAACTGTGTCAAAAGGTGACCCTGGGCGTCAGCTTAATCATTTCTTACACCACACTAATAGAACATATTACTGTAATTGAATGTGGGTTCCGATCATAATTGAAACGGTCCATATTTCAATTGTTTTTCTCCTCTTCCTCCCACATAACAGCTGGAAGAGGTGAGAAACATCCCCGCAGACAGTGAGAAGACCATCAGCGAGGCTACAGCCAAGAAAGAAGAGCAGGAGAAGCTGAAGCTGGTGGAGGAGGAGAAGCTGAAGCTTGTGATGCAGAGCTTGAAAGAGGAGACCTCTGGCCTGCAGCAGGACAAGGAGGTCAGTTGGGATGGCAGGGTGCCTCTGCTAATGAACTGCACTGGGCTCTCTCGGTATGTTCTGCGTATGTTCTCGGTATGTTCTGTGTATGTTCTCGGTATGCTGAGGGGTAGCGTAGTGGATCAGCATGATTTGCCTGTTTGTTCTGTGTCGGACGGGAAACCCATAATCCTGGTCAGGCTAACTGGCATCTCTAAGTTGTATGTTGTGTGTGTGTGTGATTGCGTGTGTCTGGCCATCTCATCCAGGGTGTATCTCTGTCTTATGCCGATTACCCCAGGTCCTCCCAGCGATCCTGTCTAGTTAATTAAGATATGGATGGGTGATGAGGTGAGATGCTTTACGCTATGCTGTTTCAATCCTCTGTCGCTCTTCTAGACAAAGGAGAAAGACCTGATGGAACTGAGTAAGGCGGTGAACGAGACTCGCTCGCGCATGGACGTGGCTCAGTCCGAGCTGGATATCTACCTGAGCCGGCACAACACAGCCCTGACGCAGCTCAACAAGGCCAAGGAGACTCTGCAGTCCACAACAGAGACGCTCAGGGAGAGGAAGGCTGCCATTAAGGACCTGGGGATCAAGATACCCAAGTGTGAGCAGGAGCTGAAGAAGGTGCGTAGGCTGCAGTGGTGTGTCGAGGGGGTGTGAGGTGGGGGAGTGATGCTGCGTTCCATTTACCTCGGAGGTCGGAACTCGTAATGACGTCACATACGAATTTAACGCGTTCCAGTACAAGAAGTCGGAAAGCCAAGTAGCAATACCATGGACCCGTATCAAAGAGCAAGATTTTTTGCTTAGCCGGACAATTTGTTGGATTTAAGGTACCTCAGTTTAAATGGCCTTGATCTTCGTTCACTTAAAATTAGAACTACCTTAAATCCGACAAATAATCCGACTGATCGTGAAATCTAATTCTAGCCTGGTTAATTTAGCCATTGTTAGCAATATCAGTTGATAACACATTACGTGTGGTGCTTTACGTATAAAACTCCATAGCAACACGTCCACAGATAAGTTGGACGGTATAGTGTGTGCGACTGATTTTAATGGGCCACAAATAAAAGGTAGTGCTTAAACTACTACTTTCACTTCTGTTGAAAAGGGGCGCGGCCATCACAGATTCTGAACTCGGATCCTCTGTGCTGCTTCGAGATATTTCTTGGATTTTCGAGAAACGGGAGTGTGCAATGTCATCACTTACAGCTTCAGTACTCGGAAACGGAGTTCCAATGGCAATTGGAACGCACTATGAGACTGACAAGAAAAGGAGAAATTAGTCTAGTGATTGGGAGTGATGCCTAAGGGAGATGCTTATGGTGTAAGCTGGTGGGGTTCTGGAACTAAATGTTTGGGGCCGTAGTGACATTTAAGTCTGGGGTATGTGCTGTGCTTCCAGTTAAGGTTCTGTGAATGGTGATGTGAAATCTGCTGAGTTTTCTTATGGAGAGAGACTTCACTGACAAAAGCTCTGCTTACATTGCTGTCACGGTGGATCTGCAGGATGAACAGGAACTCGAGCAAATCACACAGGCAGACGAGCAGGCCCAGCAAACTGTGAGAGACATGCGGCAGAAAGTGGAGGAAGCCAAAAGTTCTCTGTCCTCCAACCGCAGTCGGGGAAAGGTGCTTGATGCTTTGATGCAGCAGAAACGCAGTGGCAAGATCCCTGGCATCCTGGGCCGACTGGTGAGGTCCTTGTCGCATGTTTCCCACATATTGTCTTGTATGACAGGCCACTCCCATAGCCTGCTCGCTAACCTGCTATAATTCAAACACTTGGTTTCAAAAACGCCTTTTCCTGCCAGAATGTTATTTTGATGCCAGATAACTAGAAGTTTGACTTCCTGCCTTTTAAGGGAGACCTAGGAGCAATCGATGAGAAGTATGATGTCGCCATCTCCTCAAGCTGTGGTGCGCTAGACAACATCTTGGTGGACACAATTGACACAGCACAGAAGTGCGTCAACTTCCTGAAGTCCCAGAACATTGGGGTTGCCACTTTCATTGGGTTAGATAAGGTCAGTCTCTCAAATGTATTTGCTTTGTTATGACTCCCTGTGTGGGACGCATCAGCAGACACGCATATGCACCATGAAGTCAGACTTAATTATATTCATTGAAGGTTAAATGCAAGTTTAATGTACATTTATGCAGTTACTGAGTGTTTTCTGCAAGTGAATTGAAAACCAGTTTAAGATCCCTGAATTAGGTTAATACGCCGTACGTTTGCCTAAAACAGCAGCATCTCGTGTTCTCAGATGAAAGTGTGGGAGAAAAACATGGGACAGATAGCTACTCCGGAGAACGTGCCCCGGCTCTTTGACATGGTCAAGGTCAAAGACGAGGCCGTGCGGCCAGCCTTCTACTTCGCCCTCCGGGACACTCTGGTGGCCGACAACCTAGACAAGGCCACCCGCCTGGCTTTCCAGAAGGACAAGCGCTGGAGAGTAGTGACCCTACAGGGCCAGATCATCGAGCAGGCAGGTTGGTGCTTCTCTGTCATCATCTAGCGCGCACAGGGATCATTCCCCCTTTGCTTTTTCCATAACCGCAATGAATTCCAGCTGAGGTAGATATGAAAATGTGCTTTAAAGCATAATTACATCAAACTTCAAACTGACCAGAAAGTGTAGATATCATTCCTATATTGTTTCCAGGACAACTTGCCAGTGTTCCATTAGCTTTGTACCCGCCTCCCCTAATGGTCCGTGTCTCGTGGTGGAGACTGCTCTCTGTGATTTCTTTAGCACCATTCCAGTTGGGTGCCCGCCCCCCTAAAATGCTCTCTCTTGCAGGCACAATGACTGGCGGGGGTGGGCGTGTAATGAGGGGCAGAATGGGCACTTCGGTAGGAGTGGAGGTCACACAGGAGGAGGTGAGACTGGAGACCGTATTCCATCAGCATGCCATTCTGTTCTCTCGAAGAGCCTTGGTCAGCTTGTGTGTCTCTCCCTGCTGCCACCAGCTGGACGGGATGGAGAATAAGCTGAAGGAGCAGGTGGTGCAAATGCAAGGCCATCAGGAGAGGAAGTTACAGCTGGAGGAGAAGGTGCAGAGGCTCAGGCAGGAGCTACGCGAGATGAAGAACACTCTGGAGAAGTTTACGGCCAGCATTCAGGTGAGAAACTGCATGCTAAGCCCCAGGTCTTGCTACACCAGATGTCCACAGAGGGGAGAAGAGGCATCAAATTTGTTATGAATGACTGGAAAGTTCTTTATTAGAATGTAAATCCGCTGCAAATTTTAGGGGCTGGTGCTGTTTTGTGACTGACTACTTCCTCAGGGTTTCGGCATTTACCTGCTTTTTTCAATCATCCTCCCAGAGCCTGTCAGAGCAGGAAGCTCACCTCAAGTCACAGATGAAGGAGCTGGAGGCCAATGTTGTGGCTGCTGCTCCTGACAAGAACAAGCAGAAACAGATGGAGAAGAGCCTGGAAGCCTTCAAGAAAGGTGTGCATCTTTGCTGCCCCCACACCCTTTCAAATGAAGCTCCTCACGCGTCCACATGTGGATGACCTGCAAGCACGATGAGAATCATTTTGTTGAAACTACTCATTTGAAAGTGTCACCAGAGGCGAGAAGCTGAGCTTTAATATGACTGTGAACCATCCTTCTCTCCATCTCCCAGAATATGAAACTGCGGCAAGCAAAGCTGGCAAAGTGGAGGCAGAGGTTAGGCGACTGCACAACCTCATCTTGGACATCAACAGCCACAAGCTGAAGGCTCAGCAGGACAAGTTAGACAAAATCAACAAGGAGCTTGACGAATGCTGCTCTGCGATCACCAAGGCTCAAGTGGCCATCAAGACAGCGGACAGGTCAGCTGCCTGCTGCCCACTTTGTCTGCACTGACGAAACCTAAAAAAATGCAGCTGATGTAACGGTGTAGTTAGACCTGGATTAGGTGTTATTCCGTCACATTGGACCTTCCTGTCTGTGCCCCAGTAACCAGTATCACGTCATATGATTGGAAGGCTGTGAACATCAAGATATTGCAACTTGCTCAAATCACACCAGCGTGATGTTTCACCTGATTCGTGAACTTTCTTTCCCTGCTTCCCCAGGAATCTGAAGAAGTCCGAGGACGCAGTGGCTCGCTCAGAAAGGGAGATGGCAGAAAACGGGAAGGCCATGGAGGATCTGATGGAGCACCTGAAGAAGCTGGAGGAGCAGGCCGCAGAGATCATGAGGGAGTGCCAGCAGGCGGAGGTGAGTCGGGCTGCAGTGGGCTTCCTCATCGGGGAGGAGTCTGACCGAGAGTTGGTCACCAATGAAGGCAACTGAGGAAGACACACTAAGCTCTGCTCCATTTTGTAATTAATTGCAAACCAAAATTTGAGTCTGCACATCCCACATCTTCAGCACTTCGTTTAGATCTACGGGGAATTTGACCCAAAGTCAGATTTTGCGGAATTCTTTCATTCTGATAAACCGTAACTACAAATTCAGTGGTTTGTATGGAATCGCAAGAGTGCCATAACCAAGAATAGATCTGTAATATATTCATGTGGGGTGGAATTGATACTTGGCCTGGGCAGGAAGGTGTGTCCAAAGCCAGCTGATTGACAGCTTGTCCATTCGAGGAAAAACAAGGGCAGTAAGGAAAGAGTGAAAGCAATGCATTAAATGTAAAAGCAATGCGGCAAAATTAAAAGCAATAAAGAAAAGCATTTCATTTTCTTATTCCTTTTTATTTTGAATTTATTTGTATTTTTCAATTTCTTTATTTCCTTGTACTTTTACAGACATTTTCTTTTAAGGCACTTCTGTGACTCCATAGGTGTGAAAAAAGTCTCCTTATGAATTTAAAGGTTGATTTTAAATCTCGTCTTGTATTTGTCACTCAAAGTGCTTGTTGCTGAAAAGAATCTGTCCAATGAATGCTGCCTTTTTCATTCCTTAATATTTTGAAGGTATGAAAAGCATTAGTAATAGTGTAGAAGCTGTTTGGTCACACATGTAATGCAACCTGAAGCTTGGATGTTGTTTAATTCACTAGTTACTTTACATTGTTTCAGAAAACCTGTTAGCAGCAAAACATTTTAACACATGCTTAGTATGAAATCTCTCAAAATATGATGGCTGTTTGTCCCCCTCCGGTCCTTCAGGAGGCGCTGCCAGAAGTACAGGAGCAGCATCGTGATGTGCTGCAGGAGATCAAGGCCATCCAGGAGCAGGAGCACACGCTGCAGAAAGAGCTGCTCAACGTGCGCCTCAAGGTGGAGCAGATTGAAGGGGCCATTTCCGAGCATCAGAGCAAGATCAAGCACTGGCAGAGAGAGGTGGGCCGCTCTCTGTTTGGGCTGAGTGCTGTGTGTGACTTTACTGGTGTCCCAGCTGGATGCTCTTCACTATTAAAGCTACAATAGGAAGCTTTTGTGAAGATCCCTGTGGTGCAGCGAGAGTCGTCTTCCAGGAAAATGCTGTAGTTGTAATCCACGGGGCATATGTTGCCAGCTGGTGGTTTAGCAAGACGGGTCTGGTGATTAGGATGCCTGTATGTCACAGAACATGGGTACCTTCAGGTTCACAGCAGGCCCAACGCCTGGTACGAATCTGCAGCAGCTGTTCTGGCAGTCGGATCACCAGGAATTTCAATCATTTGTAGTAGAAAGATGGCGTTAGCCTGAAGAATGGAGAATGTGGGACCTTAAACGTCCTACAGGTTTATACCGTTAAGGGTCTCTGCCAGGACTAAACAATCTGCTGGATTACATTGTGACTGCACTGTTTTTGGTCCCAGGTTTTGAATATAGTCAAAAATGAAAGCATTGTGTGACGTTCTTGGTGTAAAATGGGTAGTGAGAGAGAACACACAGAATTACCTGCTGTGTTAATATTATAGCTGCAACAAATCAATAACAAATTTTTTCATTGATTGGTTGCATTTGTATACAGAGATTGGCAGGCAAACAGCAGTGTAGTGAAATGGGTGAATGTTTATGAAGTTTTGAAGTTAGCACCAGGCTTAGGTGATATTAAGGAATATTGTGGCATTTCGAAATCTTGGCTGTAACATTAGCTGGGGCTTGTTGCTGATTGACAGTCATTCCCTATGGCCCCTTTTCTGTGCCCTGCAGGGGGTGCTATACCTAATTCCTAAATTGATCCCATGTTTCTCTTTACAGATCTCAAAGCTCTCCCTCCACACCATTGACGACAAGCCAGCGGAGGAGCTGCAGTCGCTCTCCCCTGAGGAGCTGGCAGCCCATAGTCCCGACGTGCTCAACAAAGAGATCGCCCTTCTGGAGGCACAGTCCGCCCAGATGAAGCCCAACCTGGGCGCCATCGCAGAGTACAAGAAAAAGGTACCGGTCTGTGGCCTTGCGGTAAAGCCTGGTAGACCAGCTTACCTCTCGTCCTTCCCCGGGGCTTTGGAAGCGAGTACTGATGCTTATTTTGTCGTCCTGCAGGAGGAGCTCTACTTGCAGCGTGTGGCCGAGCTGGATGAGATCACCACAGAACGGGACAATTTCAAGCGTGCGTGTGAGGACCTGCGCAAGCAGCGGCTCAACGAGTTCATGGCCGGCTTCAACAGTATCACAAACAAGCTGAAGGAGAACTACCAGATGCTGACACTAGGGGGCGACGCAGAGCTGGAGCTCGTAGATAGCCTGGATCCCTTTTCTGAGGGGATCATGTTCAGGTAACTGAACTTGACATGCAGTCTGTTTCTGGTCGACATGCACCAGCATTTCTCATATTAGCGGGGCCTTTATCTCTTTGCATTTGTCTGCAGCGTTCGACCCCCAAAGAAGAGCTGGAAGAAGATCTTTAACCTGTCCGGCGGAGAGAAGACGCTGAGCTCCTTGGCTCTGGTTTTCGCCCTCCACCACTTCAAACCCACACCCCTCTACTTTATGGATGAGATTGATGCTGCGCTTGATTTTAAGAATGTGTCCATCGTGGCTTTTTATATCTATGTGAGTAACTCATACAGTCAGTGATGGATGTGACTGTCCTCTGCTACATTTAATTTCCTGCTTGACTGATTTTTAAAATGTCACCTTATGCAAGTCCAGTTCCCATTAATTGTGGATCTTTTCTTAGTCTGTAGGATGGGATTTCACTTAAGTTTTGGATTGTGTGGATGTTTTTTTTTTTTAACCCAGTTTATAAATGGTCTATTCAAGGGAGACTGATTTTGAATAGCCTCAGTCCCACTTTATAACCACCTTTTTGTGGTGAGTCTATTATGACCAGGAGGTAAAAGTATGGTCCACCTTAATTGGGAGGCTTCATAAGGTTTCATAAACCTTGCACAATGTGGCCAGTGGTTTAGTTTATTAAATATTTACAATAGCATCATGAACCCCTGCAATAATTACTTTGTTTAAAATGGATTAGTATATTATTCACTGGTAGTATAAATCGCACGTCTCTCCTCCCACCAGGAACAAACCAAGAATGCCCAGTTCATCATCATCTCTCTGCGGAACAACATGTTTGAGATCGCTGATCGGCTGATCGGCATCTACAAGACTCACAACACCACCAAGAGTGTGGGCATTAACCCAAAAACCATCGCGTCCAAGGAGCTACCCGACATGACCACCGCCTGAACACCCTCAGCCTGAGCACTTTTTAATTATAATCCAGGGATCATTTTTCCCAAACTTCTAAAACTTCTCGAGGCATTTGTATCTATCTTAATTTTATCATAAAAGCTGCTGTTTTTTTAATTTCATAAATAAAGTCTTTCTTCTGCTAAGTGTGACTTAATCCGTTTCCTACCTTGGTCTGACAATTCGCTGTACAGATGCTTCTCGCTTTACGACAATGTAACTTCCAATTGTGATTTCACAATGGTCTGATAGTGAAACAATTTTGATCTGTTCCCTCAGCTACCGCTATGCTGTACGAAACTTGATGTCCACACCATCATATGGAGCATCTGTAGTACCAAGCTGAATCAAGTAAACAAATTCCTTAAACACGGGTGATATGCATCTATGGTCTGTAAGGGATCATTAGGAGTATCAGAAGTGCTGTTGCGTCACCTAGATGGGTTCTACGCTGTGGTGGCGATTGAAGTAGTTCCCCACTGGTTTTTTAAAGCACTTTGGGTGGCTAGAAGCACTATATAAATGTAGCATTCAACTGTGGACATTTAAGTATACTGTCAGTAACTCTAACTTCTCCATAATCAATAGAGGAGAAGCACCATGATCCTGTAGAATTGGGCTTAGATCAGGGGAAAGAAGCAGTGGGTCAGAACCGGCCAGGATGCTATAGGTACACACCCCTTTTAAGCTGTGAACATGAAACACAAGTCACAGCAGAGTGCGGAGACCTACAGAGCACCTTAAAGCAACAGCACAACGGCTCAGACAAAAAGCATTAAGTGTGTTTTTTTTTTTATTCATTTAAAATGACAGCAATCTTCAACTTTCAGAAATTATGACCAGTGATATATAAGTGTGAAATAATTTTTAATAAGCTGTGAATTTAGAGCAGGTTAAGTTCTTTTAAAACCAAGAGTCTCAACCAAGCTACTGTATCTGACTACAGTTCTAGGAGAGTGGAGAGATTTCAGACCCGTCAAAGGGTCAGTTCAGCTCCAGCTTAAGTTGTATCAAATGCTGAAGGGTGCGTTTGAGTGGAATTATGTGTGACAGGGCTGTTCAGGTACAATATTTCGTTGCCTGTTTAGTCCAGGCCATGGTAATTGGTTAATACACCTAGAATGCAGGAAAAATTTTAGTTTTTCAATGTGCAAATTCTCCAAAGGCATGGGATTATATAACCATATATATCCCTGGACAATCTATAAAATTCATAGTAAGAGACAATGACTAAAAGATTACATAAAGTACAAGATACAAAAGTGCCCCAAAGAGGTTCTGGTTGGCTACTGTAGAAGGAGTTGGGGTTGACAGGAGGTAGTGATTCCCTGCAAAGCTGTTAGGCACTACAAAAAACCGCTAATCAAAGAAAATAGTTATTTTGTAGGCAAATCCTTGCACTAAGCCTCTTTCCCCGAGAATCAGAACAGCTTTAAGACGGTGCCTAAGTAATACCCTGTAGTTTCTCCAAGGGAGGACAGGAGAAACCTGCATTTGAGAAGCACATCTCCAACCACAGACTGCAGGTACACCATGGTCTCCTGTAGCAAGCAGATGTGGCCAGTCAGGTCATGCAGAACAGCCTGAAGCACCTGACTCACCCGAGGCAGACCAGGAAGGGAGACGGGCAGCACGTGCATGTAGCTCAGGCCAAGCAGTATGAGAGACAGGAGGAGCACAAGCAGGACAATGGAGGGCACTGGGGGGGCAGGCTGTGACCAAGTGGAGGGGGGGCCCTCCTTCTGACCGCAGCCCTGTATGCAACATGTGATCTGGGGAATTGGACCCTGCTCCAAATCAGCGACAGTCACCGCAGCCCAGTGCTGCTCCAGGAACTCAGCAGCCCGAGGCTGGGTGCAGAGGGCTGTCGGCCGAGGTAACGGTGCTCTGATCAAGGCTTCCACCCTCTCCCGGAAGATGTGGACCTTCTCCAGGAAGGCGAGGGGGGATTCCTCCCCCTCCACCACTGTGCTGTAAGAAATGAGGTCCAGCTGCTCCTCCTTCATGTCCTTCAGCTTCTCGATCAGCGGGTCGTAAGCGCGCTGCAGCTCCCCGCTGGCCGCCTCCAGCGCCTCCATGAAGGCCTCCTTCTTCCGGGCCAGGATCAGCTCCAGGCTGCGGAAGAACTGGACCACGGCGTCGCAGTCCTGTTGCAGCAGCCTCTCGCAGCGTTCCCTATCCTGCTCCAGTTCATCCACCAGGGCACACACCTCAGCCCAGCGCTTGTCCGTCAGCTGCTCAATCAGATGAGCCGGGGCTTCGCGCTCTTTCACGTAAGCCGTCTCCAGGTCATCGATGGGGTGGCCCTGATGCTGCCCGACCGTCAGGCAGAATCCACAGACCAGCTTGCGGTCGCGGACACAGTAGACGTTGAGCGGCTGCCGGGGGTGTTCGGGGCAGGTGGCCGGACGGGGGTGGCCGTCACATTGAAACTTCTCCACGATGGCACGCAGGGAGATGTTGACAGGGAGGCCCTCCACACCCAAAGGGGGCAGTTCTACCACGCTGCGGCAGTTCGGGCATTTGAGGGGAATGCGGAGGGGGCGCCAGATGGAGAAGTTAACAGACACCTGTAGCACCTTCTCCAAGCAGGCCTTGCAGAAAGTGTGGGAGCAGGGAAGCAAACGTGGGTCACTGAAGAGAGAGCAGCACACAGAGCAGGTGAGGTCCTCCTCCAGGCTGTCCATACTGCCAGCTCTGAGGTCAGGAGGGTCACCGAGCAGCTATGTCCAGACGGGCGCTTCTGAAAGCCAAAAGTTGGCGTTACAAAAAGTTTGAGACAGTTTAATTAGAGTCACACGTCTCAGAGAGACGCGAAAACTCACACAAGAGGTGGGGGCTTCGTGCCTCTGCGTCATCCGGAGCCTAACGGTACGGCGTGAGCCGGGCAGGAAGGTTAGAGGCGTCACCCTCACCGGAGCTGCATATTTTACGGAATCGTCACGAGGCTATAAATGGTGCCGGCTAAGACTATGGCTGCACATGCATGGTGTCGTGTTAAACAATTAACGAGGATTAGCTAGAACAGGTGACACAAGAACAAACTTTTTATTGTCTTCTACTACAGATACCCGGCAACGCTAAATCGTATTTCCAAGTTACGTTATGAATCTGACTTTTGGTGTAACAAACATTTAAAACAATTTAAAGACATTTTGTGTCATACACTGCCACCCTATCCAGGTGGTTATAAAGAGGCAGTTTGGTAGCTGGCGCCTGAAACATGTCCAGCAACGAACCCCGGACGGCCAACATACCCGGGCTTAGACATCCAGTGTAACGTACAACCGGGTCAGACGCCCGGCACTAGTTTAGCCCAAAGGGCCGTCTTCGTATCGTTTCTAAACTCCACATTTCAAGTTTATTAAGGATAAACAAAACGAAACAAGCTCGGTTTTTATGGCCCCGCCCAGAACCCGCTTTAGTTTAGGAAAACGCACAAACTCACCCAACAACATCCACTTATCAAGCAAATACACTTGAGATAAGCCAGGCGCAGTTCTTTGTTAAGAAGTACGCAGGTAGTAGCCAAACAGACGTCTGCTTAGAGACGGCGGCCCGTGTCACCGCCATGGACAGATGCCATTGTCTTTGCTAAATACAAGCGTCCCGCTAAGTTAACTAGGCAGATACTCACCAAACGCCGGTGCTCGGGGTCCGAAGTCCCCTTTCGCGTTCACAGCCTTTGAGGAGAACTGCGCATGCGCACATAGCTGACGCTCCGGATAGCCAATCAAATCACCCCAGTCCGCGATTCAAACGCAATTGAAACGAAGCACCGGGGGGACAGACTGTACACAGCGGGGAAACACCCCCCGGTCCGTCTGTTTTGCTGACATTTTAACAAACATATACAACAGGACATCTTAGTGAAGCAAGTCAGTTTAATCTTGAGAAACTCCTCAATTCCTCTACATTCAGGAGGAACAAAGGCACCACCTGATACATCAGAGGGCCATCGTCAGGTTCAAGTTGTACATCCTTGACCACTACACCCCCCGCTGGTCTGTCATGCAACAATGCTAAGAGACTCTAATAGTGCACAAATCTAGGACAGCAGTGTTGACATCATCCTAATACCACTGGAAACACAAAGGACTGGTTATCCAGAAGGCTGGAATAAAGTCTAAGCTGCACATTTCTCATATTACAGGATGCAAAAAAACGCATTAAGACCCTTAGAGGTTTCAGTAGGTGCCTAAATTCCCCCAAATTCTATTGCTTGAGTGCAACAGAAATAAGACACAGCACATGAAGTTTTAGCATTTATTTTCTTAAAGACAACCTAGCCCATAATCTAACTTCAACAGGTTAAGCATTTTTTTAATTTTTGCTCTGCCCTTTAAATGTTTTTTTTTTTTTTAAATCACATCTTTGCTGACAAGGAATGCTGCAAAAATAACCCAAAAAAAATCCAGAAGATAGTGACCACAAAATGTAATCAGTTTCTATTGTGTCTTAAACTACAACACAAAAGAGAGCGGACACTGGGGGCGGGCCAACCGTTACACATGACATACAGCAAGGTTGTTTTGACAGTCTTTCTGTACTCAGTGTATTTACAGTGTTTACCCAGACTGAGACAAACAAAGCAGATTTCCCAATACCCATGATTATCACATACCCCTCTACAGAAAAGTTATCCAAATCAAAATCAGGTACATATTGACAGCTCCCATGAAAATTCTGCAATGTGGCTCCAGTTGGATTAATAGTTCATTGTTAAAAAAAAAAACAAAAAAAAAAAAAACAAAAAAAAATAACCTGGAATACAGTAAAACACTACACACTGTTAAAGGTGTTGCTACATTTCATTTATGCATGGTCAAAACACCGGTGCAGAACATCACTTTGCCCATTGAGTTAATGTGCAAACGGGTCAGGGAACTAAAGTGAGGGGGGAGATGAAAAACATTGAAACTGTACTGTATTCTACAAATAAAAATTACACTTTGTACACGATAACTAAAATAAACCCCTAAAATAAAGAATTAGTACATGCAAAATATTAGGACTGAAAGTCACATTTAAAAAAATGG
This sequence comes from Mormyrus proboscirostris, assembly GCA_026779585.1. Taxonomy (NCBI): domain Eukaryota; kingdom Metazoa; phylum Chordata; class Actinopteri; order Osteoglossiformes; family Mormyridae; genus Mormyrus; species Mormyrus proboscirostris. The sequence goes on along the minus strand of JAODKF010000139.1, from coordinate 15,162 downwards.
CCATTCTTCCTCATGTCCCTCGTGACAATTTTAAGCTTTCAGTGGTTCTCACTTCAGAAAAAGAAAAATGTATATATCATGCAAGGGATCATATAAATTTAATTCTAAGAGATGGCATCATGGATATTTGCAGCATCAAATGGATTTTTGGTGCTAGGTACAGTGTAAATAGGGAGCCTTGCTTAAAACAGTTCACTTCTGCACAAACACTGGAAATAAAAGCATAGGGAAAGAAAATAAAAAGAATGACACTGGACTGAAACAGGTGGCCTTCGCAGGTGCGCTCACCCCGGTTTCATTGGCCAGTGCCATTTAATACTAACATTATAAACATCTCAACGCGCCTCTATGCATTCTCCTGTTTATAGAAAGACCTTACTCTTCCTTTCTGGTTAGGGGTGTCCCATTTCCGAATAAATCAGCCTCCTCCGTGGGCAACTTTAGTAGCTTTTTTTCCCCCCTGGCTATCATTTCGGTTTCGTTTTCATTGCATGCGTACACACCCAGCCTCACGCCCAGTCACGCACACGCATCCACCACTCTCGCACACGCTCCGTGCCACTGGAGCCGCCCCCCCTGGCTCCTTGTGGGGTGGGAGCCCCAGGATTGGAGGAGACGGCCCGGGCTCCTCGGGGCCGAGTCCACACATTCGCACACGTGGGTCCATTCATTCAGCACGGCCCTGAGGGGTGTACCTGACACCTCCCATTCGCTGTTCCTCCCCTCAACTAACCGGACCACAAAAACTAATATTTTGTTAACCCACCCCCCCCAGATTCCTCTAATTGATTGATTTCAATGTCTTGGTTCTCTCCCAATTGACATCTTATTTTTGCTGTTTAGATAACACCTGTCATAATGACAAAGTGTTCAGAATGTCCTCCAAAGCATTTCAGTGTAGATGTTTGTTTGCAACATTTAGCACTCACTCGCACTTGCATCCACTCTCCATCGCCACTCCATTTGGGCCGGCTCCCCCCGGAACTCCAAACGAAATCCACACAATTGCTCTCGGATTAAATGCAGCCAAGGATCCAATGAACCAAGCACAATGGATCTAATCTCTCTCACACTCTCGCTCTCTCTAGCTCGCAATTTTTGTTGAACAGAGTGCTGCATCATGACCTATCTCCCCCATCACAGACGCTTATTTAGAACCGGAACCCCTCTGCTGGCACGTTAGTGGAGGAATTGAACCCGTAAGTTCCACCCTGGATGGCCTCGGGCACCAGACTTGAGTCTTCATCAATCTGGATCGAAAAGAAAAGCGAAATGCTCATCAGCGCCATACCAGCAAGCATCAGGACACAGCTCCCTTGTCCACTGCCCCCTCCGACGAAGGTCCTCCAGTGAGACTCACATCATCAGATGAAAAGTACTGGTCGATAATCTCATACGCCAGCTTATAGATATCTTCATTTTCATGATTCTGAAGCTGCTCAATTTTTTCCAGTCCTGTATTGGGAGGAGAGATTGCTTCATGAAGACACCTTTTTAAAAATAGGAAGCTCAAGAAAGAAAGAAAAAAAAATCCTACCTCCACACTCCTCAATCAGATTAGCGACCGTCTCAGCCTCGTCGTCGGCCATCTTTAGGATGTTGCTCAGGCCATCCAGAACCACCTGGACTACCTGCGCGTCTTTGACCGTCAGGAGGTTGCAGAACGGAGGGATCACTTGCTGCTGGATTAAATACGCCACCTGGTGGACAGACAATCATAGTTCGACATTCGACATTAATTTGCACCAGTGTGCCGAGAGACAGACTTGAAATGCCACAGTGGGCAGGGTCATCACGTTCAGCGAAGGGATTTAACCCAACCTACTGCTCAAACTGCAACATCAAGGGTACAGATTTCAATCTGCCAAACCACATAGGCCAGTGTGGACTTTGGCTTGACCTGATCATAGTCAACTCCTTGCTTTTAGCAAGCAACCCAGCCAGTTGCCCCCCCCACCACCCCACTTGTGAGTTTTTGGTCCTTCGCCCTTGTCATCATCTCCCTTCATTTTTCATCCTCCCTTCTCCCTGTTCCTGCATTATTCTATCTTATTTATGTTGTAATGCAGGGGTGTCAAACTGCAGTCCTGGAGGCCGAAGCCCTGTGCAGCTTAGTCGCTTCCCTGGTCCACCACAAGTGATTCAGCTCAAGAGCTGTGTGGTAATTAGCACAAGGAGTTGAATCATGCGTGTGAAACGAGGGGAAACCAAAAACTGCCGGGCTCCAGCCCCCCAGGACAGGAGTGACACCCCTGTCGTAATAAATCACAACACACCCAAGTAAAGTCCCCTGGGGGGCGACTATGTTGTGAAAGGCGCTATATAAAAAAAAAAATTGAGCTGATCACTACATTGGTGCAATTCCCACTGCCCCCCCCTTTCCTGTCATTAGCATCGCGCGCAAGAATTCACTCGCTTCAGGATGCAGCTCAGAATCCTTATTAGGCAATTGATGAAATTAGCTGTAGCCTGCGGGAAAACATCTTCACAGCAAATGAGACTGCAGGATCTCACCTGGTCCTTTCTTCCACTAATCGTCAGGTTGCTAATGGCCCAGGCAGCCTCCTTCTGGGTTCCAAAGTCTCCCTGGAGGTTGAGGACGTAGCATTTAGCTTACAGTACTGTACCATAATGTGGTTCCACAGCACCAACCATGTCAGCATTAAGACGTAGGGGCTGAAGCAATGAGTAAAATTTTCTTGGAGGAACTCACCTTGTCCAAGAGATGGATGATCAAAGGCACCAGGTTGGCTTCAATGACGGCCTGCACCTGCTGCTGGTTTCCTGCTGTGATGTTTGACAGGAACCACACTGCCTCCTACAGGTGACACACACAAACAGCACTTAGGATTTCAGAAAATAGCAATGGCTACAGCAAGCCAGATCCTGGCATTTACCTTGTTGATCTTCTCCTTGGGGTGGGTAAGGAGAGCGGGGAAATGGGCCAGAGCTTCACAGTTCAGGACCACCTGGGTCTGCTCATCTGTGCCAGTCACGATGTTCCCCACGGCCCTCAGCGCTGCCGTCTGCAAATGACCAGCAGGGGTCAGTATGCCAGGCTGAACGCAGAAGTGGATGTGACAGGGATTCCAAACGTCCGTACCGAGAGGCCGCTGCTCTATGCGAGGAAGCACCTCTCTGTAAGCCTACCCATGAGCCTCACGATCAATAAACCATCAGGGACAAATGCATCTAGGTCAAGTGGGGGGGGGGGGGGATTGATAGCCCCTGTCCCGGTTCCCAAAGGCTGGGGGTCTCAAGTTTCCTGTTTGGCTGTCTGCAAAGGTCATTGGAGGTCAGTGCCCTGTGAATGCCGGCAACAGCACTGCAACTGCAGCGTAGCTCTATGCAGTCAGGACCCCTTCTCACAGTACTAGATCATAAGGACACACCCCAGGCCAAAAGAAAAGACCCCAACCAATAAAAAAAAAGAGGTGAGCTCCAACCTTCTTGAGGGTCAGGTTGCCACGATTAGCAGATGTGCCTCCTTCAACTTCTTAAAACGCTTTCAATATATACATCTAATACACGCCTAAACCTAGGCAGGCACAGAAGGAATCCAGAGATAAAGGCGTGACAAGATTAACGCACATGACACCAGTCTGGTATAGGAGCCAGGAAGTCGCTCACAAGCAAAGTGACTAACCATGTGGATGCAGTGACAATGGCTGGCTGGACGAACCAATCAGAAAGAAGGGAACATCCAGTTCTACTGGAACACAACAGCTACCTCCACCCGTCAAAAGGCTAAACAACTGATTAGCGGGTGGGTTGTAATTTATGTAACACTAAGCTTTAGCTAAATACAGGAACGCTCTGGGGAAAAGTAAATTGTTCCTTGACCTAAGACACAAGCAGTCAGTCATTGTGACCCTATCAAAAGTAAGCTTAAAAAAAAATACCAACTTCACATGGAAAGGTAAGTGGAAAAGTACATACTTTACAGCTGTAAAACAATTTACAAAGCAGAAGCACAGAAGCAAAGGATGTCAGCTGCCAGACACAGGAACAGCAGCCTGAACTACCCACCTGAACTTTGACCTCCTGGTGGCTCAGAAGGGGCACGAGGTGCGGCACGATCCCAGAGTCGATCACCATCTGAATCTGCTCGTTTCCAGCATCCGTCAGGTAGGACAGGGCCCACACCGTGTCCACCAGGATCTGCGGCGAGACGCGCTATCAGTCAGAGCAGCGGACCTTCCAGATCCATCGGGATTAACACCCATGGGCATTTTTTTGTGTGGATAGCAAAGTAAGAATTTCATCGCACGGAGAAATGCACTGTACAAACACGCTTGTGCTGACAGACACTTTGAATCTTGAATGCTCAAAATGATCTATGGTACAATACCCACCCAGAGCAATGCCTGCGCAGAGGAACCAATGAAGCCCGTAAGTACTCACATTAACATCCGTGTGGTGGATCAGGACACACAGGGCTGGCAGGATCTGTTGGAGAGGAGTGCAAGCCAGGGGAGACAATGCAGGGTCAGGTATATCCTCACCCAGATCCGTCTAGTTTAATTTAACCGGTAAACAAGAGATTCCAGCGCGATTCGAAATGACTGCTGAGCGGAGGACCAAGCCGCCACTGTTCAGATCTCTAAACTGGTCTCAGATGTTCGGGAGGCTACCTCCTGGATCGTCTCCATGGGCGGAGGCGGGTCCTTGTGACGGCACAGGTTCACCATGACCCAGGTGACGTTTCGCAGGAACGTGATTGGAATGGAAGGACTGATGAAGGACAGGAGCGGCTTCACCACGCCCAGGCTTATCACATAATCCCTGCACTGAGGACCATCACCTGGAGGAACATTTACAAAGCGGTTATAGGCGGCCGAATGCCCTAACTCTGCCGACCATGTAACCCCCAAACTGGGCGTCACTCACCGATGATGTTGCCCAGTGCCCAGACGGCCTGCTCGCACACATTCTGGTGGGGGGACTGCAACAGTCCCAGAAATAGGGGGACGGCATCTGAGGACACAACGAAAACATTCTTAATGTCCACAGAGAGATTTAGGGCCGCCAACGACGTCAATCACACAGAGCAAGGAAGGTGACAACATACTGGACTGCACCACAGCCTGCGTCTGCTCCGAGGTTCCGGATGCGATGTTGGTCAAAGCCCAGGCTGCCTCAAACTGCAACGACGGGCTAACCAGGAACAAAAGAACAAAACACACTGTGTCAAATGACAGGGGTCGCTAAAATTCATCCGTCCCCCTCAGAAAATGCCCAGTAAACCCTCAAACATATGCTACCAAAAAACCCAATGTGTTTTTTTTTTCCTCCAGATCTAGTCACTCTCAAAATAGAACTACACAGACCGAAGAATGGAACAACCGACCAATGGACAGACTGTCAGGAAGTGCTCCCACGGCCCAAAGAGCGCTTACTTGTCATCTCGGTCCAGGCAGTGGACCAATATGGGTAAAATCCCAGACTTGATCAGGTCGTCGATGGGCGGGTTGCGGTCACTGGACAGCAGCTTCCTGTGAAGGGCAGAAGTTCGAGATGCAGGATCCCCTAAACCATCAGCTACCCACCACCATCCAATGGGCCGCTCGCAATGAGCAGCAGAGACATATTCAAAAGGAACGTCAGCGGAGTGAATTTGGAGGGGGGGGGGGGATGGCGCATCCCTACCGTGCGGCCTGCACTGCACTGAGCTGCACACCCTGGTTATCGCTGGTGGCGTTCTGGGACAGAGCAGAACAGACCGCCATTTCAGAAGGAACTCACAAACACGGTCCTTCGGTTCTTTAACAAATCACTATTTGCAGAGCAGTACATGGCACAGCCACAGTAATCGAACACTATAGGCAAATGAGGTGCTGACCATAACTGCAGGCAGACTAGCCTGACACAGCACTCATACTACAGTCAAGCCACACTGTGCACTAGCCTCCGTTAGCAAGTGCCACATCGAAGCCACGACAAGCTTACCTGGACTATTGCTTCTAAAGAGGTGTTTTGCTGCAAAATAAAAATGCATCAGTGAAGCAGTGAAAAACTAAGCAGCAAAAAGAACAAATTTCAAACCGAACATAAAAAAACCGAGCTGTGAAAAAAAACTGTTTATAAAAAGGAGGAACACAGGAAACCACTGGTGTTTACATGAGAACCCAGTCACAGTCATGGTAGGGTGTCAAAGTCCCTTACTGCTCTGAAGTCCCCATCCACATCAGAGTCCTCACAGATATCTTCATGGGGAACGTTCCTTCGCTTCAGGAGGTGTTCGTCTCGTTTGTTCTGGCATAGGGGCAAGGGGAAGGCAGAACCATCAGTCTCCTACGGTCACTCACACAGCAGTTACATCTAGATGAGTCAGACTCAAAGACATGGATCGCTTTGGAAAAATCCCTCGCTTAATTTTAAAGCCGAATCCTGAACTGGGAGAGAGACACACGTACCTTTCTCAGTTCCACTACAACCTCGTTCCGCTGCCGTCTCATCGTCTGCAAAAGGGAATTAAACACCAACTGAGCACATGTGTATTGGACACCACGACACGCGGAATGGTTTAGCTGAACAAAACTGAATACACCAACAGCACCCCAATCAAGCTCGCGTACATACAAGTAACCCTGCGTCTGGTTCCTTATCGTAAACCTAGCATAAAAATGACACTGGACCACTATCACAACTAAGGACAAATCCTGACAGGCAGAGCAGCGCAATGAGCTTCAGATCAGAGGCGGAGCTCCATTTTCCAGGGCTCAATGGTGCCAGACCCAGTACAGGGCGTCTGCATACCGCACACCCCGAATAACGCCCTGAAAGTGACTGCCGATGTTAAACTTTATGCCTACACGGTACTCACATGCCTCCGGCATTCAAACCTACCAAGTCAGTGCACAAGAACTGAGCACACAGGCAATCCGGTCATGAGTCTGGATGTTATCTTCTCAGGATCTACACAGCGCCTTTCCATATCGGGGCGGGGGAGTAGTTACACAGAGCTGGCTAATCTACTTAAAATGTAAAAGCACAACACAGTTTTTGAGGGATTACACGAGAACTACCTGCATCTCGCCTCTGTACAGCGCCGCCCGACGACATTTTTCCTGCCGGTCTTAAGTAAAGCTAGTTGTCGTTGAATAAACAGAGGTCCAGGCGCCGTGCAGTGCGACAAAACACCGTCAATTTCACAAGCGGGTGTTGTGCAAGCTCTCAGCTGGTTATCAGGCTGAATGGGTAACTAGGTAGCTAGTACAAACAGGTCACTACGGCTGAACGCTGAGCCCTGTCCCGCCCTGTAACAAGGCGGCTCCTGTCCTGTCTAAACACCGTATCCAAATTACGTTTCGGAAAAAAACACGGTCGTTAGTTAGTAACTACGCCAGCTAACAAACCTATGTGACGATGTAACCCGGTTCGGGTGCTAACAAGCAACACGCAGCTATCCCTTACAGCCCGAAGCAAGCCCCCATCCGCTGCTCCAGGATTTTTAAAAGGTCAGAAGGCTGGCAGGCCCAGTGCCCTGGGGATCCGGCGGTAAAAAGCACACCGGAGCAGACGCCGCAACCGGGGCCCTACACACGGACACAGGGCCGGCCTTGAGATTACTCACCCTCTGGGGGCTTGGGGCTACCCGGCGCTAGCCAGCCGACTGGGCCAGGCCTCACCCGCCACGGCGGGGCGTCCCGGCCCAAGCCGGCCAGCGACCGCCCATCCAAAAGAAATGACCAACGACGCCACACCAGAGGCAAAGATTGCAGAGTAACGAGCCACCGGGGAGCAAAAGGCGGCCCGGAATCACACAGAACCCCAAATAAAACAGCGGCGCAGCTAGCTGCGCGGCGGCGCTTCACCTCCAAATCCCGGCCCTTATTCTTGAAGTTCTTCAGCCTCTGGTTGTCCAGCTTCTCGTTGTCGGCCATGTCGAACAGTTAAGATATTTTTTTTATATATATATATTTCACTTTTTTTCTTTCTCCTTTATTCAGAGCGAAGCAGTTAGCCGATCCCGTCCGACTCGGCGCCCCTCGGTTACCGGACTCTATTTTTTTCCGCTGGCTTTGCCGCAGTGCTTGCTGGGAACGCCGGCGGTGAAGGCCCAGCCTCGCTCTGGCTCCGAAGGGCGGGGCCCCGCGCCGCCCGTCCTCGCCGATTGGATAGATATGCGCTGCCTCACCCTGCTCTGCCTACAGGTGGTGCCATGCCGCCCTGCAGCTCCCGCCGTTTAATAGTATTCAAATTAATTTGAGTTTTCAAATGACTGTCTTAGTTATGGTACCAGATGGGCAATGCTGGCCAAATTCTTTGGGGTTTCCTTTATGTAATGAATTGTATTGTTATTAAACACATTAGTGTAGTCACAGCTGGATTCTCCCTTTACTGCTTAACTGTTGTTAACAAATTTGACTGATTTTGGCATTTGTTTCTTAGTTACAACCAGTGTGAGCGTAATTACGTATTAGTGTTTCACTGGAGAAGCACATTGTTCACTTTACCAGCATGTTCTGTAGGTGTTTGAGGCTTCTGATGATTGAACTTGTCTGCCTTGTATGTGCTGGAATTCAAAGCATGCATCATCCCCGAGGTCCAGTGGCTTCCTGTGAACCTCACATCCTGACAGAGGAACTCCTCAGCTGGACGGCATTCTCCAAATGCTCACCCTGGACACAGTCTCTGGGGGCTGCATAAGGTGCAAGGCAGGCGTACGCTCTGTATGATATACCAGTCCATCACAGGGCAGGATTCAAACTCCCGACTCTGAAAGTGTCAGGGCAGGTACCCATTAAGCTAACCCCACTCTTTACAGTACACATCAAGTGAACAGCAGAAATTGCTTATCATGCATTAAACCTGCATGCAGTCTCTAGAAGAAACGGGAAGTCACGTTATTTATTGCGTCATATTTTATTTCTTGGACTTGTTAACTGTTGATCTTAAAATCCACCAGACTACTTTTATACAGGTTTAGAGTTTCGACAAAATCAAATACAAATTTCCACAAACATTTGGTAACGCATACATCGTTCTGGTAGAATATACAACCAAAAAAAGCACAGAAAACATACTAATTCTAGTAAATCATTACTCTGCCAAACAGGACGTTTAATGCTTTATTTTACATTTAATGGCTGTTGGGAGGTGGGGGTTATGATAGCCTCTAATATGTACATTCACTTCCTGCAATTTCCCGTCTCTTAGAGACCAATGTGGAAATGACAGTAAAATGTGATGATATCTACAGGCGATGCACATGGCATTCTCCATTATACGCTGCACTAGAAACCATGATTAACTTTTGTCAAACAAAATATGAAAGAATAATCGTAAATATTTTCAAAAATAAGGCAGCAAGTACATATTCTTATCTGAAGGCTTCCAAATTTTCATTCAAATGTACAATTTTTATGCGTGCAAAGAAAATGAGTTCACACACTGGAGGAACTGGGTTCACTAGCATTTGGGGGGGGGGGGTCACACTGAGTTCTGTATTCATTTCAATGATGGGCAGCTCCATATCAAAATGGCACACAGCCTACTAGACACAAGACCCAAAACCAATGACTTTTCGGTGCAGCTGCATACACGTTAAAACACCAGAGTGCAACACGCCAGGAGGCAGAGTGCAGGCAACTCCATGTCACGTTCTGCCAATCCGCTTGTTCACAGCTAAGATCTGGTTCCGAATCAGAGCTGCATAGATTACAGTCAGTTTGACCAGTGTTGGTCACCACAGTCACAAACTGATCAATGACATAGGCAAACATGAATTTTAGTGATGTTTAGTGATGAACAAATTAAGACCTAATTTAATCAATTTATCAAATAAGCAAAACACTTTCAGAGTACCAAATTAGGAGCAGACAAACAGATATATTAATTAGTTTACTATATGGACCAGAATAAATACATTTAGGTGAAATCCAATTAAAATGGTGAGGGCAAAAACTGGAAAAAAACACATGTGCACAAATGAAGATGCCTTATGTCATAATTCCAACACTCGTTCCAACTTTGAAATGTTCGTCTCCATTGAATGGTCAGCATAACAAGTGTCCAATGAGGATAAGTGGACTTTACAGAGAATCTGACAGCATTCGGCGAAGAGCCAACAAGAGGGTGATCCAGCGTCCACTGATGAAGGCTGCAACGTCCAGAACAGTGTCCTCTTCTGTCAAAAGCAGGGATGTGCAGAGTAACGGGGAAAAAAGTAGAGGGGGGAGTTTTGGAAAATATCAGCAGATCGGCATAACGGTGCAGGTTCGAACAAACCCCAGGGCGGGTAGGTCAGCTAGCTAGGAAACGAGCCCCTGTGTGTATCAGTAACATTAGCATCTGATGCTAAAACTATGGTTGGGTTAGCATTAGTATGTTAGACTACTAGGAGGAAACAAGTACACTGAAAAAGGTCTTCACAGAGAGTCCAACAGAGACGAGTAGACGGGCTCCAGCATCCACCACTCAGTCTTCTTGTTAGGCAGTGCCTCGTCGCTGAAAGATGCGCCAGGCGACACAGTTAAAGAGCTCTGTCTACAGTCTGGAGGCGGCCAAAGGCTAACGGCTAATTTTCTCAGTACCAGGCAGGTCAGTGGGTCACACACTGGATCATGGATGAGAGACTAACACTGGCATCTGGAAATATACGAAAGGGGCATGATCTCCAAGATTATTGATGATTTTCATAAAGACCCCAGTGATGCAGATTTATTCCCATAAAATATGACATTTACATGGGCTAGTGACTAACACCTTGGTAAAATAACATTTCGAAAGGATTTTGATCAAAACCTGAATTGGCGACATTTGTGCCAAGAGATATTTTAGGTTATTGTGTCTGATATGCTAATTTTTATTGTCCAAAGCTTTTGGAATCAGAACAAAGATGTGAAGTGAGTTAGGAGCAGTTCCTATCCAAGGTAAATGGTGTTGTGGATCATTAACTAGTAAGGTTTTTTTTTTTTTTACACTATTATCATTATTAGTGTTATTCAGCAACCCACAGGGTACATGCGCCGATATTATGAGTGTCATCATTCATCGAGGACATTCCTAACCATTAGTGAACCAAAAAGTGTGTGTGGGTTCCATGTTGCAGAGGGTGGGACAGATGCAGTAAATATTTTAGGTAGAAACAGTTCCTCAAAAAATGCAGGCTTGGCTTTTTAAAATGAGATATATATACACACACACACACACACACACACACACACACACCTCCATTCAGCCACTGGTCACATACTTACACCCACACACACCCGCGCTCACGCGCACACTCACATGCTCACTGTTCCCCAGCCTTGCCGCTGTTCTTGAACTTGACGACCATGACTGTGATGTTGTCGGGGCAACCCCTGTAGAAGGACTGCAGGACAATGCTCTTGGCGCCGAAGTGCGGCTCATCCAGGCGTTCCTTGATGAACCGCACCGCCTCCTCATTGCTGAAGGCATCCCACAGGCCGTCGGATGCCAGGATCATGAACTCGGGCTGCAGCTTGTCCAGGTCGAAGGCCAGGATGTCGGGGTCTGGGATGACCACGTTCAGGTTCTTCAGGGGATAGTCACCCAGCGAGCGCGACATCGCCAGGATGCCCTGGACCCGCCACGACCCGTTAAAGCTGATGAATCCCCCTGAAGGACACAGGAGAGAATCAGCCAATGATCTAAAAATCGAGGTCTTCCCTCTACCTAAAATAGTGACTTACCACATAGGGGACCAGGACTCATTTCCCTCCCTGGGATTATAGTTCCTTCAAGCCTGCAGTTGGTGGTCAGATTGGTGGACTAGTAACCAGTATGACGTTGGTTCGAATCCCCCGTGAGCTTGCAGATATAATACCTTCTTGCCAGGCCGTACCCATAGTTAAACACTGCTTAGCAACTGAAGGCAGGTTTTCCAGGCGACCCTGACATCTCCTCAGGTCCAAAATTCATTAAGAACAGAGAAAACCCACAATGGGCAGCAGGCATCCACCTGGCCTCCCTCCGCACATGAAAGGCAGATGTTTACAGAAGTATGTGACCTTGTTAAATCTCAGATCTCTTCCTTAGGGTGACGATACACAGGGCAACACTCTGAGCAGTACTACTGACTAATGTTGCTTGGGGACTTTCCCATTGATACTGAGCAGCAGATATCTATTTAGAAATCTTTAATTGGCAGCGCGTAACTTTTCGCAATCATCCATGTGAAGATAAGTTGCCCTTTCTCTCACCTGGTTGGCAATCGCCCTGCAACATTCCTCACAAAGCTGCCTGTGTGTCATCACCTTAAAACTAAATCTTAGTCAGACATGAAGGAAAGCTGTGAGGCCTCCTCACGTACTTCTAGGGATCTGCAGCACTCCCCGCCTTCAGCTTAATTCACAGAGAACAGCCCAGAAAGAATAAAGTCAGGCCTTCTTGAAAAGTAGCTAATCAATCAATTACAACCAGTCTCAAAGTTTGACCAATAGAAAATCCTCAAGTCATATTATTAATCTCAGATTAGTGTGAGATCGGCGATATAAAATTTAAGCTTCCAGAAAGTCCACGTGCATCACACAGACCAACCAGCAGGTGGCAATGGCCAGCTGCTTTTAAATACTGAGCTAAAAACAAAAAAATAAAATCCGCTTGTAGCCTCTCTTGCACCTTTAAGTTTGACTGCACTAAGACGTTTAAGTTAATAAAACCATTAACATACAGGGTATTGAAAGCAGCCTCCGTGTAGTACAGTCACAGAGACGCGGCACGGCAGATATTCTACCGCGTCAAACCTGGTCACGACGCAGGCACTTGCTGCTCACCGGCCCGTTTAATCCGTTTGCGTTCCTTCAGCTGGTACGGCTTGTGATCATGGGACAGAGCGATGGCGTTGCCGTCCTTGTCGCACAGGACTCCCCGGGAGTCGCCGACGTTGGCCACCGTCAGCTCCTTGTCGGACAGCAGGGCAATCAGGCAGGTGGTTCCTTAAGGGGAGACGTGGGGGGGGGTTGGGGGAAACACTAAGTGGCAGTGATGGTGGAACATCATGGAGATTTTTATTACAAAAGGGAGAGAAAGGCGGGGAGCTGATTCCCGCACGAGCCAGGAATGCAGGCGGCAGACGGAATCTGCCCTCTTGAGCAACACAAACACAGAGCAGCACAAGGGGCCTTGAGGGTCGGCGGTGGGGACGACCGGCGCCTGAGCACAAGCTCCCCCTGGCCCGGGGGGCGGGGTCTTGCAGCCGCCTCTTTGACTTCTAGATGGTAATTTAGAAGATTTTTGGTTTCAATCACATGTCAAGCTGTGCTGAAAACGTGGCAGGGTCAGAGGTCATGTTTTAGTGGCTGAGTGCATGATGACCAGAGGCCCGTGATACACACATCCAGACAGACAGAGGGACAGACAGACAGAGGGACAGACAGACAGAGGGACAGACAGACAGAGGGACAGACAGACAGAGGGACAGACTTTGTTAGATGCTGACCATCTCACAGCTACTGCTGTAACAATGAGAAATTCTCTTAACATGAGACCCCCCCATTTTGTATCCCCCACATTTAAGCCTCTGGGGCTCTGGGTTCACCACCACACCCCCCCTTCCCCCAGGAAAGACAGCGACTGGGGCCCTGGTAGCTTAAATAGGAGTCCGTCTGCTGCACCATCTGCCAGGCCTGGGGGCAGGAGCGGGTCGTAGGGGGCGGCCCTGCTCTCACGAGGGGGGGGGGCACACCCCACTACAGGACAGGAGGGGTAACCTAACAAATATGGCTCTTGGTGAACGCCCTTCAGACTTGAGGGGGAAGCCAGGCTGAAAGAATCAGGATAATATGCCAGCACTGACACCGTATCGGGGGGGGGGGTTCCAGGCCAGTGTTAGCTTCACAGGCCTCAGCCCCCAGGGGGGGCCGCAGGCATCCTGGAAAAAAAGCGATGCAACTCAGGTGTTGAGCCTTCGTAAGAATCTGGTAATCAAAGCGGCATGCTCTTTAAAGGGCACATGGTGCCACACTCTCCTGGGAGGCAGAGGAGGTAGACGGAGAACTGGGGGGGGGAGGGGGGGGGCAGCATGACCACAACAGGGTGGGAGCCATCGGCCTGAATGGTGAGGTAGCTCTTTAGTGGTTTAACTGGAAATCATCAGAGACGGGGGACTCGCGCACACACACACACACACACACACACACACACACACAGCTGACCATCACTGCAAGCCTTTAACCTTCCTTTTACTGTAAAGCAACACAATTCTCCTCCAAGACCTCCAACAAAACTCAAAGCATAGCTAAAGCTAGGAAAAAAAAAAAAATGTCTGGGGGGGTCTGTTCTCCCCCGGAGGAACCCCACACCTCTATCTCAGGAACACACATGTATTCCATTATATACAACAAATATATGGTTAATTATAAAATATCTCTAACAGCACCAACAACACAAAGGATTTTCGTTTTTTTATGTTAATGAGGTCAAGCAGGCCGCTCAGGTCTCCCATTAGTGTTTCTGTGCTCTGTCACTAAGCGGGAGGCCTGGCGGGCGGGGGGGGGGGTTGGAGGAGGAGCGCCGCTGGGCGAGAGTGACGTCCTCCACAGCGAACACAACAAATAAACCAGACAGGACTGGACACGATTATGCTTACCTGCTCATTTGTACCGATAAGGATATAGATGCATAAACGCAGGCTTGTTATCAGACGAGCCCCAACCACAAAGACCTGCCGCATAGCGCCACTCCGCAGGTGCCGGAGGCCACCTCTCTACTTACGGGACGCAAGACGCCCGTCACCCGTGTACCTGCTGGTGTGCCCCCCACTGAGGTCGAGGACCAACCACACTGGGCCAGACGCACCCCCACATTTCACAACATGATTCCTGCCTCAAAAATCTCTCAAGGGACGCTAGAGATAAACTAGAAGCATCAGAGCCCAGCCAGCACCCCCCACCCCCGGCTTTTAAGCCACCCTTCTGCAGGGTCACAGGGTTGCTAAGCCCCTCCCCTTCTTCCCAGAATGGGTGGAGCCTGCAGGCATCACTCCCAGGAGACTCGCGCAACGAGCCATTGTGAGGAGGCAGATTTGCTGGCCTGCACTGCCAGTATCGGGGCAGACAGAGCTGATTAGCATTCCGCCTGGATCAGCTAGTTAGCATGCGCTAACAGCCTTCGGCTAATGTCCACCGATCTCATTAATATCAGTTTGAAATAAGGCATCAATGCCCCCCCCTCCCATCCCCATCCCTGCCC
>JAODKF010000138.1:29604597-29618162 GCA_026779585.1 Mormyrus proboscirostris | reverse complement strand
CCTTAGAGATAGGGTGAGGAGCTTAGTCATTCGGGAGAGACTCAGAGTAGAGCCGCTGCTCCTCCGCATTGAGAGGATCCAGATGAGGTGGGTCGGGCATCTGCTTAGGATGCCTCCAGGACGCCTCCCTGGTGAGGTGTTCCGGCATGTCCCACTGGGAGGAGGCCCCGGGGAAGACCCAGGACATGCTGGAGGGACTATGTCTCTCGCCTGGCCTGGGAACGCCTTGGGATTCCCCCAGAAGAGCTGGAGGAAGTGGCCGGGGAGAGGGAAATCTGGGTTTCCCTCCTGAGACTGCTGCCCCCGCAACCCGACCTCGGATAAGCGGAAGTTAATAGATGGATGGATGGAAAATAAAAGCAAGGTTATGAAGTCATTTTAAATCATTATTTCATTACATTTACAACTGTCTGTCTATACATTTATTCCTTGGATATATTTCTGATATTCTGTTGGATTGTTTTATAGCTCTTAGCGAAAGTGTTTCTGTATGAAAAAACTGCAATTTAATTAAATATACAGGGGTTGGACAATGAAACTGAAACACTCGGTCTTAGACTATAATGGTGTTGAGCCTCCTTTTGCAGCCAATACAGCATCATTTTGTCTTGAGAATGACAAATACAAGTTCTGCACAGTAGCCAGAGGGATTTTGAGCCATTCCTCTTGCAAAACAGTTTGGAAATCTAGGGTGCGATGAAGCAGGACGAAATTTCCGCTATTTTTAAAAAGTAGTCATTCTTTAACAAACATGGATATGATCCTAGCAAATTTGAGTACATTCGACAAAAACTTCGTGAAATTGGAAGATTGTTGTTGACATTGCGTAGAGAGTTTTGGTATATAGTCTTGAAGAAGCTGTGAGGCCTGCCATACACTCATTCAAGCCGTCCAGAGGGTGTCTGGCTATGATGGTGAGAGTCACTGCTACTAAACCCCAGGTCTCGCTCTGAAACTGGGGCATTCACTGAATAAGATTTGCGAAATCATTCACTGCTGAGCATTGATGTCTGAAGACAAGGAACTGATTGCGTCAACAGAGACCTTCAAAAAACTCTACTCCTCAAAGTGGTCTGAGATAATTTCACACACTGCTTTGGTCACAATGAATGAAGCCAAATTTAATAAGCCATCAACACTTCCCTTTACCAAGGATGTACAGTGCCTTCATCAGTTCCTTGAGAAGATTGCATATACTGCATTTCACAAACTAAAAGCAGAAACTATCAAAACTACGCAGAACTGGCTAAAGCAACTCCTGCCAGAATCATTGTGTTCAACCGTAGACATGCAGGGGAGGTCTCTAAAATGCCACTGAAGGGCTTCAATGAAAGTGACGGCTCTTCTCTCCATGATGATGTTACTATAGGCCTAAGCAAGATCAGGGGGAAAAGGGGAAGAAATGTTGCAGTTCTTCTCTTGCCTGATGTAGTCAATGCCCTGACGCTACTGGTCAGCAAGAGAAGTGAGTGTGGAGTGCTGGACACGAATGCTTTCTTGTTTACCAGACCTAATTTCCAGAGTCACTACAGAGGCCAGGACTCCCTCAGAGTGTATGCAAGTGAATGTGGAGCTCAGAATCCACAATTTCTAAGATCAATTCATCTACGCAAGCACGTGGCTACTCTCTCACAAATCCTAAACCTGAAGAACAATGAACTAGAACAGGTTGCCGATTTCTTAGGGCATGACATCCGTGTCCAGCACGACTATTACAGGCTGCCAGAAGTCACTATTCAGCTTACTAAAATATCTAAGTTACTCCTAGCTATGGAAAAGGGCTGTCTGTCTTCAAGAAACTCTAATATGTTCACTGTAGGACATGGTGTAATTCGTCAGGTTTCATAAATGGTGTGGTTGTGTTGTTAGATTTCTCAGTACAGGTGTATATGTTTCTCATGTTCTAAAACTTCAATTTTACTTCAAGATGAGATCAATATGACTGATTCCGATGAAGATGATCATGATGAAAGTGATTCTGAATGATTCTGTGGCTGGAGCGGCAGGTGCTTCTAATTGTCACGCCCCCACGGGCCGGCCCAAACGGGAGCCGGGCAGTGCGCTTAATTCAGGGCACTATAAAAGATGCCAGCGGTCTAGGGCACCTTGCGAAGTATTGTGCCAAATGAGTTTGAGCCTTGCTAAGCGTTTTTTTGTCTTTCGTCAGCCCATCTTCCTGAACCTCGTCCATCTGCCTGGTGTTCGTTTCTCATCCTGCCTCCTTTCCCTCTCCAGCCCCCTTCCCGCACCTGACCCGTTCCCAGTGCCAAGCCCGGCTCGTCCTGTCTTCCCTTCCCAGTGTGGTCGTGTCCTGAGAGTAACTGTCGGACGGATTTCCTGGTTCCTGACCCTCGCGCCTCCTCTTCGACCCGGTTTTTGGACTTCTCTTACCTGTACCTTTACTAGTGCCACCGGAATAAACCAGCGGAATAAGCCAGTCCCACATTTCTGGATCCGAGTCTTTCTGCCCCGGCAAACACCACAGAATACTTCGTCGCGAAGTAATGGATCCAGCGGGGACCTCATCTCTGGAGAACCGCCTGGCAGCGCTGGAACAGCTTCTAGCGCATCAAGTGGCCCAGGTCCCTCTACCTGCTTCTCCTCCCCTCTCGGCCCATCCATCTGCCTCGATCCCTATCGCACTTCCGGAACGTTAACGACGGTAACCCTGACAATTGTCACGGGTTTCTGATGCAGTGCGGCATATATGTCGAGGAACACCCGGAAATGTTCCAGTCCCAAGCAGCCAAGGTGCGATTCATCATTTCGCTGCTAACCGGCCGTGCACGGGAATGGGCGACAGCTCTGTGGGCAGCCCAGAGCCCCCTTATTGATCCCACCAGGGAATTCCATAACACCCTCCTTGAGGTGTTTGACCATCCCGCCATGGGGCGCTGACCGGGTGATCGGCTCTTGGACTGCCGCTAAGGGAATAGGTCGGCGGCGGAATACTCCCTGGACTTTCGCATCATTGCGGTGGGGCTCTGGTAGACCGAGGACACCCTCATGACCATCTTCCGGTGGGGCCTGAACCAAGACCTGCAGGACGAACTCGCCTCCCGGGGAGACTCCATGCCGTTCGAGGAGTTTGTCAGGCTGGCGGTGTGGCTGGACAACACCGGCAGGGACTGCCATCAGGCTAAGGCTAACCAGTCCGACCCTCGACTCCTCCGAACCCATGCAGCTAGGATGTGGCAGAACGGAGACGGAGGACGCAAGGAGGTCTCTGCCTGTACTGCGGGGAGGCCAGACATGCCCTACTCACCTGCTCCGTGAGACCCCGAAGACTGGAGGATTATACGCCAGTAGGTAGCCCGTCTCAAATCCTGTCCACCCTCAACTAACTAACCGTGCCGGTGGTTTTGGGAACCAGAGATAATAGGGTTACAGTCCCAGCGCTTGTGGACAGTGGGGCGGCCGGCAACTTTATCGATCTAACCCTGGCGCGCCGCTTAGGATTCTCTTTTCAGAAACTCGCCCATCCGATCGTTGTCCTGGGGGTCACAGGAGAAAAAATACAGGAGGGGATGATCCGGTTCCGCACGTCCCCCTTCACCCTTCAGGTGGGAGTACTTCATGCCGAGGAGATCGCGGTGTTTGTTCTTCTGCACGCAAAAGATCCCCTGATTCTGGGCTTTCTGTGGTTGCAACAGCATAACCCGCAGATCGACTGAAAGAAGGGTGAATTGATCGCGTGATCCCGCAAGTGTTTAACCACCTGCATGTCCTTCCCATGTAAAGCTTCCAGAGAGGAGAGCCCCGAGCCGGAGAACCTCAGTCTCATTGCAGGAGACTACCAGGACTTCCGCGACGTGTTTAGTAAGACGCGAGCCTTCGCTCTTCCCCCGCATCGGGCCTGTGATTGTGCCATCGAGCTCCTGGAGGGCGCTGCCTTACCCAAAGGAAGATTGTACCCCGTGTCCCTCCAGGAGGAAGAGTCCTTGGAGGATTACATCCAGAAGGGCCTGAAGCAGGGGATTATTTGACCCTCCACCTCACCGGTAACTGCAGGGTTCTTTTTTATTAAGAAAAAAGATGGAGGGTTGAGGCCTTGTGTTGATTATCATGCCCTTAATGCGATTACGGTAAAGAGTAGGGAACCGTTGCCATTAATCCCTGCGTCACTGGAGCAGCTTCGGGAGGCTCGTATTTTTACCAAGTTGGACCGCCGAAGCGCATATAACCTGGTTAGAATTAAGGAGGGCGATGAATGGAAGATGTCGTTTGTCACCAGTAGGGGGCAGTACGAGTATCTCGTGATGCCGTATGGGCTAGCTAACAGCCCCTCAATCTTCCAGGCATTTATGAATGATGTGTTCCGGGATATGCTGCACCGTTTTGTTATCGTCTACATCGATGACATTCTTATCTACTCACCCGATAGACAGACGTGGAAAAATGTGAGTTTCACCTGCCTCAGGTCCAGTTCCTAGGCTATGTGATCCGGCATGGGGCTGTGGCGATGGAAACAAAAAAGGTGACTGCTATCCAGAACTGGTCGAGACCGCGAACCATCGAGGAGCTGCAGAGATTTTTGGGGTTTGCAAACTTCTACTGCCGCTTTATTCATAATTTTAGCCAGGTAGCGCCACCCCTCACCTCCTTGACTCGCGGCCAGCCGTCCCGTCTACCATGGCCCCCAGAGGCAGCGTCGGCCTTCGAAAAGCTTAAGAAAGCCTTCACCTCCGCACCCATTCTTGCCCAGCCCCGGCCTGATCTCCCCTTCGAAGTCGAGGTGGATGCGTCGGAGGCTGGAGTAGGAGCAGTTCTCCTGCAACGTGACCACCAGACCGGAAGGCAGCATCCATGTGCCTTCTACTCCCACAAGCTGACTGCCGCCGAACTAAACTATCAGGTGGGAGATAGGGAATTATTTACCATCCGTCTAGCGCTAGAGGAGTGGAGGCACTGGCTACCCTTTTTTGGTCCTCACCGACCATAGGAACCTCGAAGTACCTCCAGTCAGCCAAGCGTCTCTCTGCCTGTCAGGCCCGCTGGGCTTTATGGTTTGCCAGGTTTGTGTTTAAGGTCAGCTACCTGCCAGGGAAGAAGAACATAAAGGCGGACGCCCTCTCACGGTAGTTCGACCCCCCGACCAGTGAGGATCGAGCCAACTCCATACTCAGTCCCACCTGCTTTGCCTTGACCATCTCCTGGACCCTAGAGGAAAGCATTCGACAGGAGAATGAGGGGAGGGCCCCTCCTCCAGGATGTCCACCTGGGCTGCGATTCGTAGCGCGGAGGCACCGCATTGCCCTTCTCCATTGGGTTCATTCCCAGCGAGGTACCGGGCACCCTGGGGTGGCCGCGACCCAACGCCTTCTTTCCCGTCGTTATTGGTGGCTGGGGTGGAAGAAACAAGCTCAGGGCTACGTGGAGCCCTGTCCAGAATGCGCACAGGTCAAAACCCATCAGCAGGCACCCGCGGGTCTCCTACAGCCCCTGCCCGTTCCATCCCGACCCTGGTCACATATAGCTATGGACTTCATCACCGATCTGACCCGCTCCGCTGGTAAAACCACCATTCTCACTATTGTAGATCGTTTCTCTAAGATGTGTCGCCTCGTAGCTCTCCCCAAACTGCCCTCCTCGGCAGAGTTAGCTGACGTTCTCATTGAGAACCTCTTCCGCTACTACGGCCTGCCCGAGGACATCGTCTCTGATCGCGGACCCCAGTTCAACTCTAGGGTCTTCAGAGAGATGTGCCACAAGCTCCACATAACCCTCAGTTTGTCCTCGGCGTATCATCCGCAGTCCAACGGTTTAGCCGAACGGACCAACCAGGAGGTAACCAAAGCTCTCCGAATGCTGTGCCATTCCGATCTCCCCAGCTGGACGGCGCACCTAGTGTGGGCAGAGTACTCCCTCAATACCCGGGTGAGTCCTGTGACCAACTTATCTCCATTCTAGTGCGTCTTAGGGTACCAGCCTCCCCTCTTTCCCTGGGACTCCCCGGATGGGCCAGTGCCACGAGTGGAGGACTGGTATCGAGAGAGCCGTTGGGCCTGGCGACAGATACAGCGGTCATTGCAGTCCCAAGCACAGAGCCGTAAGGACCAGGCCGATTGCCGGCGGAGACCAGGCACGTCCTACCGAGTAGGACAACTAGTGTGTTTGTCCACAAAAAATCTACGCATCCCTGGGTGCCGTAAGCTAACTGCCCGCTTCATTGGCCCTTTCCGTGTCCTAGCCGAGTGGGACCGGTGGCCGTCCGTCTCCAACTGCCCAAAGTGTATCTTGCCTGTACCTATGTGAGTGCCACCGGAATAAACCAGTCGGTTTCCTGCATTTCTGGATCCGAGTCTTTCTACCCCAGCAAACGCCACAGTAAGTGTATATTGACTCAGAACACACTTTGACATAAAGTAATAAAAGTAAGAAAAACTTCATATATTACATTGTTGCACTGTTCTGAATTCTGTAATGTTGTGTGACATGGTATTGTACCTTTTTTTATTATTATCATTTTTATGGTCAAAAACACATATGAAGTTCAGAGTCTGTGATTAAGCTCAGGGGTTTCCCCTTGTTTGTTAAAGATGGCACAATCTCACAGTGTGAAATCCGCAGCCCAGAGGGAATATGTGCTGGCCAAGCAGACAGAAGGACTCTCATGGCTCTTCACAGACAAACATGAACATGAGTGGAAACACCTGCTGGTCCAGAATATTACCCCACTCTGCACATACCCCCTACTCACAACCCCTTCGTTATTTCTTTTCATAGCATTACAATGCAATGCTCTGAGCCCAGGGATAGTGTGTAGGCTAGTGAGGCATCACACAGTATGAACCAGTGAATAGTAATGAACTATGTGTGCTTGTGTGTCTGAGAGAGAGAGAAAGAGAGTGGGGGGCAGTGGGCTCCACCAGTGGTTCTCTTCTTTAGGTGCAATAACAGCAAGAGCTCTACTCTGAGAACAAGGGAGCGAGAGCATGCACATGCAGAGGAGGAGCAGCCAGCCACTGAATCATGATAAGCAGGACCCAGTTAATCCCCCCCCCCGCTCCTGCCTTCCTTTTTCCTTTTTGTGAGGTGGTGTTGGAGATGACATGGTCACTTTCCTCTCCCCAACACAACCTACTTTGCTGTCCTAGAGTTATTCAGACTTCTTGTCTGTTTCTTTCTCAATTCTACCTCCTCTTGTCAATTTTCCTGGCCTCTCTCCCAGCCATACGCCCAGTATCCCACTCATTTTGTTACCACAGAAGAAAAGAAAATGAATGCCTGGTGGGGAGCTGAGGCAAATAGGCGAAAATAGGCTAGGAGAAAAATCTGACTAAGTACAGTACATCTCAGGAATAGGCATCTGCTGCACTGGCGTCTGCGTTCATGTCTTTACGTTGTCACAGTGATGAACAACAAGCTCCTCTTGTCCTTGTCTAATGGATTAGCAGAAAAGGGGAAGACCTAACAGAAATAAAGGCACAGACCTCAGAGTACAGGAAAAGCTTCAAGAAGGTAAGTACCAAAAATAAATAAATTGCCTATTGCTTGAACTACAACAATTGTCACTATAATTATTAGTATTATTACAGTATTATTATTAGCTTTTACTTCTATTTTTAAAATTTGTCTTTTGAATTTTTACAAACTAACTTTGAGATGTTGGAAGGTAATTGCAAACATTTTTGTTTTGAAAAGCACTTTTCACGCTAATTAAATTTCATTTTAGTGCATTTAAGACCGAAATAATTGGTTTGAGAGACTGCTTCTCTAAGCTCAGGACAGTTCTGTGACTTGGATCAATGCAGGATGAACACCTGGTGCAATGGTGGAAGTGCCATTATTGAATCACTCCACTCTTTATTTGTGACAATGACAGCAAACCAAATATGAAAGAGCTGATTCTATCACATACAAATTCCTGGTGTGGACAGCTAGACTATTTTGGATTAAAATATAAACAACACTGGAAGGCAGTTATTGGTGGAGAGACTACTTTGAATATATTGTCATCATCACACAATTATTCAGCTATTGTTGACTACAATTTACGAGTGAAGAATGAAGAAAGTGGCAGCAAAAAAGTGTTGGGAAACACGAAATCTGTGTGAACCACATACTAAGAATGTGAAGAAACTGTGCCTCTAAAAAACAACTGGAGAGCTAGACTTGAACAGAATAAGCACAATAGAAATAAGCCTCCTTTTACTTCCTTCTCTTGTCTAATTTTTATCAGTCTTAGAAACACGGGCACATTGCCAAGGTTCAGAAAAAGGTCTTTCGTTTCTCTAAAAAGGACTTGGCTTAGACTAGAGCCCTTTTCTTTACTTTCTTAACTTTTTTTCCTACCCCTCAGGTTTTTATTTATCCACTGAATCTTTTTAGTCCCTAGAAACTGCAGATTGCTTATCCACTGGCCTTCTGTCAGATTGCCCATGTTGATTTTCACGTTGATTGGTTGTCCACTTCAGACCACTCCAGCTGTCTTTCTCTCTCCTTCACTCTCTCTCTTTTTCTTATTCCCTTGCCCCCCATAGTGTCTTTAAACAGTATTAGGTTGAATAGAAGCAACCCTTCCCGCACCTAAGACACAGAAGAAAGGGGAAGCTTAGGTAAGTGCATGATATATTTTGTGATGAAAGGTATCTAGACTTCTCGTGTGGCATAACTCTATGTGCTGTAGTATTACTTATTTACTTTCTGTGATTAAGTTGAAAATAGGCCAACGTGTTTTCAAACTAGTAGGGGAAAATTAGATTAGGGCATAGTCTGTGGAAAAAAATATTTTTTGGCTATTTTAAACCATCATTAAACTTTAAACCTGCATTTTGTGGCACATGATACAATTATACGTGCAAGATAGCGTTGCACATATCAGTTTTACGTGGTCTTGGTCTTGTCACAGTGTCGATGGTCTTTGGTCTTGGTCTTGTCTTGATTTCAGATCTCTTGGTCTTGTCTTGATCTCACTGTCTTGGTCTTGCTGTCTTAGATCGACATAGTGGTTGGGAGATTTGGAGCAAAAGTATCCATGACACACAACATAACGTTCGATAATGCAACATTATTATTATTTCACATTTTGCACCCTTCAAATGCAACCAATCAATGATATACATGCATTTGTTGTGATTCAGACATTGGCACTCATCCAATCAAAATACACGTTAAACACACAAAATAAGTGTAGTGCTAGTTAAACGTTAGATCACATGCTATAAGATTTTGCAATCTAGTTTTCGTGAAATGCAATCAACCACTGTTTTAAAATGTGAACTGTTTTCTCTCTCTCCCTCGTATCTGAAAATATGCCTATTAACAGTGATGCTCTCGTTCTCTCTCTCTATTTTTAAGTATTTCATCTAACTGTATTAGTTTAATAGTCTGTTATTTGTCCATAATGTCTGTGTTCTATTGTTCTTTCCCTACTGAACAACAGGCTTGATATCACTGGCAGTGTGTTGTAATCACATGCCACTGCAGACATCAAGATGTCAGAATCTTTTAAGCACTTGTCCTTATTCTTATTAATGCACAATTTGAAGTGCTGTTTGTATTGGTAGTTTGCATTTGATTCATGTGACATGTGCACATGTCTTTATATTTGATTACACTATTTTACTTAAAATGGTGGTGACTAAATAAATGTGACCATTTACTTTTAAATAACATTTGCATATCACATTGTGTTGACTTACCAGGCCTAATCCATTTCAGGGAAGTTGATATCATACAGTTTCATTTGGTTTGTACTACTACAATGGGACATGATGCAATTTCAAGTTTATAATTATGTATCTTCAATTTGATGTTGTGATTTCATCTACAAATTAATTATAATTATAATCAGTTACAAACAGGTGTTAGCTGTTTTGTCAGGTGACTTTGGGACCAGTCAGTACCCGTCATGTCAGTCCTCAACAGCACACAAAAGTTAAGGGAGTCTTTTTTTTGGTCTCAGTCTCGGCCTTGGTCTTGAATATGGTTGAGGAATCTGTTCACCAACCAAATTTTGTAAACAAATCAATGCATTTGTTTCACAAAATTTTTGGTCACAAACCAAATTGTTGGTAGATCACAGTGTATTGATGTATTGAAAATATTAAATAATGTGTACCATCTTTTTTATCCGTGCCATAAAATATTCAGCTCTATCAATAATCAAAAGCAGAGTCCTATTTGTGTTAAATATGAAATTTCAAGTTATTTACGAGATGCACTATATTGCCAAAAGTATTAGGACATGTGCCTTTACACACACATGAACTATAATGATTCCCATACTTAATACATAGGATTTAATATTTGGCCCATCCTTTGCAGCTGTAACAGCTTCAATCCCTCTGGTAAGGCTGTCCACAAAGTTTAGTAATGTGTTTTGGAGAATTTCTGGCCATGAGAATACGTTTGGTGGCTGTAGCTCTGCAGCTACAGACTCTACAGACAGCTTAATCATGTCTCTTAGTCCTAGTCCAAATTAGTGGCTGCACATGAAAGATCAGGTACAGATCTGGTGAGCCTGATTAGATTAAAAGAAGTCACATAAAGTGCTCCAGTGTTGTGGGATAAATGGCTAAGCCGGCACTTGGATCCCAAAATGAACCATGCATGTGATCTGATATCTGATATGTGTGCAAAAAGGAGAGTGATTAACCATGATTAATCATTCAGAACCACTGAGTCACCAAGCAAAATAAACTCACTTTTTCAGCTGAGCCAAGAGTTAAAAGTACTTTCACTTGTAAATATTGTTATTGCTGATTGTAGTGAATCTCATATACTGTATGTACTGTGTCATGGGGCACTTCATGGACAGGTGGCCCGAATGCAAAGCTAACAGGCAACCAATGCACTAGACTAAGATCAAAACCAAGAACATAATCTGAGGTTGAGAAGCTGATTAGTCTATCCTAGGAGTGAACGTAAAGCCTGGCACCCATGCAGACATGGGAAGATCGGTACATGCATTCATACTGAGAATGGGGGCGGGGTTCACACACACTCGGCTGAGGATCTGGAGAATAATTAATGCAGAACCACACGGGTGATGGCACTTGAGAAAAGGCAGGGATCATGAATGCTGGAATGCATAGGTCACTAATTCCTTGCAACGAGAAAACCAGCAGAACCTTTTATATCAGCCAGGCACTTAAGATAAGGCATTTGGCAGCAGTCGGTACTCTGATGAAGGAGACCATTTGTGGGGGTGTGACTGTGGGGCGGTGGCAGAATCCAACCTCACTTACTGTAAATAAGAATGTCCATATTTTTCTTCAGTTTTATTTACTTTTATTGTGCAAAAGGATCAAGTCAGTGCAATCATTGAATCATGTAATTTGGAAAATATGAAGATTAGAATTTGCACTTATCCCATATATTACACAAACTACAATATTGAAAAAAATTCTGTGTCCTATTTTGAACCAATACGTGATGCAATTTGTTCAGATTTATTTCTTATGACTAACACTCAGTAAACAAAACATTTATTGGCTTTCACATTTCCAGTTAATACATCCAGTGATTCTTTAAATTGTAGAGGTTGGGGGATGTGAGAAGAGTAAGGATTAGATGTGGGGAGGGCACATCAAGGGTGTCTGTAGAATATATTGTTGTTGTTCTGACAGAATCCTTTCTAGTTTTCACTGTATATTGTTTACAGAATAATGAATATGTTTAAGCCAGATTTTTAAAGGGCGAAAGAGAAGTGTGAAAGGAGAAAATGTATGAAATATTCATACATTTTTTTTGCCAAAGCAGAAAATTTATAATGCTTTACAGAACTTGATAAGATTAAAAACAAAACAATTTTTTTAATTACCCAATACAGCAACTTTATACTGAACTCATAATGTGATGGCCGGCGTGTGGCGAACAGGAAAGTCATAGGCATCCCTATGTGGTTGGTTCTCACTTTGTAGCTATAACAGCTGCTACAAGTTTTTGAAAGTTAATGTTGAAATCATTTCTCAGAACAAGTGTAGCACATGGGGGTCATTTTTGATTTTATCTGAGAATGCATTTTTTTAAAAAGCCTGCATGGATTCAGTAGCATTAGCTATGCCATTTTAGTGGAATCCGTTTCACTTTCACTCTTGATAAATGCTGTTTACTGTACATGTTTTATTACAACTTTTGTTTTCTCAAGATAACTTTTATTTTGTGACCTCGAGCAAACAACTTTGCGTATGTTGAGATCAATATAAAAAAAAAGTTGTGACAGACAAAGCAGTGTATGTTCACGGAAACAGGTGATGTTAAAAGTTCCTAAAGACGTACCTTTGGATTAACTATAATTATGACTGTCGGCTGATTGACAGGCTCCCCTGTTCAATCAAGCACATGACAGAGCATATGAGCGGAGCGTGAGCAAGGAGTGGAGTGGTCATTGTGGCCAGTTTTATTGGTGGGACGTTCTGGGGACACACGGTTTTGTTGGGCTGTGAGCACATACAGGGGCATCACACTGCAGATTGCATTTACCAAAAGTATGAAAGTGTTCTGAAATACTGGAATGTGGATTGGCGTGTGATAAGGGTCATCACTGACAGTGCCAGCAACATGGTCAAGGCATTTAACCTCTTCCTTGTCACTGAAGAGGAGGCTGAGCTCAGTGAGGAGACCGCGGGTGCAAGCAGCAGCAGCGCTCAACATGAAGAGGAGGAGGAGCCATCTGCAGTCTCGCAGATCAAGGTGGCAGAGGTAGTGGCCAAAGTGGAAACAATGATCATCCAGTACTTTACTGTGTCCAATATACATGTGAGGTGTCCCATTCATGCTTCAGCTGGCGATCAAAGACACCGTGAACGAGCACGACAGCATTAATAGGCTGTTTGTGAGAGTCGGTCACCTGGTGAGAACCTTGAACACTGAGGAAACGGAACGATTAGGTGTCCACCCCATAAAGGCTTGCATCACTAGATGGAGCAGCCAGTAACGCATGATTGATTCGGTCCTCCTACTGTTCCAAAAAGACCCATTATGGCAAAGCAAACTTAAGACTTAATGCTGCTCATATCCCCCTTAATGAAGTAAGGCAGCTGACGCATCTTGTCCGCGTGCTTACACCACTGGCAGACCTCACAGAAAAATTACTAAGGGAGTTAGGGAACCTGGGAATGATTCTCCCTGCTGTCGGTGAAATCAAAATCCTGCTCACTAATGAGGCTGCACTACCTATGACCATTGCTGCCTTGACACCTGACACCAACATCCCATCCAACACTGATTCTGAACCAAAAAGAGCTTGACTGTTTGGATCATATTTCAGTGAGCTGCTGTGCACACCTGGAGACGCCAAAGGTGAAGTTGAGAAATACCTTTCATCCCCAAGGCATTATGATGCAGATGTCATTCAGTTTTAGAAAGAAAACTCCATGTCTTTTCCTCGCCTGGTCAAAGTAGCTTGCACTGTTCTCAACATCCCTAATGGCTCCGCAAGTGCAGAGTGTTGGGTTCAACCAATGAGGTGAAACCTCCGCTGGCTTAAAACCTACCTCTGAGCCTAAAACAAGGCAAAACACAAAACAAGACACAACACCGGTGAACCCTTTACTTGCTGCGAGGGAAGCCCAGAATAGACACAAGGACCGGTCCGAAAGAAGTGCAACCTAGCCACA
>JAODKF010000138.1:29568670-29579707 GCA_026779585.1 Mormyrus proboscirostris | reverse complement strand
TCCCCTAGTCCATGAATCGGAGTATTACTCAAAACAACCAGCTTGCCACGGGGCACGAAGAAGCAACAGGACCAGATGATGAGGGTGCTTCAACCTCAGTTGAGAGAATTTCAAATAGATCTCAACTAACTTTTGATTCACTGCTCGCCAACTCAACAGACAGCGACAATGAGAACACCGAAGAAGATGCTCACAAACAATTAATCACCAATCAAGTAAGATTTATTTATATATTGAAATAAGAATATAATAAACATATTAAACATTTCAGATGCAGCCAACTGGGTTTATCTGTTATCCCATGCCAGGTGTTGGTGTTCTTTGGAGAGCAGCCCATCTCGAAGACAGAAAGTCCTCTGTCTTGGTGGAAGGCGAATGAGGCAAAGAATCCCACTCTTGCCTCATTGGCAAAATCATTCTTATGTATTCCTGCTACCTCTACTCCTTCTGAGCGTCTCTTCTCAGCAGTTGGGAACATTGTCTCGAAGAAGAGAGCCAGCCTCACACCAGAGCATGTCGAAATGCTCACGGTCCTGCACTGCAATATGGAATATATAAACTGAATCATTTATACATTTTTATTTTATTTGAATTTAAGCTTTTCTTTAAACGTTTGGACTGACACACCAATGTCACCAATGTGCACTTTAGTTTGTATTGTTTAATGTATTTCTTTCGTATTGTGATGGTCATAATATAAAAACATTTGATTATTTTCAAATTCATATGTTTCACTGGTTTTATTTTAATTTTATTATAAATTTGAATGCAGACACATCAGGGGGACAGACGTGAGTTAGGACATGCACTGGATGTACAACCACAGTTCGCAGGCATGAAAATAGTCAGGCATGAAATAATCGTGAGTAATCGACTACCAAAATAATCATTAGTTGCAGCCCTAAAATGAAGGCCTGGATGGGGCTTGCTGAGGGCAGGTTTCAGGGTCGGTCAATCGCAGTGCAAAAGTTTCTGGCCAAAGCCATGATGGGTGTCGCGGAAGGTACGGGTCTGTATCATCCATTCGCAGGCCAGAAGTCGATGCCTGAACCCATGACGATTGTATCGGTGGCAGTAGGGTGGCTTCAGGAAATGCAGGGCTGGGTGATGTCAGTTCGCTCGCTATTGCTTGCTGAGAGATGTGTCTCGTCCTGAGTTTTCAACATGGTCTTCTCTCATCTCATTGGTTGTCATGACCAGAAGGGGGCTGATCCCCCACCGACCACACTTCGTTCAAAATGTTTTTCTCGAGTTTTATATAGATGCATTCATTATGTGAGAATATGCTGCAGAGTGCACCATGCTTGCGCTCTCTCAGTGGCTTGCGTGGAGCCCATGTCGGGTTTAGTGGTACAGAGTTGTGGGTCAGTGTCGTCAAACTCCTTGCGGGCTCTGTCTGTATGAGATTGGCAACAATTTGTCCGCCGGTAGCCATTTTGCCCCCAATTTGACAGCGATGCGGCTCTTTAAAGAAAATAGTGTCTCTATGCGCATGTGCTACAGGAGAGCGAGTGAGAGACAGAGAGCACATAAGCTCATTTTAAGAAGGATTACCCACGTTATTCCTTGATTCTTGTTGTCAAAATGCTTAGGGCGCTTTACTTTATTATTCACATTGGTATGAAAGTGCTACATTACTTAAAAAACGTTATGGTTAAGGGGTTTATTTGAAATAATGAACGGGCCGTTGTTGTCGCCATTTTGAAATGGGACGTCTGTGTGAGTGCGCTTGCGCAAGCTTCGGATCGCTTAGGTTGTATGGGGAGCCGTATAGGACAAAATACATTGAAACACTTGCGCGCGCTCACCGCTTGCGCACACCACTGAAACACTTGCGCGCACGCTGCCTGTGCATGATTGAGAGAGCACAGGTAACGGTGTGCGCGTGACAGTTGTCAGTGCGCCCGGAAGTCATTTCGTTGTAACAGGAAGGCAAAGCAGAGTTTTCTTTGCAGCAGGAAAGACTTTCAGCCTCTTTTAATGCGAGCGCTCACTTTAGTTTTATTCATAATTTTCATTTTTAATCAGTCGCTGAGTGTTGTTGCCCTCAGTGAGGATATTTTTACTTTTTTCTCCTTCTGGTTACAATGAAATTACTTCCGGCCGCACTGAAAATTGATTCGCCGGCGCAACACCTATACACACACACACTGAGTTAGCTCTTAAGTGAAGGAAGGGAAGAGGCTCCTGTTCAGAGCCATTTGTTTTGTATTTATTTATTTATTTATTTACTTAGCCATTTATAAGTAGTATCACTACAATGTTCATTATAAATAAAATGTTCTACAAGCATGTAATACAGTTTTTACTTCTTTTTTTACATCAAACATAATAAATGATGGTATAATGGGAATTATAAGGTTTAGTGTAATTGGGATTAATGATTGAAGCTCCGGACATGCCACAACACCTTTGAACTGTTTAATAATACAAACTGAACTCTCTGTAAACTTTACGTCACTGTCATTCCCCTGCCTTAGTGCACATAAAACCTACAATGAACACACTTCACTTTACAGTGCATAGATATTCTATATTACACTGCATAAATACTGTTTACAGTAATAATGTCTGTGAGCACGGGTGGACTGTCAGTCTGTGCGTTCAGAAAAAGTCCAGAAAAGTCCTTTCTCCTTCACTGAGAATTTAGCTAACAACAGCAAAGGGCGTAGCGATTTGCAGTGTGATTAATCGGGGTACAACCTTGGGACCGGCTCTCACATTGAAGGGTGTTGCACCAGGTTGAGGCAGATCCGTGCATGGGAAAGAGGCTGGAGAAAAAGCTGTCACTAGTCTCCAAGGTAACACTCTGGGACAAGGAACAGAGACCAGTACACCCAGAAAGAAAGTCTTTGTCGAGTTTGATTAGAGAACGCAGTGGGTTATTGTATCGCAAAGTAGATCATTCTTCTGAGGAGAGCTGTTGGCAACTGTTGTTGCCGGTATGTTTCAAAGAACGAGTGCTACAGAGCATGCATGACGATATGGGGCACCAGGGCATCGAGCGGACAGTGGGCTTTTTGAAGCAGAGATATTTTTGGTCCGGCATGCATGACGATGTGGGGGAATGGGTAAAGAAGTGTCAACGATGCATCCTCACAAAGATGCTGCAGCCCAAATTTCGTGCCCCGGTGATGGCATTTTTGGCGTCCAGGCCCCTTGAAGTGGTTGCGGTGGACTTCACGGTCCTAGAGCCTGCTTCTGATGGGCGTGAAAATGTTCTGGTTGTTACAGACATGTTCACAAAGTTTAAGCAGGCATTTCCTATCAAGGATCAAAAGGCCGATACCACAGCGAAGATCCTGTTAAAGGAGTGGTTTATGAAGTTTGGCTTTCCAGAGAGGTTGCACTCCGATCAAAAACTTTGAGAGTTAAGTAATAGCTGAGCTGTGCAGACTCTATGGGGTGAAAAAGACCCGTACGACACCTTATAGGCCACAAGGAAATGCCCAGTATGAACGATACATCCGTACCCTTCATGATCTGCTACGTACATTACCCCCAGAACGAAAATGGTGTTGGCCTGAGTATTTGCCAGAGCTAGTCCACGCGTACAATGTGACTCCATGTGCTACTACCGGTTTCTCCCCTTATCATCTTCTTTTTGGAGTACAGCCGCATCTGCCCACTGATGCATTGTTGGGTGGTGAGGAAATCTCAGAGGGGAAACAAGACTGGTTATCTGTTCACCAGGAGAGGTTGAGGTACGCCCATGAGAAAGCTAGAGAGTACACAGAGGAAAAAGCCCTAGAGAGAGTGTCCCGGTTGAATGAAAAGGCATTTTGTCCCTGGGTCGGTGTGGACGAGTTGGTGTATTTGTGTCAGCGGCTTCCAGGTAGGAAGAAGATTCAAGATGCCTGGAGCCCTGTTGTGTACCGAGTAGTGGAAATAATAGGCATGACTTACACGGTGGAACCTTTAGAGGGAGGGCCCTCGAAAAGGGTTCACCGGTCAGAGTTGCGCTCAGGTGCTGTGCCCACTCCTAGGCCTAGGACAAATCTCAGCCAGATACACAGAATGTCACCATGGTAGGCAATGACTCTTCAGAGCCAGATTTTGTGATAGTAGAGGAGGTGGTGCAACCCTCTGTAAAGGGGGCCACTAACACTCAAGTTGACTGGGAAACACCCAGTACTTGGGAGTTGGAAGGCAACAGCTCTGAGGGTAATCCGGTACCAGGGTCATCTGATGTTACAAATTATGCAGAATCTGATGGTGAGGTCCTGAATGCAGAGGGTGCAGATGGGACTGACCACTCTAAGGAGTTCTACACTGATCGGAGAGCAGAGTTGCCTGATATAGGGAAACCAAAACCGGGGAAAACAAGACACAGCACAGCTGGGAGAGGAGTGTCCAGAATGGGAGCAACCGGTACGAAAACCACGAAAGCCACGAAAGCAATATGTCACGAAATCCAAAACAATATGTGACCAGGGTCGCCGAGGAACAGCTAGGGGTTGCAACAGACCAGCCAGAAACTGAGACGGAGCCTTGTTTCGTGCACAGACCTGGCAAGCAGCAATATAGCCCCGTACGTCCTGAAGCATAGTGGGCCACCAAAAACGTTGCTTTAGAAGGGTGACAGTTCCCTGGATTCCTGGGTGGCAAGCTAGGAGGGAAGCATGTCCCCACTGGAGTGTTCGGGGACATAGAAACTTGGGAACGTAGAGCCTGTTTGGAGGACCCCCTGCAGGAGGGTGATAGAATCGCTGAACAGCCTGGACAGCTTCCTCAATACCCAAGGCTACAGCTCCAACAAAATGGCTGGGTGGCAGAATGGGACTGGGGTTGTCCCCACGGTTCTCCCCATCAAATTGTTGAGTGCGTCTGGCTTGCAGTTCTTCATCCCTGGTCTAAACAAGAACAGAAAGTTAAAACAGGCAAAAAACAGGGACCACATAACCTGCCGGGCATTCAGGCGTTTAGCGGTCTGTAAGTACTCTAGGTTCTTATAGTCGGTTAAGACCAGGAATGGGTCCGTTGTCCCCTCCAACCAGTGCCTCCATTCCTCCAGAGCTAATTTCACCGCCAGCAGTTTGCGGTTTCCAGTTTCCGAGGCATCCACCTCAACGATGAACTGGCAAGAAGGATCAGGTAACTACAAAATAGGAGCAGAGGTAAACCTATTCCGTAGGTCAGTGAAGGCGTCTTGGGCCTCAGGAGTCCACTGGAATGGAACCTTGGAAGATGTGAGAGCTGTGAGAGGGGCAGCAACCATACTCTATGGATTAAACATCGGTAGAAATTGGTGAACCCTAAAAAGCGTTGCAGATTCTTCCATGTGCGAGGCTGCGGCCACTGGTTGACAGCCCTCACCTTAGCAGAATCCATCCTGACAGTGCCCTCTGCGAGAATGAAGCCCAAAAAGGAGATGGTGCATTGGTGGAACTCGCACTTCTCTACCTTCACAAATAAGCCATTCACCAGGAACCTCTGGAGGACTTTGCGGACGTGCTGCACATATCTCACATCTCTCTCATTCTGGGAAAAGATCAGTATGTCATCCAGGTACACAAACACGAAGTGATTAAGTATATCCTGAATGACCTCATTGACCAGGTTCTGGAACACAGCAGGAGCATTAGTAATATCAAAAGGTATCATCAGGTACTCATAGTGACCGGTGGGTGGTCTTCCACTCGTCATGCTCCCTGATCCTGATAAGATGGTAGGCATTCCTTAGGTCTAGTTTCGTAAAGATCTGTGTTCCCTGTAACTGGTCCAGGACAGAAGATAACAATGGCAGGGGGGTATCGGTTCTTAATGGTGACCTCATTCAAACCTCTATAATCAATACAAGGGCGGAGCGAACCATCCTTCTTGCCAACAAAAAAGAAACCCGCCCCCATGGGTGATGAGGATGGTCGTATAATACCAGCTGCTAAATACTGTCCTATGCATTCCTCCATGGCTGTCCTCTCTGGAGCAGAAAGGGAATATTGATGTACCCTAGGTGTACTAGTACACGGGAGCAAGTCGATGGAACAATCGAAATGGCGTAGAGGTGGAAGAGCCGACGCCCAGGACTTACTAAACACCTCCTGAAGGTCCTGGTATTCAGAGGGTATCTTGGAGAGGTCCAGGGTCTCCCCAGGGGCTGTAGACGCCACTGGTGACCGGGCAAAGTGTAGGCAATGACAATAGCATGATGGGGCCCAGGTGGTGATAAAACCCCTTCCCCAATCGATCTGAGGGTTATGTCTGAGGAGGCAAGGATGACCTAACACTAAGGGGACCTGTGGTGTGTCAATTATAAACAGAGAAATGCCCTCAACATGGTTGCCAGACAAACGGTGACTCACAGGGATAGTAGCGTGGGTCACTGTAGCCATTTTTCTTCCCGCGAGGGATTCAGCCACCAGGGGCACTTGAACTGGCATTGTGGGTATCTTCCACTGCTGGACCAGGGCAGCATCTATAAAACTATCCTCGTCCCCAGAATCAATCAGGGCAGACAATAACTGCTGCTTCTCCGCCGGATCTGGAGTGATCTAAAACACGCCTCATCTCTTCCGCGAAGCTGCAAAAACGCGCGCAGATCGGAGCTTTGGTGTCCCAGGCTGCAGTCCCCCATTCCCTTGCCAGTCCAGTGAGTAGGGTAATCACATAAGCAACTCTGGAGCGCTCGGTCGGGCAGGTGGAGGGTTGCAGTTCAAAAATGATTGAACAAAAAAGACCGGCATGAACCCGGATCCCCATTATATTGACTGGGAGGTGACAGGCAAGGTTCGTTCGTTGACCGGCTTACCGAAGCGGTGAGGGCACTGGAATGGAGCTGCTGGACCTGTGAGACTAATCCTGTCAAGCCTGCGTGGAACATTTCCAAGGACTCCCCGATGATGATCCCCTGTTTACCCAGGGCTTCCGTAACGCACTGGACTTCATCCTGATCCGCTGGGTCCAGATTGTTGGCGAGATCTTCTGTTATGAAGGCAAGAAGACAGACACCGACGTGGCTCCGCTGTAAGTATCACTGTTTATTTAATATTTTCCATAGAAAAGTCAGAGGAGCCCAAGACTGTAACCGAAACTCATGCGGGAAAGTTGGGTGATCGGCGTCGGTACAGATGGGAGGCAGGCAGAACACATTGTTGGAAATCCAAGCAGGGTTCGGGCGATTGGCATCGGTCCAGAAGGGGGCAGGGGTGAAAAACACGGTCATGAGTCCAGGCAGAGGTCGGGCGATTACCGTCGGTCCAAAGGGGTGCAGGCAGAAACTCAGAGTGTAGGAAACGTAGCAGAGGTCAAGATACAAATAAACACACGACGTGGAAAACGCTAGAACTCAGGGCACACCATGAAGATCTCGCACTGACAGAGTTGCCTGATCACTGCCAAAAAGACTGAGAAACTGTAAACTGTTCATAATTGATTATTGATGACAGCAGTGCATGTTATAATAATGGCAAAATATCTCACTCTCCAGTTCCATCTTAGGACCCATTTTTGCAATGTCCCAGGAAAACTATAAGGTCCCACTTTAGAAAGCAGAACATGGACATTCTTTCTTGCCCAAGCATCCTGCAGATCTGTGAACAGTATTAGACAATGTTGATGTTACAATTTACTGTGTAATGTTAGTTTGAAGTATAAAATTGATCTATGTCAACACATTTTTTATCCTTTTACTTTCTATCTGCTTGTGACAGTTGGTATTTTTTGGTTTGATTTATTTGAACAAATATTGCCTGGAAACATAGGCAACCTCATATCATTACTAACTACCAATAATATCAAATAGTCATAAATGTTAAATATTCATCCATCACCGTGACTACTTAATGCGAACTGGGGGGGAGGACCAGAGCCAAACAATTTCGGGACCAACGTAGAGTTGGCAATTAACCTATCGTGCACACTTTTGGACTGTGGGAGGAAACCAGAGCCCCCGGCAGAAACCCAGGCCAACAGCATGCAAACTCCACACAGAAAGGACCTACACCCAACCAGGGGATCAAACCCAGGACCTACTTGCTGTGAGGTAGCAGCGCTAACCACTGCGCCGCCCGATATTACATATCAGTATTAAATAATCACCTTTTTCTGAGATTGGGTGGTGATGTTGCTTTGGCAGCAGGTGCAAAGCATATTACAGTAGGTTTGGAAGTTGATGTATAGATGTTGATGCTGGGACTGCTGGCGTTTGGGCTGAAATGTCCTTTTTTATAATCTGAGAAGGAATGTGACGATCGCCTTTAATCATTCATTTTAAATGCTCAGTGTTTACTTTTTGTGAACAGTGCCATTTTCTCCTTGTATGTCAGCACTTTTCCCCTCCAGTGCCAAAATTATATGAGGGCCCAGAAAAGTTGGCTCCAGTTTGCCCCCCTTCCTTTGATCACTTCTTTTGTTCTGCCTCCACACCTGGTCCCCAACTTAAACCGGGGGCTCCCAAAGCAGACTTTAGAGTCTCCGCTGGGTGTTCTCCTGTTTCTTCACATTTTCCTGCATGATTTCTCTGATGCAATCAAGTCTCTTAATGTCCACACAGACAGCTTCCTCAGCCATGATGGCCTCCACACTACTGTCAACCTGTGAACAGAAAAGTCATTGCCCTAAAGGTGTAAGACATAAGCAAATTTGAAAACACACTCATACATACACACACACACACACACACACACACACACACACAGACAGACAGACGGATGGAGAGACGGAATTTACTAACCATGTATTCCTGTGGCACTTCTGAGGGATACCGAGCTTCTCTCCCAAACATTAAAAAATAAGGGGAGTACTTGGTGGTAACCTGGGTTTTAGTTCGAAGCCCAAACATCACTGCATCCAAATACTCATCCCAGGTGTCCAGTCTCTCTCCAACAAGCTTTCAAAGGGCTCTAAAAACATAATAGGCATGACTATGGCAAAATAATATACATTTTACATTTATATTAATTTATTACATATATTAATAATTTATATTAATGATGACATACGTTATGAATATAATATATCATCATATATGTTAATACATAATATGTAAGCGCATCTACAAAGACTAAATAAATGTTCATGCAAAAATAGGAATTTGGTGCCACCACTCAGGACGCGTGTTCCTCACCTTTGGATTGTCCCATTCAATCTTTCCACCAAGCCATTGGTTTGGGGGTGATAAGGGGAACACAGGCTTCGTTTTATGCCAAGTCTGGCACACAAACCATTATTTATCTTTTATTGAAAATATGGAAACGCATGTTAGTCCCTGGACACACACTGCAAAAAAACTGTATATCAGAAATACATGGAAATGTCAACAAAATGACAAAAAATGATTGTAAATTTACCTGTCTGATGCAAAATAACAAATAAGACAGAAATGTTGTAATTGTCACACTGTGCGTTGGACGAGCAGGGAATCAGGCGAGCGATCCGTGAATACTGGCAGAAGATGGGGTTTATTAAGACAAGAGGGAACACATCGATACCACATCACAATGACAGATCTGGGAAAACTAACCGAGACGCGGACTAAATACACAAGACAAGCTGAATTCAACAAGCAACAGGTGAGAACAATCAGGCAATCACATGAGGTAACGAGGGGGGCGTGGCATACACGAGGATCGTACGAGCTGGGCGTGACAGTAATGAATTAATTTTCTATTATTTACATATTATATATATATATATATATATATATACTTACCGAATTAACTTCTTTCCCCTGATTTGCGAGGATTTTTTTTGGAGCCTCAAACTGATAGAAGATTCAGAGGATACACTCTGCTACTTCTTCTGCCCGCTTTGAGGTTAAGGGGTAAGCTTGTGGCCATTTGGTCAAGTAGTCCATCATGACGCAGATGTACTTATACCCCCTTTTGGTGACTGTCAATGGTCCTATTAGGTCCATTCCCACCAATTCAAATGGGTGTGTAACCTTAAAAATAACAGTTATTATGTGACACTCATTTAACACTTCACATTTTTAGCTGCTTTGTTTCCGTCCTACACAACAAGTCAATTATATTTTAAGTTGTGTGAATGCAATGTTTTATGAATGACTGATACCTTTATAGGGTGTACTTCACCTCCTGTTTAATAACTCACTGTGCAGCTTGGCAGGCTACACATTCTGAAACCTGTATGAAACATATATAACTAAAACTTATCAGCTTTTAAAAAACAAGAACAGCTAAAAATAAAGGTTGCTGTATAATATACAGAAGTATACATGGTCAAAATATGGCAGAGGACAGACTGTAACGATTAATCAAAGGAGCTTTCTTTGGTTATTTACCCATTTGTTGATGTTAGCATCCATGCCAGGCCAAAAAAAAACCTTTTAGCAATTGCATCCCTGGTTTTTTTCTGACCTGTGTGAGCACTGAGCTCCCACAGCACTGGAGTGGAATTCAGTGAAAATCAAATTGGCCTCTTCAGCTCCACAAACCACTTTGTTTTCCCCTTTGTTTCCACTGACCTTGTACAACACATCTCCTGTTTTAAAATTAAAACATGATTCCATCAACATTTGTGTAATATTCAGTACCAACTGATTAAGATAAAAAAAAAAACAGTTTATATGTTATCAGGATCCCAAAATTTCAAATTAAATTGATCAAACTGAAGAAATAACATGTGCAACTATTAGAACCGTTACTGTTAATTGTAGTAAAGCAAGCGCGATGGAAAAATACCCGAAGTAATTAAACATGGGAAAGTCACCTCTAACATTAGCACTACTGGAAATGAAATACACGGTTTGCCAATTCATGTCAATGTTCATGTAGCTGTACCAATTAATGTACTGCGTTTTTTTTCCATTAGCTGACACCATATGTTAATCATGTACAAGATGATTAGTGCTGGCTATTTAGCACTTCGAAGTTTATCTAGGCGGTTCATCTTTTCCAGTTGCAGTCTATACTGATCCTGCCACTAAATTTTTCAAACCGTATGTATAATGCTACCCAGGTAGCATTCACATATGGGGCCCATATGGGAAAGACAGGGGCCGTCTGGGCTGGCCCAGCTCACATTTTACCCATGTGGGGCCCATATGGGCAGAATCTGGGCAAACCCATATGGGGCTGA
>JAODKF010000138.1:29524047-29551748 GCA_026779585.1 Mormyrus proboscirostris | reverse complement strand
TGGCCATGCACTCTGAACTGCACCAGATGCTAGCAGAACTGAATGGTGAGCAACCGGGTGAATTTAACTCCATCTTAAAAAACTTATTAAACAATTTAAATCATGATGGGTCAGTGGAGGTGTATCCAGAAATTATGGATATTGATAATGTGGTACAACAAGGCTGAGATGTGGGTGATGTTGGGAATGATAATGGGGCAGCGGTGGTGGATCCAGAAATTATGGATGCTGATAATGGGGTACAAAATGGCAGGGGTGCTGCTGCTGATGATGTATATGTTAATGTAATACGCAGGCCGCAGTTTAACAACACTGAAATAAGGCAGCATTTTATTTTGATGGAATTGAGCATGATGATCACATAGTAGACGTTTACAGGTCTGTGATACAGACATTCCAAAATTTGGTTGACAGAGTGAACACTTTAGCAGGCCCGGGGGATATCATACAGGTGGAAATGCAGGGGGATTCAGTAACCAATAACACAGCTATACATGTTCGAGGTGAGATTGATCTAAATGATCTGCTGTCGATGGTAGACAACCTTTCGCAGAGCAATGCCGAGGTTTTCAGTGATGAAACGCTGGAGCTGGTCGTTCAGATTATTTATAATCGAAATGGTGGTACTGCCAATCGACAGCAATTAGCAAAGCTTTTAAAGTCTGACATTTTGCAAAATAAGCTCAGATGTCTTATTGTTTCTGAAAACTCTGACAATAATCTATGCTTTGCTTACTGTGTAGTCCACCTCTTAACCCCCGACATGTCGCATGAGGTTGCGGAGATTGTGGGTCCCCCCGCTCTGTGAGCTGGCGCCTTCCCTGGCTCTGGCTGCCCCATTGCCTGCTGTGGCTTCCCCCTCCTTCTCACCTGCGCCATGGTCCCCTCCGCCTTCCTCTTCACCTCTCCCGGTGTCCCCTCCTGCTTCCTCCTTGCCTCCTTCATCTGTCTCCTTGTCCCCTGTGTGATCCCCTCCAGCTCCATTCTCTCATCCGCCTGTGGCCCCTGCGGCTGCCTAGCCCTCCCCCGCCAGGGTTCCCTCAGGCTCCCCTTGGTCCTACTGCCTTTGTTCTGCCTTCTTCCTTTGTCCCTCCTGTTTTTGCTCCTCGTCCCTCTGTGTCTCCTCTGTTCACTCCTGGCCCTTTTGTTCTGCCTGTTGGTGTCTCCCTTCCTCATCTGCCTGCTGCGTTTCTCGTTCTATGTCAGGTTCTGTCCTGGTTGTTGCTCTTGTACCTGTTTTGTATATGTGTCCTGTTTCCGGTCCCCCGTTGATGTTTTGGTTTTTTTTTTCAGGTCCCGAGTCCCTGATCTCGTCTCGTCCATTCCAGAGTGCGTGCCTTTGGGGCGGGGGGGTTCTGTCATGCCCAGCTCGTCCAATCCTTGTGTGTGCCACGCCCCCTTGTTACCTCGTTTTACTTCCCGATTGTGTATTGTGTATTTAGTCCGCGTCTGAGTAAGTTTCCCCAGATCGGTCATTGATGTTGGTTGCTGCCTGCCCTATTGTCCCTCAATTGTTGACCCGCTGGGCAATCTTAACACTTACAGAGCTATGATACAGTGCCTGCTTGATTACAGTATCAGATCGCTTTACAGGCTGTTTTATAAAGACGGTGCTGGAGGTATGGACAAGACCAAACGTGATGACAAAAACAAGGGTTTAGAGAAAAGAGCTGCATTTTCAGCAAGAAGCAGCATTTTCAATTTGATGGAGTCGAGACATATTTTTTCAAGAGAGGTTGCCACATATAAACAATAAACCCAACAGAGATAAATAACTATGAACAATAACTTGCCGCTATTCCAATCCTCTGTTACACGGTGCTCACTCTGGCTTGACACCGGGGCGAAATTCTTGGCCAAAAATAATCGTAATGATTTCACAGTCAAAAAATCTATAACAGCAATTGTAAAATATTGTCACTTCCAGCGTGCGGGCAAGCAGGCGAGCAGGCAAGCCACAGAGAAGGAGGAGGTCAGCAGGCTGAATGACGGGCAAACGAGGGTTTATTGAGGTGACACAGTGGGAGACAGAGACGTATAGCACAACAATGACCCACAATAGACTATGGGAGGACATGGACTAATATACACGAAACAAGCTGAATTAATGGGGAACAGCTGGGCACAATCGGGGAAGCGCACATGGATGATGAGGGGGTGTGGTACACACAAGGACTGGACGCACAGGTCATGACAAATAAAAAGATTTAGCTTACCTCGAGAGTGCCATTTTCCAGCATTGATATGGCGTAGATCAGAAAATGAGGTTTCGCTTCTTTCGCTCCTTGACATGACTGATAATGGTCCCGTGCGTTCGCCCCCCTTAATAAGCCCCAGCTTGGTGGGGTATGCTTGTGACATCTGGATTACCAATCATTGTTCTTTCTTTGATGCATGGCTTCGGGTAAACATCAGCGACGGTTTATGACATCGTAGCAAATGGACGTTTGCTTGGGACCTCAACCCATGTCTGGAGTTTCCGCCAACATGATCACCCCTTCCTTTAGCGATAAATGATCAATAGCCTTGGGAACTGGTTTCGAGCCAGATGTCAACAGTGTTTCACTGACCCTGCTGTGAATCCTGTTAACAAAAAAAGAAGAGTAGACAGCCCCACCTAGAAGTCTGTGTTGAAACCGCACCGCACCCATGCTTCTAAATTTGTTAAAATCACATAGGTACATCTCCTAAAACTTATAGTCTAGGCTGTTCACATACATTGCATTAAAAATTGTATTAAAAACAGTACATTCATGTTAAAGAGAATTATTTCTAGTTTAAAACATTAGTAGACTGTGGCTATTTTCAGTACCAGTTTGTTGGGGTATGCTTGCATCATCTGAATTACCAATCATTATTCTTTGGCGACGGTTTATGGCATTGGCTATTGCTATTGGTATTGGCAAATGGCTAATTGCTGGGGAACGGGAAACCTCGAGAGAGAGAGAGAGAGAGAGAGAGAGAGAGAGAGAGAGAGACAGACAGACAGACAGACAGACAGACAGACAGAGACAGACAGCGCATGCGCTCATTTTAACCCTTAGGCCTCTCAGCCACTTTCGGGGTATTTTGACATGCCTTGACATTTTAAATTATATCACCTATCTAAAAAATATTTATCCCAAAGTGTTAGATTTGCTTTTATTAAGCACAAACTCAGCACCAATAATCTGAGACCACTTAGAATGTTATTATTCTATTGTATGTTAAAATCAACTTTAAACATATGTTTTTCATTCGCTATTCACGTTCTAA
Source organism: Mormyrus proboscirostris (assembly GCA_026779585.1). Lineage (NCBI taxonomy): Eukaryota > Metazoa > Chordata > Actinopteri > Osteoglossiformes > Mormyridae > Mormyrus > Mormyrus proboscirostris. The sequence continues at coordinate 29,548,493 of JAODKF010000138.1, read as the reverse complement.
ATAGGCTGGGTATGAACTGGCGACCGTATGATTACAAGCATGCAAGCTTAGCCCACTGCACTAAGTATGACATTCGCTGCTGAAAGTGGCAACACTGGAGCAAAGCTTCAGCAGCACAGACCTATGCGCCTATTGTAGCCGATCAGTGTAAATACTACCCAGACATGTGCTCTTGTTTATTTCAATCACAATGGGCATATTCACATATTTATTTACCCAATACTAACTGTCGGATTATCATGTTATTATCATGCAAATGACGCAATTTGCAAGTGGATGGGCACGCTTGTTATTTCTATCCGTATCATGAAGCTGTAAAACTATATTTAGTTTCTGCCTATATATATTTGAAAAGTAGACCATCCAAGGTTTCTGAAGGTGTTTTTTAAATGTGTATATGACAAAAACTCGCAAAGTTATTGTTATGCCGTATGCGGGACCCGGAGCAGAGACAGAGGGGCGGCAGTCAAGGAATCAGGGAACACGGGGTTTAATCAACAGGAGCAGAGACAGGGCAAACAAACAGACTTGACAATACAATGACCAGACTGGGGAAACAAATGGAAACGCCATTGGCCGACTCCAGAGGGTTAACAAGGGTTACCCGCGTTATTCCTTGATTCTTGTTGTCGAAATGCTTAGGGCGCTTTACTTTATTATTCACATTGGCAGAAAAGTGCTTTGTTACTTAAAAAATTATATGGTTAAGGGGTTTATTTGAAATAACAGACGCACTGCTGTTGCCATCATTTTGAAATGAGACGTTTGCATGACGTCATTTCGCCCGCGTTCTTTGAACAGAGTGCACGCACATGGCTGAGCTGTGGGGGTAAATGTTTGCTGGTTAATGTTTTCTTTAACCTAACACTGGTAAATACTGCTAAAAGTTTTTCTTCTTCTTTAAACATGCTGGTTAAATGTAATGAGTTTAAATGCTTTCTTTTAAAACGAGTTTCTTTTAAAAATAGTTTAAACTCAGCATTTGCTCTTCTGACAGTGCTTCGCTCGGGCATGTTTGTACTTGTTTAAGTTCCACCTGCTTTTCTTTCTTTTAAAAATAACACTAAAGTTTTTCTTGTTTAAACATTTTGGTGCTTTCTTCTTTTAAAATACACTGGGCGCTTGTATCTACTGCGGGACGGAACCCCACGTTGGCTGCATACGCGCTAGCTGACATTCATCCTGCTATATGTTTTATTATTCCTTAAAACGTAATTAAAAATAACACATTAATAAGTACATGTAATGTATTTTTGTTCTATTAAAGTCTAACAGCAACCCCCCCAAATCATATGCCCCATGCATGACATCTGCTCGGAATTCATTAAGGCTCTGGATGCTGCAGGGTTGTGCAGATTGATATGCATCTGAAGCATCATGTGGACATCAGAGGCAGTGCCGGGGTGGTGGTCCCCCTCTTTAAGATGGGGGACCGGAGGGTATGCTCCAACAATAGGGGGATCACATTCCTCAGCCTCCGTGGTAAGATCTAATCGGGGGTCCTGGAGAGGAGGGTCTGTCGGATTGTCGAACCTTGGATTTAGGAGGAGTAGTGTAGTTTTCGCCCTGGCTGTGGAACAGTGGACCAGCTCTATACTCTCAAGGGTCTTGGATGGTGCATGGGAGTTTGCCTAACTAGTCTACATGGAGAAGGCATTCGACCGTGTCCCTTGGAGAGTCCTGTAGGGAGTGCTCTGGGAGTATGGGGTGCCAGGCTTCCTTATAAGGGCTGTTTGGTCCGTGTATGACCAGTGTCAGAGCTTGGTCTGCATGGTTGGCAGTAAGTTGGACTCGTTTCCGGTGAGGGTTGGACTTTGTCAGGGCTGCACTTTGTCAGCGATTCTGTTAATAGCTTTTATAGACAGAATTTCTAGATGCAACCTGTATTGTAACTGTTTTGTTAATTTGTTCGAGCTTTTGCCTCTAGGGGGTGCAGTTTTTTATGTATCCTTTGCCATCCAATGTTGTGATGTAATGTTGCAGTCCCAGTGAGAGTGTTAAGGAGAGGTCATGTGACGGGAATTTCCTTTAGCAAGAACATGTTTCTGGTATAGCAAGCCTGATGCATCTTGAGCCATCTGTTTTGTAGTAGTCCTTTGAGTGGCAAAATAAGTAAGTAAATACATTTATATATCATTAACAGAATGTATATTGCTGATTATTGTGACATATTTACAACTGTTTAGTTACTTTGTTGATATGTATGGTCATTCAAGTTTTTGGACTACAGGTGGTGTAATATGCCATGTTATTTATTCAGATCTAAAGTTAATGCAGTACTTGTATTGTTACATGGAAGACTTGCGTGTAGATTTACCCCTTAAGTTGGGAACAGCTATTTTGCATTATTCATTAATTAGTGCCTTTGTATTTTGTGTATTTATTTCAGTTTCACACTTTTTGTATTAAATCCTGTCCAATTACAACACCTCCTTGGAGGATGAGGTGCAAGAGAGAGTTTAGCCGGCTGTGAATCTCGATATAGGACAGGAGTCATATTGGGTGCAACAGTACACAGCCAGAGCATTGGGGGTGTCCGGATTAGGCCTTTTTGCAGATGATGTGGTTCTGTTGGCTTCATCGGGCTGTGACCTTCGGCTCTCACTAGAGCAGTTCACAGCCGAGTGTGAAGTGGCTGGGATGAGAATCAGCACCTCCAAATCCGAGATCATGGTCCTTAGCTGGAAAAGGGTCGGGAAGGGGTCCTCCCCTAAGTGGAAGAGTTTAAGTATCTTATTCACAAATGAAGGAAGGATGGAAAGGGAGATCGACAGGCAGATTGGTGCGGCGTCAGCAGTGATGCGGGTGTTGCATCGGTCTTTCATGGTGAAGAAACAGTTGAGGATGAAGTGGCCGGGAGAGGGAAGTCTGGGTTTCCCTGTTTAGACTGCTTCCCCCGCGACCCAACCTAGAATAAGCAGTGGATGATGGATGGATGTATGAAGTGCTCGTGAAGTGGAAATATCTGTGTCCAAGTTGCACAAATTCACAGAAGGGACTAGATATACCCAACTTGAATGCAGCAGATCCTACTAGCAAACTTTTAACATCTAAAGGAAAGAGTAGCAGCTATTACAGCAACAAAGAGCAGACCAGCCTCAAAATTAATACCACTGGTTTCACAATGAAATGTTAGATAAGCTGTGTCTGTATACTTCTCGCTATACAGTGTGTGTCGGTGGAATCCAGATCCAACAAATAATTTAGCACCATGTAGGTCACCTGTTTCTGTCTGCTGATTCTGATTATGGATTTTTTTTCTTCCTGGGAATTTGGAATATGATTGTGGATTGTATCATTAATGATTCCTTGTTCTACACTTGTATTCAGTGTTACATTTCTCTGCCTTGGTATGCTATATCCTAGGTTCAGATTCAAATATGGCCTTACGTATCATCTAAAATCACAAATCATTCTTGTCATATAAAACATGCTAAATACTTAACACAAGAATACATGTCCACAAGGCAATTCTAACCACAAATTGGAACATTAGATGGCTATATGCTATGTACAAATGGGATTGAACTGTGTTTTTTGTAGATGGCAGAGCATTTGCTGTGGGTGGGATGGGAGCAGATCTCCTCCCCCAAAGTCACCTTCAGCAGTATGACCTTCGAAAAGATGTGTGGACCATCCTCCCTCTCATGCCCACTCCTCGCTATGACACCAATACCTATCTGCTGGGATCCAAGATATATGTGTCAGGTAAGCTATATATACATATATAATATATATATACTGTATGTGTGTGTGTGTGTGTGCATATGACAATCACCCAGTCAACATGTCCATGGGGCACCTAAATGGGTTTAAATTGCCCACGTAAGAATAGATGGGATTTAAACTGGCAGCCCAGAAAACGTATGCATTTGAGGCCCACATGGGCCCTTAATGGGTTTTATTCTGGTAAAAGTAAAACACGTAAATTTGTATTTGTGTTTCCATTTCTGGTGCAAATTTCCTTTTTATTTAAAAGTTCATTTTTATTTAAATATCAGTTAAATATAATCATTTTAATTATTTTAACAACGATGTCACGATGTTCAGTGGAGGACAGGGACCCAGAGATGCGGGGAACACAGGGTTTTATTAGGAGCGAGTTCTGTCAACTGGGCCGGAGGTGGAAAGCAGCTGGTTCGCTCGGGAAGAGAGGTTCTCTTCGACCAGCCGAGCCTGGTCGGCAGAAGATGGTTCGCTAGGCAGGAGTCGTGGTCGTTTTCCGTGAGTAGGGGTCGGTACCAGGGAGAGCCGTCAGACGAGTATTCACAGGACAAGACAACACGAGGAGAGGGAGACTGGAGGAGCCGGACTCGGCAGGACAGGTAGGTCAGGTTCGGGAGCTGGACTGGGAAGGGAAAGGCAAAAAGGTAAGGCAAACAGGCAGGGTAGGGGTAGCAGGGCAGACAGCATACAGAGAATGCTTGGTATGGTCATGAAACATGAGCGCAAAGCTTCGCAAAGCTGTGCTGCTTCGGTGAGGCTTATAAAGAGCCCTTAATTGCTCTTTGACGAGGCACACCTGTCCTGCCCCGCCTGCGTGGGCGTGACAAATGACATTAGAAGCTTTTTTGACACTTTAAAGTGAATGTCATTTTGCATTCAATATGAAATGTAAAAATTTTTGTTAGTGCGTGGAATGAGTATACAGAAGGCAATATCCAAGGTCACAGTGGAACTCCATTACTAAACCAGGTTATAAACACAAATATCCATTCTCTCTTTACCTCAACGTTTCACTCCCACAGCTTAATAATTCACACGAATGTAAGTCCTGTACGCTAACCACTCTAATAATAATCTGAACAATTGTACTCTAATGGCATTATGGCATCGTCTTGCTGGGCTAATTCTTGTCGTCCAGTTAAGCCTTATTGGTGATTGGTGAAACTTGCAGTTCACTTGCCCATGAGACTAAAATATAACCAATCACATATCACCCCACTGTGAATGGTTTTACATACTGTTTGTGTACAATATTCAATTTGTCAACCATTGGAAACTTTCAGCTCAGAGTAAAGAACATCCTCAAGGGGAATAAAAATGAAAAGATAATTTTAAATACATAGAATACAGAATGATTTTGTATGTAAGTTGTTTCATTCTTAATCAGCACTTGAGTGACTTTTTATTTTTAATGTGTGAAATCACAACAGTTTAAAAACTAACCTCTGAAACTTGGTGTCCCAAAAGTTTCCTTTGTAATGTGTTGCTTGCTTTAAGCAGTGGAGTGGAGGAATGGAATTAGACACATAATGAAAATGGGGAAGTTCCATAAAAAAAAAAAAAAACAGAATCGGATGAATTAGCAGTTTGTTTGATGCTTTGTCATTATCCAAGCAGGACCATACCAAAATCTGTGTAGCCAAGCATCAGTGCTATGCGAGCATGACATATCTGAGTGTAAACTAGGGTTGCAAAATTCTGTGAATTTTCCAGTTAATTCCCATATATTCCTGTTAATTCCCATGATAAGATTCCAACTTGGAATACTTCCAAAATACCCCAGCTTAACTTCTTATGGAATGGAAAGTTTCTAGAAAATTTCTACCCCTTTGCAAACCTAATGTGAACATGCAGTTTTGTCTGAGAACAGTCGATTTGTGCACAGGCAGAATTAATTTGAGTGCAAGAACAATATTTCAAGCCTGCAAAATACACTCTACACTCTTACTGAAAAATACACTCTTGAGTTATGGCAGGAAAATGTATGTACCCTAGTATGATATTTCCTATAGAATAGAATAGAATAGAATATGTCTTTTTTATCATTGTCACAGGTACAATGAAATTAAAAGTGCTCTCCAATCAGTGCATCATCCATAAACAACAACAGTACGAACAAGTATTCATACACACATACTTCAGTCAGTGCAGCTTCCACAGTGCCCCTTAATGTGACAGCTTACAGTACAATGGTTATTGAAGCAGATTTACACATATAATGCACAAGGTAATTGCACAGTGTCCATTGTAAGAAACAGATAGCATAGTGATTGTGTAATGATTGCACAGTGTCCATTACTTAGCAGCATTGAGAGGTTATTGCAGTTGGCTAGAAGCTATGTTTGAGTCTATTTGTCCTTGTTTTTATTGCTCTGTACCATCTGCTTGACGGAAACAGTTCAAATAGGAAGTGGCCCGGGTGTGAGATATCTTTAATGATGTTCTTGGCTTTTTTGAGATAGCGGGAGCTGTGTCTTCCAGCATGGGGAGAGGGCAGCCAACGATGTTAATGACCCTCTGGAGCACTTTTCTCTGTGCTACGGTACAGCTGGTATACCAGATGAATATATAGTATGGTAATATGCTTTCCATGCTCTTTAGAAGGATACTAGCAGTCTCTGTGTGATGTTATTCCTCCTGAGTATTCTGACGAAGTACAGTCTCTGTTTTCAAGTCTCTGTAAGCTGTTTTCAGCAGCTTAGAGGTGTCAGAGGTTCTCCACTATGTTGACTCCCAGGAAGCGAAAGTCTGCCCTCACAGTCGCTCCTGCAGATTAGTGGTAGGATCTTTGTTTTTTTTTCTTCTGTAGTCTATTATGAGTTCTTTGGTTTTTTGAGTGTTAAGGAGGAGGTTGTTAGCCATACACTATGACGACAACTGCTCCACCTCATGAGTCCCACCATGGTAGTGTTGTCTGCAAACTTCACGACAATGTTATTCTGATAGACAGGGTTGCAGTCATGTGTGTAGAGAGAGCAGAGCAGTGGACTGAGCACACAGCCCTGGGGGGAGCCAAGTGCTGAGACTTACGGCTGAAGATGTATGATGTCCAACTCTCACTCTCTGTCTGCAGCCAGAATGAAAGCTGTTGATCCACATACAGGTGCTGTGAGGAAGCCCAAGGTCTCATAGCTTGACCACCAATTTGTGTGGAGGGATGGTGTTGAATGCAGAGCTGCAATCCAAGAAAAGCATACACACATGGCTCATAGCACATAGATAAGGTGGCATGGAGTGCTGTGGCCAAGGCATATTCCATGGATCGGTTCTCTCTGTATGCAAACTGGTGGGGGTCAAAGCTTTGGGGCAGGGCTACTGTGATGTGACTATGGACCAGCTTCTCAAAGCACTTCATCACCACTGGAGTGAGTGCCACTGGTCTATAATCATTTAGGCTGGAGATGAGGGGCTGCTTGGACAAGGGGACTATGGTGGAGGACTTGAGGCAGGGTGGGACAGTCGACTGCGCCAGGGATTGGTTGAAGATCCTGGTGAAGACCTCAGCCAGCTGGTCAGCACACGACACCGTCGGGACCAGCCTCCTTCCTCGGGTTGACAGCCCGCAGGGTGCGCTTCACCTCATGTTCCACCAAAGTGAGAATGGTGTTGTGGGCCACATGGTGTTGCTGTACCTCTGGTATCGTGACCTCAAAGCGGGCGAAGAAGATGTTCAGCTTCTATGCCAATGCAAGGTCACCTGTAGTAGCTCCAAGCTTGGTCCTATAGTTTGTCAGATGATGGAGGTCCTTCCACATCTGCCGGCTGTTATATCTCTCCAAGTGGTTCTCAATCCTCCTGCCTTAGCCTCCTGATACCTCTCTTCAGGTTGGCTCAGGCCCTGCTATAATGGTCTCTGTGACTGGACCTGAAGGCGGTGTTCCTCTCCTTCAGCAGTTGCTGGACCTCCCAAGTCATCCAGGGCTTCTGGTTGGGGTAAATCTGGATTCGTTTGTCCACTGTGACACTGTTTATGCAGTGTTTTATATAACAAAGAACACTGTCTGTGAACATCTCCAGGTCTAGATGTTCAAAAATATCCCAGCTGGTCCTATCAAAGCAGTCCTGCAGCTGCTGAGAGGCACCCTCTGGCCATCTGGCAACAGTCTTTGTAATTATGGGAGCAGTTTTCTTGATGGGAGCATTTGCAGGAATTAGAAACAAGAATAAATGGTCAGACTGGCCCAGGTGTGGTAGAGGTCTGGCCCTGTAGCCCATTTTGATGTTTGAATAATACTAAAAAGTATTGTCACCCCTAGTGGCACACTTAACATGTTGGTGTAATTTAGGGATGGCTGTTTTTAAATCCACAAGATTAAAGTCCCCTGCAATGATATGTACAGTGTCATATCGAACTTTTACAGACCAACATAAACAACAAACAGAGCACATCTGTTTGTTGTTTATGTTGGTCTGTAAATGTTCGATAGCTGAGTTAGCATTAGCATCTGGTGGTATGTAAACAGCTGTTATAATGACAACTGTAAACTCCCTTGGAAGATATATGGGCCTGCATTTGACATTCAGGTATTCTATGTCTGGTGAACAGTGACGGCTTATGATCACCGTGTTGGTACACCAGCTGTTGTTCACATACATACAGAGCCCCCCTCCATTGCTCTTACTGGAGTCCGCTGTTCGGTTGTAGCATTGTGTGGTATAGCCCGTGGTATAGTACCCCAAACGCCACCGCCTGCCGCAGGAAGGCGAATGAAAAAGCAGAAAAAATGCGAACAGGAAGACACGCAGGAGGTGTGTCTGGAGGCTGTCTCTCTCTCCGCTGATTCCCCTGTTGCGTGTCAGGAGGAACCCCTCCCGATTCTGGATCTGGTGGTGTTCAGGCATGCCGCCATCACCCCGCCTGAACAAACGCCCGACACCTGTTCGCCCGCCACTCTGCTGCCAGCATTAGCAGCTCACCCCTTTCTGGGGAAGCGTCTGGCCCTTAAAGGGGCCAGATCAACGGAGGACTCGATCCTGTGGGTCACCAGGTTCTCCAATTGGGCAGCACCCGCTGCCAAGGTGCAAGGTGGTTCCAGCGCCACCCCCCATGATTCTTCCTGTGCCTCTGGCCCCAGTGGTTCCTCCAATGCCTGCAGCTTCACTCCCCGTGGTTCCCATGCCTGCAGCTTCACCCCCCGTGGTTCCTGTGCCTGCAGCTTCAGTCCCCGTGGTTCCCATGCCTGCAGCTTCACCCCCCGTGGCTCCAGTACCTCCTGCTCCTGTGGCGCCCCCATAGGTTCCTGTGCCTCCTGTTCCTGCATCGCCCCCAGAGATCCCCGTGCCTGCAGTGACGTTCGCAGCGCCCCCTGTGGTTCTGGTGCCAGCGACGTCTGCAGCGCCCCCTCTGGTTCCTGTGCCTGCTGCACCCGAGATTCTGCCCAAGGCCCCTGCTGCGCTTCCTGTTTCGTCACCCGAGGTCCCTGCTGCACCTCCTGCTTCGTCGTTTGAGGTCCCTGTTGCGCCTTCTGCTTTGTCGCCCGAGGTCCCTGCTGCTCCTCTTGCTCTGGCACCTGTGGTTCCTGCTTCACCCCCTGCTCAGTTCCCCGTGGTTCCTGTTTGGGCCCCGGATCCCTTCCCCCAGAACATCCCTGGTCCCCCGGACACTACTCCCGTACCCCCGGCCCCAGTCCCTGAGGAGGTCCCCATCTGGCAAACCATTGCTCCTCCACCCTTAGTAGGGATGGAGGAGGAACTTGAATGGGAGCCCTCAGGGATCACCCTGACCTCCCTAGTGACTCCTCGACCCTTACCCCAGCGTGACAAGTTCCGGCCAGGTCCCAACCTCTCAGTCTCCCGGAAAGGGAGGGAACACCAGGTTCCGCCCACCCTTCCCCCTGGCTCGCCTCCAGTTCCCCAGTTCCTCCAGTTGCCTGCGGGGCCGCTGTCTCCAGCTCGGCAGTTACCTGCGGTCCCCCTGGCTTCGGCTCAGCCATACCCTCTGGTTCCACCTCCGGCGCCTCGTCGGCCGGCTGCGGTCCCGCCTCCAACGCCTCGTCAGTCAACTGCAGGTCCCCTGGCTCAGACTTGTCGGTCTCCTCTGCTTTAGCCGATGGTGGCTGCGCCTTTGACTGCTACTTCTCCTGCTCTCCCCTCCCCTTCACCTGTGTCCCCTCTGCCATCCTCCTCGCCCCCATCATCGTTCCCTCCGGCTTCGGCCTTGCAGTTGCCTGCTGCCCCGGTGGCTTCCGTCCCTCGCCTGCTGGGGTTCCCTCTGGCTCCCCGTTTCCCCCTGCTCTTTGCCTCCATGCCCCCTGCTTTTGTGCCCCCTGTGTTTCCTCCCCGTCTCTCTGTGCCTTTGTTCTCATCTGGTCCCTTTGTGCCTTCCGTAGGTGTGCCCCCTAGTATTGTCCCGTCGTCGTCTCCCTCCTTGGGATCTGTGTTCCCGTTTTTGGTGCCCATGTGTCTCTCTGTGTTCCCTGTGGTTTGTTGTCTCTTATCTTAGTTGGTTTCCCTGTGCCTGTTTTGCATGTCTGTGCTGTTTCCTGTGCCTTGTTGATGTTTTTGCTTTGTTTTCCACCAGCTACTTTAGTCCGCATTTCCATATTTTTCCCCATGCCAGTCATTGTATTATGAAGTCTGTTTGCTTGCCCTGTCTCTGCTCCTGTCAATTAAACCCTGTGTTCCCTGATAACTTGACTGGCACCCCTCTGTCTCTGTTCCGTGTTCCGCATATGGAGTGACATGAGTGGCACTCACCATTATTAAAACATTTTTTTTTGCTGCTGCTGCAGATCAAGCTCAGAAAGATCTAAGCTAGAACTGAAGAACACTTGAAAGCTATTCATGTAACTGAAACTGAGTCTGTCATACTTGAGATCAGCTCAGATGAACAACTCCCATTATCACCCAGTTCAGAGGATCATCACCAATTGCAACCTAAATCAGCTGATGTACTGTTTGAAAATTACCAAACTATTACACTATACAACAGCAGTCATGGCAGTAATGCAGAACCAGACCTAACTGGAAGTCACGTGATCAGCTAGTCAGCTGAATGGGCAGGCAGCCATAATATTTCACTCAGTGCAGTGTCTGGATGTACCAAAGGACCCAAGAACTTTGCTTTCAACACCACAAAGCAGGAGGATAAACAAATTGCAGGAGGATCATACCATCGTTTTGGTGTAGCCAGTGTGATTATTTCTGAGCTAATCCGTTATGAACTTGATATACCTCATGTATTACATACTACATGATATACCTCATGTATTGCAGTTGTGGGCAATACTTGGAATGTTGAATGATGTGCTAGAACTTTAGAACTTTTGTGATTGGCTTATATTCAGAGGCTTCTAAGCCTTCTTCTGATCACGAATATTTGGAAGCATTTATAGAAGATTTAAACTCTGGGGTGGCATGGTGGTGCGGTGGTGAGTATTGTTACCTCACAGTAAGAATGTCCTGGGTTCGATACCCAGGGTGCCTTTCTGTGTGGAGTTTGCATGTTCTCCCTGTGCATGCGTTCTCACTGTGTGGATTGACTGGCTACTCTAAATTGCTCATAGGTGTGAGTGTGTTTGTCTGTGTTGGCCCTGTGGTGTACTGGCGGCCTGTCCAGGGTGTACCCTGCCTCTCGCCTGAAGATGCTGGCTCCAGCTTCCCCATGACCCAAATGGGGTTAAATCGGCAAAAAAGTAAACCATGTCACCTTACTTTGTTTTACCTGCATCAGGGGCGTGTAATGTCGCTGTCACCCAAAGATCGCTATTCACATTCTAAATAGCCGCATTAGCGCGCATTCAAATCACAATCGCATGGTAATTTGACGAACTGCGCAGCGGTGAAATGCAATCCAGATACATCCCCATCAGCGCTATAAAAGGGGGTGGGGGACGTGGCCAGGTGTCAATGGCTCATTCATACACATTCAATGAAAGGAGCCAGAAATAGTGGAATGAATTAGCTTTTTTATATTTATTTATCCAACTGAATGTTGTAACTACACCATTTAGTCATCTTCATGTAGCCAAGACTTTGGTGATCAGATATCTGGGATCAAAACAATCTGCCAGCATTGCTTACTACAGTATGTACTTTTATTATGTTTCTGCAAGTGTTCCAACTGCATTTTGCAATGTCTATACTTTAATGTCAAATTACAAACTTAACAAAAATCTGACATATTTACAGTATACATTACAATAAAAATGAGTGTAATGGCAAAACAAATATATAAGAAAAAATTTATTTGCCATGAATTAAGTTTATGATATTTGAAGAAGTGTGTGACCATGCCCCAATCAGTGAAAGTGTGTTTTCTACCCCTAGACCCCAGAGGGTTAACAATTTTGAAAAGTTGATCAAAAAGCTGTATAGACCGTGGTTTAAATATGTCATCACAAAAGCGGTCGCGATGTTCAATCCACACCCTGCACCCGTGAAAGTACAGGGTGCTGTCGAGGCCGTCATATGCGAGTTTAATATGAAATAAATGTACGTGAAAAATTGTGCGAGTTGAAACGTGAAATTCCAGGAAAGATTATGAGTGTGCTGTAAATGGAGCAATTAATGATTTCTGGGGTATGCACAAGTTCGAACAGTCTCTGGTTGGTGTATATACGCTGAACTATGCGATCTGTCAAAATGTGTCTTGCTAGTTTTACATGCTTTCTAAATAAAATGAGTTAAGTCAAAAAACATTGTGTTGTTATTGCTAGAGGTTCACGATGGATAACAAGCACTTGAAATGTCTTTTTTATACGCCATCAAACCCTGGGTCTTTTGGAGGTCCCGGTAGGTAGATTATACAGATTGCTGATAGATGAAGAAGGTGTGTATAATACAAATGTGAAACAAGTTGCGACATGGCTGTCTCGCGTGGGGTGCAGGCACATTGCATAAACCGATCAGGTGTAACTTTAAAGGGAATAAAGGCTTTGTGTCTAATATCGATTCTCAATGGCAAGCTGACTTGGTGGACATGTCGACTTACGTGGAACAGAATGATGATTTTAAATACTTGTTGACATGTATAGACATTCTATCAAAATACGCCTGGGTTCAGTGTCTTAAAAGCAAGACAGGCGCAGAGGTAAAGACAGTGTTCGAAAATATTCTTTCTGAAGGCAGGACCCCCAAAAAGCTACAAAAAAAATCACAGGACAGAGTTTTTTAACATGTCATTTCATAAGCTTACGAGAAACATGGGATAATACATTTCACCACTGGTAACGATGTCAAGGAATCTGTAGTGGAAAGGATTAACTGTACGTTAAAGACATGAATGTGGCGCTATTTTACGGCTTATAATACGGTAAGGTATGTGGACATTGTACAAGATCTAGTGAGTGCTTACAATAACACCCACCATAGTACTATTAAAATGAAATGGGTTGGGGTAAATGCACAGAACGCACCACAAGTCTTCAACAACATATATGGCTTGAAGCTGAGTGCATCTGAAAAGCATCGTTATAAGTTTAATATTGGTGATGTGGTCAGGGTATCAAAAGCACATGGAAAATTTACCAAAGGATATGAGCAAACTTTTACGGACGAGAATTTCACAGTCGCCGAAATTCTGCCTAAAGCACTAAGGGGGGACATGATCTAGGTATAAAAGATTCTAACAGGTCTGGATGCTGTTCAGCCAAATGGCTATTTCAATATTAGTTTAAATATTAGAACTCGTGGAAATTAGCGAGAGAACATTTTAAAACAAATTTGAAGAAGTACTTCTTACACAGCGTGTAGTTAGAGTATGGGATAGTCTTCCTGCTAGTGTAGGGGAAGCTAAAACTCTGGGTTTCTTTAAATCAGAGTTAGATAAGATTTTAACAACGCTGAGCTATTAGTTAAGTTCTCCCCAAATGAGCTTGATGGGCCGAATGGCCTCCTCCCATTTGTAAATTTCTTATGTTCTTCTGTTCTTTCTCAACTGGTCCGGTACATAAAATACTGTACTCTGTGTCCTTATAGTGTACGGTTATAAAAACCATCTGAGCTGAAACCACTTAATACATTATACCCCGGACGGCCCCAAATTGCAGCCATTTCTTATCCAATAAATACCTATTAAAAATACTTTAGCTGTAGTTAAAGGGGGCCATGTAAATCCTATATAAACTTCCAGTTATAACCCCACACTGTTCCCATCTTACACCCATCAATATCCAACTTGGGCTGCCCCTCTTTGGGCCCATACAGAGACCATAATGGGCCAACCAATTGGGGCCCATCATTAAACCCATATAAAACCCACATGGGGCCCATATGGACATGCTTCATACTCGATAACATTGCATTGGCATGTCATGTTACCTCAAGAATAAATAGACATCATTTATGGCACTGAGTTTCTAATTGTGTCTGTCTAAAAAACATAACATTTATTTCTGGCCATAGGGGGACGTCAGAATAAAAGATGTGTGAAAGCCTTTGAGGTCTTTGATTTTGAGACTCGCTCCTGGACAACACTTCCAAGTTTGCCTTGCAAAAGATCCTACTCCGGAGTGGTGTGGGATGAAAAGGGACGACACTACTGGCTGGGAGGACTCCAGCAAGGGGGTTCCCACCAAAGTTCTAAATTCACCAAGAACATCAATATCTTTGACACAAATAAAGGTGGGTTCCTAATATCTTTCATTGAATGCGCTTATTTTTGGAGGAAATTTACCTAACATTCCCTAAGAACATTGTTTTTAGAAAAATAATATTATGTTTAAAATCTGTGAAATATATTTTATATTATTGTATGGAAACACTTTGCAGCTCCTACAATTAATGCATGAAATCATTTTCAAAAATCTTAGATGCATGGTGTATGTTTATAAATTCGATTATTATCTTTTCTCCTATAAGAAAGAGCAATAATTGCATTTTTTTTATTAATGTGGAATGACGACACAGTGCTTTTGTGGGTAACACTGTCATCTCATACCTACAGTGTTGGGGGTTTGATTTCTGTCCCCACTTCTGTGCATTTACATTCTCTCTCCATGTGGTGTGGGTTTTCTCTTTGTAGTGTGTCTTCAGTGTCTTCTCTCACTCCAAAGACATAGGCCCTACAATTAGACAAAACTGGCTTTTATAACTCACCCATTATGTGTATAAATGTGTATGTGCAGGCATCACATCCAGGGTGTTCTCCTTCCTTGTCCCATTTAATGCTTAGTATAGGCTTCAGGTTCTTCAGTGAATAAGTGTTTAGGAGATTGATTGATTAGTTTGCCATTTATTTATACAGTTACGACGTAAGGTAGATAACTTCGCTATACATTAGCTAATCAGAAACATGTAACATTGTATTAAGGGTCACCATGACTGTTGACCTCCTAAAAGAGTACAGGTTGCTTTAGCAAGGGTGGATCAACTTCAAATCCTTGGTTGCTGAACAAACTGTCCATATAATGGATAGTACATATAGTGCAGTTTGCCTTCAAGTTTTCTGGATAGATGTCATTTACCTTGGCAGCCTTTTCACTTATGGAAGCCTCTGTCCACCAAACAAAACAAGTAACTAATTTTAAATGGGTATGTTTAAAGGGAAGTACTGTTATGCACAGCAAGCATGAAAACCCAAAATTATACAATAGATTAATAGAACAGGTTTGATTATCAAATGAATGAAAGGTGATTTATGTGGTTGTGGATGGAGTGTCTGAAAGTTTGTTACCAAGGTGATGAGATGATCAGCACATGGAGTTCAGGGAGCGAGGTCTTGGGCGATTCCCCTCATCTTGCAGCTTTTTCGCAGTTTGTAGTTTCGCAGTTTTTATCCCATTTTTTTGTCAGCAGCTGGTCTATACTCATGTATCTTCAGTCTTTCGGTCTGGCTCCACCCCCCAAAGGAATTCTAGGGGTGTGATTTTAAAGTCTATCATGATCATTGGGAATTAAACACTTGGACGAATGACTGGGGACACCCAACCAGAGTCCTAGTCTAGGGGTGTGTATAATGGTCCAATGGATTTACAGTCATATACTGAAGCAACTTTAAAGTTAACTTTAAAAGTATTTAACTTTGGATACATGCAATACATATCAGATTCATATTTAGAAGAATTTTTCCATTAATTTGATACCAGACATAACAGCAACCTGGAGATTTAAAACATCATACCATCTGCAATAATTAATGCATAACTTATATTACATTGTACATGTTGGTCATTCACATTAGTACATTAGTATGTGTGGTCATGTTGCACATCACCAGATATTGACACTTTCAGATAAGTTTTATAGAAGTTCTATTCCAAATTACAAACAGCACATCTTAGTCATACATAGGTTAGGAGCTGCCATTAGCTTTCTAAAGAAACTTGGGACTATTACAATTACTTGATATCCATGTTTAATGACACACAAATTAATTCATTTATTTTTGGTATGGAGTGGACGAGACAAAAGAATGTAAAAAAAATCTCTGAATTAGTTTAAACAAAGAAAGGGCTCTTCTATAACAGGTCTTAAAAAAGGCAGGATGATAAGTAAGACACATGGTCAAACAAATGTTTTCTCTACGGTAAACGTGTGTATACGTTATACGTTATATATATGACTATATATAAGTGAATATGCATTTTGTTTAACGTCTAATGCGAATAATATCAATGTTTTATGGGTTAACTATAATGGTGCTTTTCCAGAACATATATGCCTCATTACACATTGGGTTACTCTGCATTATTTTAGTGCACAATGCTGCAAGTTTGACAGCTGGATTGACTAAGTTCTCTTGATTGCAAAGCTATATGAATCATGTCAGTGTGTTGTTATCAGCCTAAGATTAACAGATGTAAAATTGGAAACTCTCTCATGTCACAAAATAAAAGCTCCTCGGCCAGTGTAAACAAAGCCCTTGTAATTATGTAATTTACATAAAAAATTAAGTTTTGCCTTAAAAAGAGTTGTATAATTATAACTTATGTGTTCCTTGTTTGCTCAAAAATGGAGCAGCACAAAACAAAAAAAAAAACCTGAATGGTTTCACCCTGGGGAATTTATGGCTGTTAAAAGATTAGAGCCTGTACTCAGTTGTGCTGCCCAGTAGTACATTTTAATCAGAGATAGAAAGTTCAGACAGACACCTACGTTAGAATGCTGTTCATAGACTTCAGTTCAGCATTCAACAACATCATCCCCCAAAGACTGTACATGAAACTGGTTGAGGTGGGAATCAGCACCTCTCTCTGCAATTGGTTACTAGACTTTCTGCCAGAGAGGCCTGAGTTTGTCCATATCGGCAACAACATTTCCAGCGTTACCAGACTGAGGACAGGAGCCCCTCGAGGCTGTGTTCTAAGTCCAATATGTTTCACACTGCTGACCCACGACTGCACTGCCACACACGGCTCTAACCACGTCATCAAGTTGCCGATGACGCGACTATGGTAGGACTAATCAGCCACAACGATGAGTTAGCATACAGAGATGAGGTTCAGCAGCTGGCTGTCTGGTGCAGTGAGAACAACCTGTCACTGAACGTGGACAAAACTAAAGATTTCAGGAAATACCGCTCCACATGGTCAACTATCAGTCAGAATATCAGAACTACGGGTATTGCTCAAATATCCACTCTGTTCAAGGCTGCTGTAAAACAAAATAAAGTAGTGTCTCAGAGACATTTCCTCTGAAGAGCAGCCACAACAAAAACATTTCAAAAATATCAAATGTCCAGTGTACAGCTGCCAAAACCTAAAATAGTGTCTTGCTGATACATTAAAGAGATTCTTTAAAGAGTCCAGCCAGAAAATACATAAAATATTACAAAAATGCCTCACAGCTGCTGTATAAGTAAATATATAAACACACATTTGCTTCAAAGATCAGCCAGAACATCAAGACACAGAAAATCAAAACATAACAATGCAAACATCTTCATAGGCTGTCTAATTAAATCATGGGCATCGCCGCCATTAAATCATAGAGGGACGTGTTCCTCTCACATTTCATAATTATTAGTTTGGATGCCCCTACATTTAACATGAAATATTAGTTCACCCAGTGCTGTTTCTATTGCTTCGTGAAAGAATCCAATTTAATCCCATTTAATCGAAATGAGAAAACACATACGGCATCTAATTCATTAAAAAAATGTTGGAGGAGGGTCCCCAGACCCCCTGCCAGTGTGTCCACCCCACATTCAAAATGCTTCTGACGCCCCTGAATTAAAAGAGCGATATATTCTTCAGAGAGTGGACTCTGGCAGTGTATATGTCCAACCCTATTCCTACAAACAGTTGTTGAATTATCTCAAAAGTGTACTTCAAGTCTTTTGAATAGTCAGTGTTCAGAATGTAGGGCAGTCCCATCAGATTCACAAAAGCACTGGGTACATTTCACAAGTGACGTATGACAATCATTTCTTCAATCACAATGGCAATATCATTGTAGGAAGCTGGAAGGGGTTCCTTCACATCCTCAGCAGAGAGGTAATGCATGCCACTATTGTCAAGATGACAGGTCGGGTCAAAGGTCACGAAGATCAAAGGGTTGGGGTCACAGAGGTCACTGGGGTCGGGGCCAGGAGTAGTGGCTAGTGTCAATAATTATTTCCAGATGTTGTGGAGGATGTGAAATTTGTTGTGGGTGTAACAAGGTTGAAAATGCCGTTTAGTGTGGAGACTGAAGTGAAGCAGAAAATGACTTGGCATATGGGTGCTTATGAATCCGAGTGGGATTTGTCCAATGGTGTTGGACCCCGTACTATGAGGCTGATGGCTGGCGGAGCTGAGCGGACTGGTTACCTGATCGAGTGTGACTGTACGATGGGGCTGCCGCTGGCCCGGTACTGTTGGAAGGTGAATGATGTTCCCGTCAGCCCGGAGCCTGGAAACGTTGTGGCCAAGGAATACTACTACCCACTGAGGCTGACTGCGTCTGCAAAGGACATGGACATCCTGAGAGCAATGTTGGAGCTTATCCCGGCGTTGTATGAGTCTGAAAGAAACTCTGGGAAAATGAGAGAGTTGGAGTGCAGAAGGAGAGGAGGTGTGTCTGATGCTATCCTCCAGTAAACGCTTTGCACCCCCCTGCAGCAGTTTGACCGTGTGTCTGAGTCTGTGAAAGTGGCAGGAAGGAGGAGCAGGGTAGTGTCTGACCCCTGCGACAGTCCAGGGAGTGAGGGAGGTCACCCCTTTTTCTTTAATGTTATCTGAAGAAGCTTTTTTGGTAAAGGTAGTTTTCACATACAGCTGATATTTACATCCCTGTAGGTCATCCCGGTCAAACTGTATCGGTCTCTGCCTGTGCGCAATTACTTGTAAAAAATAACATCAAATTGACATTTTGTCTTTCAGTATATAATTTTTTTTTAAGTTGGACAGTGCATGAGAAGGTTTTTTGAAGTTGGGGGTATAGTTGGGGACGAGTAGTTTTCCCATATTGCGGTTATTTACACCTCACGGTAGATCATCCCGGGTCACGCGTAACGTCTGTGTCTGCGCACAACTACAAACATGAGGTAAAAGAAAAATACCGTCACGTACATCAAATAGACATTTGATATAATTAAGAAACAAGATAATCCTTGGTAACAAAACTTTAAACGCTGTATTTCTCATTAAAGAAAAGTTAAAAGTTTGTCTTTCCCCGCATAACTACTCCTAAAAGGAACGCAACCACCAACAGATATTTATTACGGTGAGCAGTCACCGTAGCGGTCTTCCCCCTTCTGTAAAGAAACAGAAGTACCCTCAAGTATCATCTATGGCCTCACCCCACTGGAAAAAGAAAAGAAAAACTACACGGGATTTCCATAGAGTGAGTATTATTTCTTTTATACATGTTTTATGATAAATGTTATACGTTAAAATTACTTTTATAATTTTTTTTATTATTATTTTTTAGAGATTGTGGAATTCTGTGTTCTACCTACGAGAGCCAGCGCGGATCGAGGGGGTTCTGTACGGTGGCTGATAAGGGCAAATCAAATTAACTTTTCAGAAAACAAAATTACAATAGTCAAGACAAATTAACAAAGCCAAGCAAAAACGAACACACTTACAAGTGCCCAAACAAATTTACAAGCGCGGAAACAAATGTACAAGTTCCAAAATAAATATACATGCGACGAAACAAATTTACGAGATGAGAAACACTTTTACCAGTCCTCAAAACAAGTTTACAAGTGGAGAATCATACGGAAAGGGTAGGTACGCGCTGCACAGGAAGTGCCTAATTATTGCTTGCCTTTTGTGTCAATAAAAAGTTTTAAGTTTTAAGACACCGCAAACTAATGTTTACACCATGTAAACATTAGTTTGTCAGGAATCTCTATTTCAACAAAATAAATAAAAACAAAATCAAGGTATGACATGCCCATACATGTAAGGTAAGATAAGACCAATTCAGTATATTTATATAATTCTCTTGAGGTTTATTTTACCATTATTATTGAAAATGAGAGGTATGCTGTCAAAAGAGCGGTCCAGAAAGCCACACCAAAAATATTAAAACCAATCTTTTCATTGATAAGGAAGCCTAACAAGGTAACCAAGAAGTAAGAAACAAACTTCATGATAATTAATTGTTTTGATGGTATGTTATGGCTGATGTAAGACACGACTTGGCACTGACCCGTCTAACATAAGAGACAGGAATGAAAGCTAACGTAGGATGAAGGTTAAGCATGTTAAATGAAAGGCAGGGGGATAATTCCCTATAATGACGCACTATAACAAAATCAAACGCTACGTGAAAACATTTCGCCTGTTTAATATACCTCTTGATAAAAATGACGGACGTCTACAACAAACGCAGATTGTTGACTAGTGGGGAGACTGACTTTTGGGTACTGAAATGTAAAACTAGCAGCATCGCAAAAGGGTGCTGTATGTCTTAAAAAATATTTCCTCGAATGAATTTGTTAATGTAACGTGAAATTTTTTTCAAATTAAGTTGTACAGATGTTTTAAAATGTAATATGAAACATTTTCAGAGTAAAATGTATGCAGCATGCTCATGTTTTTAAAATGTACTAATTTTGGGGGGAGGTGGGAATAAAGCCTATTTAAAGGGGTACCTCTTGTGGAATCTACCAGTTTTTTATTTATTATTATTATATTTTTTTCTAAGACCCAACCTGAGACATGCGCACACATATAAAAACATACGTTCCCACCCTCATGCACACATGAACAAATTTTCACACATTCGCCCAACATGGGGACACACACAAATGAACGCCGTACACACACTCACACTCCCCATATATTCTCTATACTTCCAGGTCTATGCACCACTATTCTCAGAGGGGCAATCGGCCAGCAGACCTACAGGTAGGAGATGGACTCCCTTTTTTCCTCTGGCGTGGAGACCCTGGCCCCGGACCCTGCAGCAGTCCAGAAGCCCACCAGCCCAAACCCAGAACGGACGACCAGCTCTTCCTCTCAGCCCCCAGCCCCAGATGGCGAACAGGGAACGAGGGTGTGAAAAGACCCCATGCATTCTCTCGCCCGCTCAGATGTGGTGTTGGTGCGTGTTGTACTAAATTGCTTTTAAAACAGGGGAGGGGCAGGGCGCTAACCACCCTCTGCCAATCAACAGCTGGTGTCAGCTCGGCCCCTCCCCAGAACCCTCAATGTCTATGTGCGACTGAAAATTGAGAAGTGGGCACTGGCACCAGAGGTTAGGCTGAGTAAACAGACTGCCCTCCGGACGCCATTTTGTGTGCCCACCCCCAAGGCCCTAAATGTATGCGTCGTGAGAGAGTAAGTAATGAGAGTGTCTAAGTTGTGATGTATGACTGAGATACAGGTGGTCATGTGGGAACAGAGGTGGAATACCTCCCCTGCATCCCAGCAACGCACCTGCACCTCAAAGCCCTACATGTGTGTTGGTGTGATGGAGTGGGAGGAGGGAACCATTTAGGGATGGGGAGGAAAGGATTGGGGGGGGGGAAAGTACCCCCCCTCTGGAGCCAACTCCCCCGCTGTCCCCCATAAGCACCCCCGTTCCCAGAAATCCACCCAGGGCAGGGGGCGTATCAAGACTAATATGGTCCAGCAAACTGTCTCTATATTGGTTGATATTAAGATTATTTTTATTTTTCCAGTTCATGAGGACAGTCTTCTTAGCAATGCATAAAACGGTGAAAGCCATCTGAATTGTGTTAATCTCTGTAGTGACACTACCCACATCACCCAACAAGCAGACGGGAGGAGAGGTTGGAATGGTACATTTCAGACACTTTGATAAGTCCTCACAAATCCCGTGCCAGAACCTCTGAGCAGGTGGACAGAACCAAACAGCATGAATGTAATTGTCACTTGTATCCCCTTGACAGTGTGAGCAGTTGTTAGAAGACGTAAAACCCATCCTGAACATTCGATGCCCTGTATAGTGCACTCTATGCAGGATTCTGTATGGTATTAATTGTAAACTGGGATTTCTTCAGTTAAAAAGTTTTTAAACATATCCAAGACCAGATATTGCAGTCCCAGCTGATTGCTAGATCTGCCTCTCATTTTGGAATAGGAAGGGATATTGATTCATCCATTTTCGAACGTTTCCTGTATATTTTAGACAGTAATTTGGTGGTTTTGAGATTAACTTTTGAGCCCTGAGTCACACGGGGACTGGGGCATTTAACCATGATACTCGACACCTACGCATTAGATCCTTGCTTCAGCAATGGTCCCCATTAACCCACTGTAGCATCAGGTAAATCACAAGACAATGTTTCCGTCGTGAAAGAACGACCCACCAGGATTTTGTTTATCAATGGATCTGTAACCATTCTTTCCATTCATTACATGCTGAGTTTTCCAAAACTATTTTTTAGCTGAAGCATAAAAAGCTGTAAATTTGAGTGCACCTGGTTAATAGCATTTTATTTATAACAGCAGGAGCTTGTAAACTGCATTTAGCAGTCACATTAAAGCACATTACAAACTTTAAAGAATAAAGCCATAAAAACGCCTTTTCAGTAAATGTTGATTTTCCTACAAGGTGACCCCGCGGCCTATGCTTATAGCATCCGGGCACCTGATTTTAGATGCTGATTTAACGGAGGCATATTAAGTTAACAGCGGTAACTGAGCTGCACCGTGTCTCACACTTAATGAAACACTACTAGACATATACATGGAGAAACCTTATGAACACCAGCGTGCTGACACAGTTATTTATTTGCATTGTACATGTGTATAGTGACAATAAAAAGGCATTCATTCATTCATAATATGTCACAATGGCACTGAGTGCGAGGGTGTCCACGGTGCGGCGCGACGAGGTGCGCGAGCTGCTAGCTGATGTAACGCTGTGAACGGTGGGGCTCTGACATTCTTAATGTGCGGCTAACTATACCGGAGACACTTTAACCAGGATTGTGTATATTTGTTCTTATTGCCACTTTCAAGGTCAGGGTTTTGTTGAGTCTTATAGGCTAGCATTAACATTTTTAGCTGGTCTTTTTCATTCAGTACATACATGGAAGCAAGGATCTAGTGCGTAGGTGTCGAGTCTCACGGTTTAAAACATCTACATTTTAAAACATCTGCACATCTTAATTTGAAAAAAACTTTCATGTTACATTAACAAATTCATTAGATGAAATATTTTTTAAGACGTACGACACCCTTTTGCATTTTACATTTCAGTACCAAAAAGTCAGAGTCTCCCCACTAGTCAACAATCTGTGTTTGTCGTAGACGTCCCTGTCATTTTTGTGAAGAGGTCTATTAAACAGGTGAAAAGTTTTCACGTCGCATTTGATTTTGATACAGTGCATCATTATAGGGAATTATCCTGCTGCCTTTTATTTAACATGCTTAACCTTCATCCTATGGTAGCTTTCGTTCCTGCCTCTTATGTTGAATGTCTATTTGATGCACGTGACAGTGTTTTTCTTTTATCTCATGTTTGTAGTTATGCGCAGACACAGATGTTGTGCTATATGGCAAAAACTACTCGTCCCCAACTTCAAAAAAAGCTTTTCATGCACTGTTCAACTTAAAAGAAAAACCCTTTTTATATACTGAAAGTCAAACTGTCAATTTGATGTGTGGCTGGTGTTTATTTTCTACATGTAATTTCGCATGGGCAGAGACGATACAGTTTGTTTGGGATGACCTATGGGGGTGTAAATATCGGCTGTATATAAGAACCAAAAAAGCTTCTTCAGGTAACACGAAAGAAAAAGGGTGGTCAGCCTCACTCCATGGACTGTCGCAGAGGTCAGACACTACCCTGCTCACCCTCCCTGCCACTTAAGCATCATCATTCCCTCAACCATTCACCATCGTTGTTTTCTCCCTTAATCCACACCCCTATATGATGTTTGTCAATCATCTCTTTTACTGTTTGGGGCCTCTGCTGAACATAAGGGTGACGTGACCATCTCTACTCAGTTTTTAAAATGCCCAGCTGTGAAATTTTGGTGAACTCAATCGAATTCCTTCCTTCAATAGCAAACCTTGGCAGCAGTGGTTAATAAGATTTGTCCTTCTACATAGTGATACGCTGCAGCACTAATAAAGTACATATTCATACACTAAAGGCTAACAAAATGGCTAACAGATTCTAAGCCAACATCAGGTGCTCATTCATACTTGTTTTTTGTCACAATGTACACAGCAGTAATTAGTCTTCATTCTCTAAAGATTACAAGGTCAGTCTCTAAACAGTTTACACTGCGTTCCAAATTATTATGCAAAAAGTGTTCAGGAGTGATAAGGTAAGAATAGTTTTGATTGTCAATTGAACTCATGGATGGTGATGTGTGTCGGGGCTCTTTATATCACTGAAAGCAATTGCAGACACCTGTGCTAATTAGT
>JAODKF010000138.1:29488968-29499016 GCA_026779585.1 Mormyrus proboscirostris | reverse complement strand
GGACTTCTCCTGTGCTAAGAATGTGATGATGAAGATCAAGTGAATCCCAGTTTCACTGAGCGTGTCTTAGCAAATGAAAAAAACTGTATATATTTGCATAACTGCAATAAGCTGTTTCTCATTGGCAATGGAATAAAATACAGGGAATATATTTATGTTTCAATTCACAATATGAACAGCTGTTCACTTTGACGTTAGCCTAAATAAGTTATGTTTAGAACATGATGCTATCTGTTCTGACATAGAGTGTGAAAGCACTTGTAAATTTGACTGTAAAATTACGTTGTTTTGGTCTTGGTTGAGCTTCTCTGTAAAAGAAGTTCAAGCATTTTAAATTGGTGTTAACTGTATGCATTTTGTATCAAAGCAACAAGAAATGTATTAATTGTATAGCCTATAAAGACGGATGTTGTGCTCACCGTGTTAAGAGTTTAGGAAACTAGTTAAATGTTTTGAAAAAACTGTCACAGCGATTGTAAAAAACTGTAACATAATTCCTACTTTGCAACAGCCTGTTGTTTTACCCTAATGCCCCAAATTAGGGCTGGGAAACTGATGCTAGGGTTAGGGTTAGAAAAAGTACAGGTATGGCATTTTCAGCCTTTAAAATGTGTGTTTCTGGCATTTCTGGGCCCATAATGGATAGGAAACCACAATTTACGTTGTTTTAGTAACAATTTTCCTACATTCCAGCAGCCTGTTGTTTCACCCTAACGCCCCGAATTACGTTTTGAAGAATGAACCTACGGTTAGGGTTAGAAAAACTATGGCATTTTCAGCCATCAAAATGGGTGTTTATGGTAGTTCTGGGCCCATGATGGATAGGAACCCATAATTTAGTATGCTTTAGTAGCATATTTCCAACTTTTCTACAGTCTGTTGTTTCACCCTAATGCCCCAAATTAGGGTTGGCAAACTGAGGCTAGGGTTAGGGTTAGAAAAACTACGGCATTTTCAGCCATCAAAATGTGTGTTTATAGCAGTTCTGGACTCCGGATGGATAGGAAACCAAAATTTAGTACGCTTTAGTAACACTTTTCCTTCTTTCCAGCAGCCTGTTGTTTCACCTTAACGCCCCGAATTAGAGATGGCAAACTGAGGCTAGGGTTAGGGTTAGAAAAAGTACGGCATTTTGAGCCATTAAAATGTGTGTTTCTGGCTTTTCTGGTCCCATGATGGATAAGAAACCACAATTTAGTATGCTTTAGTAAGATTTTTCCTACTTTCCAGCAGCCTGTTGTTTCACCCTAGCGGCCTGAATTAGGGTTTCAAAAATGAACCTAGGGTTAGGGTTAGAAAAAGTATGGCATTTTCAGCCATCATAATGGGTGTTTATGGTAGTTCCGGGCCCATGATGGATAGGAAGCTACAATTTAGCTTGCTTTAGTAATATTTTTCCTACTTTCCAACAGCCTGTTGTTTCACCCTTACGCCCCAAATTAGGGTTGGCAAACTGAGGCTAAGGTTAGGGTTAGAAAAAGTATGGCATTTTCATCCTCTAAAATGTGTGTTTCTGACATTTCTGGGCCCATGATGGATAGGAAACCACAATATAGGTTGCTTTAGTAACATTTCTCCTACTTTCCAACAGCCTGTTGTTTCACCTTTACGCCCCAAATTAGGATTTGTAAACTGAGGCTAGGGTTAGGGTTAGAAAAAGTATGGCATTTTCAGCCATCAAATTGTTTGTTTATGGCAGTTCTGGACTCCGGATGTATAGGAAACCAAAATATAGTTTGCTTTAGTAACATTTTTCCTACTTTCCAACAGCCTGTTGTTTCACCCTAACGCCTCAAATTAGGGCTGGGAAACTGATGCTAGGGTTAGGGTTAGAAAAAGTGTGGCATTTTAAGCCATTATTATGCGTTTCTGCCATTTCTGGGCCCATGATTGATAGGAAACCACAATTTAGGTTGCTTTAGTAAGATTTTTCCTACTTTTCAACAGCCTGTTGTTTCAACCTAACACCCCAAATTAGGGTTGACAAACTCAGGCTAGGGTTAGGTCTAGAAAAACTATGGCATTTTCAGCCATCAACATGTGTGTTTATAGCAGTTCTAGACTCCAGATGGATAGGAAACCAAAATTTAGGATGCTTTCGTAGCATATTTTCTGCTTTCATACAGTCTTTTGTTTCACTCTAACACCCTTAATTAGGGTTGGTAAACTGACGCTAGGGTTAGGGTTAGAAAAACTATGGCATTTTCAGCCATCAAAATGTGTGTTTATAGCAGTTCTGGACTCCGGATGGATAGGAAACCAAAATTTAGGTTGCTTTAGTAACATTTTTCCTACTTTCCTGCAGCCTGTTGTTTTACCCTAACGCCCCAAATTAGGGTTGGCAAACTGAGGCTAGGCTTAGGGTTAGAAAAACTATGGCATTGTCAGCCATCAAAATGTGTGTTTATGGTATTTCTGGGCCGCTGATGGATAGGAATCAAGAATTTGACAACCCACATTAACATATTTCCTACTTTCCAACAGTCTGTTCTATCACCCTAATGTCTCAAATTATGGTTGGCAAACTGAGGCTAGGGTTTGGGTTTGACTTTGACCTATTGTTGGACTTTGACTTAGTGTTGGACTTCGACTTAGGGTTTCATTTCAAATTAGGTTTAGACTTTGACCTATTGTTGGACTTTGATTTAGGATTGTACCTACCTCCTGGGACCAGCGGACTCTCGGTGAAGCCCTACCCAGTGAAGGTGCACCCCAGCCTGCGTAGACTTCCTAGGACCCACCGGTACCTCCAACCCTATTCATTACCTTAACACCATTGGAGCCTTGGGGGCCGAGGCTCAAGTTCTCCCCTGAGTGCTCTCCACCTTGACTGCGCTCGGCCTGTGGTCTATGCCCCTAAAAACAGAGAAATTGAACTCTGGGCACCTGGTCAACTAAAGTCAACTCCCGTCAACTCATCAAATAAATGGAACTTCAGCCACCTGGTCAACTAAATGGAAACCCTACCCATGGAAGGAGGACTGAAATCTGGGTACAATGGCTTCCCACCCCGGTTGAGCCCTGCCTTCTGCCCTGTGCTTTCTGGGACTGACTGCAGGGGAATAGTGTGAGACCCAGCGATGGACTGGCATCCCACCCAGGTTGAGCCCTGCCTTCTGCCCTGTGCATTCTGGGACAGACTGCAGGTGAATAGTGTGAGACCTGGCAATGTACTGGCGTCCCACCCAGGGTGAGCCCTGCCTTCTGCCCTGTCCTCTCTGGGACAGTCTGCAGGTCAATAGTGTGAGATCCAGTGATGTACTGGCGCCCCACCCAGGCTGAGCCCTGCCTTCTGCCCTGTCCTCTCTGGGACAGTCTGCAGGTCAATAGTGTGAGATCCAGTGATGTACTGGCATCCCACCCAGGCTGAGCACTGCTGTCTTCCCTGTTCTGCCTGTGACAGACTGCAGGTGAAAAGTGTGAGACCCGGCAAAGGACTGGTGTCCCATCCAGACTGAGCCCTGCCTTCTGCTCTGTGCAGGCTCCCCAATACCCTGTAGCAGAAAAGCAGTAACGGAGGGTGGATACACTGAGTGCCTGTAGTCCGCCTGTCATAAATTTGTACAAATTTTTCATTTGAAAACCATTTAATTTTTTTTTTCCAATCATTGCAAAACTTTAGCTTGACTACGAGATGGCAGCAAGAAAATATTTTTTTTTTTCTCACAGTATATTGGCCATTTTATATGGTAATTAAATAAACTTGTACCATGTAAAATAAATATATTAAAATAATTGATTGTATGTTTTATTAGCTCATTGGACAGCATGAAAATGCCTTTGTTTAAAAATTATTTGATTTGGGGAAATAGTTTTTCATCACTTTTTATGCTGCCATCTGGTGGCCACAATTGAGTACTACTATTTAAAATCAATAAAATGAGCTTTACTGGTAATTGCAATACTTACATTCGGCCAGGAGATGGCAGCAAGAAAATGGGAAAATAATTTTCCCACACTTTTAAGGTTAATTCACATGATTAATTTATGTGCGTGTGTGTGCTCATACAGAGCACACACACACACCCACAGTGCCCCGTTACAGCGTACACACACACAGCGCCCATTTAGAGCACACACACCCACACATACTGTGCGCTGTTACAGCACACACAAAGACAATGCGCCCTGTTACAGCACACAAACACACACACACACACACAATGCCCACACACAGACACAACGCCTACTTAGCACATATACACACAGAGCCCTCGGTTAGAGCTCACACACACTGACACAGTGCCCTGTTACAGCACACACACACACACAAAGACACAGGCAGAGCCTCCGGCTAGAGCTCACACAAACACTCACACATACACAGACACAGTGTCTTGTTACAGTGCATACACACACACAGCGCCCATTTAGAGCACACACACATACACACACAGCACCCATTTAGAGCACACACACCGTGCGCTGTTACAGCACACAGAGACACACACACAAAGCTCCCGGTTAGAGCTTACACACACTGACACAGTGCCCTGTTACAGCATGCGCGCGCGCACACACACACACACACACACAGTGCCCTGTTACAGCACACACCTCCATCTAGAGCTCATGCACACACATGCACACACAGACACACATTGTCCTGTTACAGACACACACAAAGAGGATGATGTAGTCTGTAAAACCTATGTAGGGCATGCGGCTTGAGAAAAGAGGATGAGGTAGTCCGTAATACTTACATAGGGCATGCGGCTTGAGAAAAGAGGATGAGGTAGTCCATAATACTTACATAGGCCATGCGGCTTGAGAAAAGAGGATGAGGTAGTCCGTAATACTTACATAGGCCATGCGGCTTGAGAAAAGAGGATGAGGTAATCCGTAATACCTACGTAGGGCATGTGGACTAAGTAGGGTATGCACACTTAGTCCACACAAGTTTGTAGTTTCTCCTGTATGTTGTACACTTTCATTAACATAATTTTCCTGTACATTTTCCTGTACAATGTTTGTGTTTTGTTTCCTTTGGATGTTTTGGCCGTGAACTTCACCAACCGGTGTCTTTGGACTTTCTCTGCGTCTGGGTAGTACACTAGGTAAGCTAGACTGTTTCTGTCATAGTCAATAAAAACACCTTCCTCACACCTGGGCCCTCATTTATCAACCGTTTGTAGAAACTGTCCTAAATACTATCCTACAAATGAAATTTAGAATGTTCATAAGTACAAAAAAAAATCCCGATTTATCAAACGTGCGGAGGCCAGTCGTACGCATGTTTGTAAGTAATCAATTGTTGATAAATCCCACATGTTCTTACTCAGGTACCCGTGCCCGTTCATAGTCATTTGCATTCAGAAACGCCCTCAATTGACCATATTTGGTAACACCACGTCCTTTAAAAACAATGTAGAAAATCCTTGTTTTTTTCCGAAAATAATGGCCAAGAGAGCAAAAAAAAAGAAACTTCAGTGACAGCGAGATCGAGGTCCTCGTTGCCGAGGTCAAAATGAACCAAACATTGCTGTTTGGTTCTCTCAGCTCCGGGGTAACGAATAAAGAAAAGAATACTGCCTGGGAGAAAGTGACGGAGGCAGTAAATGCAGTCGGGTCAGAGAGGAGGTCCCTGTCAGAAATAATAAAAAAAAATGGTTCGATATCAAACTAAATACAAAAAAACGTGTCTCGGCACACAGACGGGACAGATCTGCTACCGGGGGTGGACAGTTCACTACAGAGCTGACGACAATTGACGCGCGTGTTGCCAGCATTATTGGAGACACTGCTTTGTCTGGCATCTGTATGCACAGAGACAGTGACAACCTGGCTTCACCAACAGATCAAGCAGGACCATCCAGTTTCCATAATGAAGGTAAACCAAACAGGTTGCAAACCTTTTATTTCAAAGTGTAACAACATCCTTTTAAACTATATAATGAAATGAGGCGCTTGATGTGACACTTAAATAATAAACTGAGATTTTACTAGAAATATTCCGTCAAAGTAAAACTGCTTGTTTTAATACAGAAGCTGTGCCAAGTCCCGTGGTCACGCAGGAGGAGCAGCCACGGGTCGAGCAGCCGGGGCAGGGGCCGTCAGTGCATCGGGAGCCAAAGGTGTCGACTGACGCGGTCCTAGGAAATCAAGAGGAGATAATCAAGTCGATCAACGAACTGAAGCAGCAGTTAATAATGCTGAACTGTTTTTGTTGAAATGAACGAATATCTTAAATTGCAGCTTGTGCATCATACATGGTAAATAAATAGTGTTACCAGTTTAAGTTGCAAAATAAGAGTTTTTTCCCCATCAATTAATGTGCTGTTTGTTTTATTACCTAAAATCTCTGAATGATCCTCGCTCTTGCCTGAATGGCAGCAGCATTGGACGGTGGAGGAGGCTCTGCGTTAGGCATGGGGGGTCTGGTATTGGGGGTTCCTGCAGAGGGATGCCTTGTCTGATGGCCAAGTTGTGGAGCACACAACAAGCCATGACTATGCGGCACACCTTTTCAGGGGGATGTTCCACAAAGCGAGCTTACTGTATAAAATCGAGGATTATTTGTAATAGCCTCGCTTGAGTTAGCCTAACACTTCACTTCAGGCTCATTGAATTCCAAGAACAAAATTCAGGTGTATTTAATCTCCGCTAATTCAAGCCAAGATTGACAAGCGAGGCTGGTGCGCATCCACGCGATATAAAAGGCAGCCTTGTTAATCGATGCTGGATAAGCAAACATGGAAGGAAAGGAAAGAGCCCTGTTTTTTTCCCAAGCGGAGCAAGAATTATTATTGCAAGCCTATGAGGACTACAAAGATATAATAACTATAAAGGGGAACACGAGCTGTATTATCAAAGCTCGTGAGGCTGCATGGCAGAGAATAGCTGACAGGTGAAATGCGTAAGAACATGATTTAAGTAATCTTTGTGTTAAGGATGTAAAAATATTTCACAACTAAATGAAAACAGTTTCAAGCCTTCAAAATGTACAGTCATTAATATTTCCTTTTACATATATATTTTGTTACCAGTTGTAAGGTACTTTAAGGTTATTGTAACACATTGATAAACAGGACAGCATGTTAATTACTGTATAAACACACATTTTGATGGCTGAAAATGCCATAGTTTTTCTAACCCTAACCGTAGGTTCATTTTTCAATTCCTAATTCGGGACGTTAGGGTGAAACAACAGGCTGCTGGAATGTAGAAAAATTGTTACTAAAACAACCTAAATTGTGGTTTCCTATCCACCATGGGCCAAGAAATGCCAGAAACACACATTTTAAAGGCTGAAAATGCCATACTTTTTCTAACCCTAACCCTAGCCTCAGTTTGCCAGCCCTAATTTGGGGCGTTAGGGTGAAACAACAGGCTGTTGGAAAGTAGGAAAAATGTTACTAAAGCGAACTATATTTTGGTTTCCTATACATCCGGAATCCAGAACTGCCATAAACAAACAATTTGATGGCTGAAAATTCCATAGTTTTTCTAACCCTAAACCTTGCCTCAGTTTGCCAATCCTAATTTGGGGCGTTATGGTGAAATAACAGACTTTAGGAAAGTAGGAAATATGCTACTAAAGCATCCTAAATTTTGGTTTTCTATCCACCTGGAGTCTAGAACTGCTATAAACACACATTTTGATGGCTGAAAATTCCATAGTTTTTCTAACCCTAACCCTTGCCTCAGTTTGCCAACCCTAATTTGGGGCGTTATGGTGAAACAACAGACTTTAGGAAAGTAGGAAATATGCTACTAAAGCATCCTAAATTTTGGTTTCCTATCCATCTGGAGTCCAGAACTGTTACAATAACACATTTTGATGGCTGAAAATCCCATAGTTTTTCGAACCCTAACCCTAGGCTCAGTTTGCCAACCCTAATTTGGGGCATTAGGGTGAAACAACAGGCTTTAGGAAAGTAGGAAATATGCTACTAAAGCAACCTATATTGTGGTTTCCCATCCATCATGGGCCCCGAAACGCCAGAAACACACATTTTAGAGGCTGAAAATGCCATAGTTTTTCTAACCCTAACGCTAGCCTCAGATTGCCAACCCTTATTTGGGGCGTTAGGGTGAAACAACAGACTGTTTGAAAGTAGGAAAAATGTTACTAAAGCAAACTATATTGTGGTTTCCTATCCATCCGGAGACCAGAACTGCTACAGTATATGGGCCCATCTTGGATAAAAAGTGATTTATAATTGTAATTATTAATAATGCTTGGTTTCAGGAACATGAGTGGAACGAAACGGTCGTGGCAGCAAGTGAAGGTTACATACAAAAATATTCTTCAGAATGGTAAAAAGTAAATTTTACAGTACTTAGAACTAAATTTTTAAAGGATTCATTTAAAGTCCACTTTGCATTGTATAATTTAGCCACCAAAAAGAGAGCTGCGGCTGCTGCAACCGGTGGGGGCCCACCTCCAGCAGCCTGTACCCCTGCTGAGGCGATGGCCTCACACAGAACCGTGCACGGCCTATTATTGAGGGGATTGAGGGAGCAACATCCTCAAACGTTGTTCCTTCTAGTCATGTGCAATGTTATGTTAAAGGTATGGTAGGTCTTTACTCTTTCCCCTGTCTGCCTTGCTTGTAAATATGACCAACAAATGTTCCCTTTTTGCAGATTGCAGGGCCATCCACAACACAGGAGGATGAGGAAACGGTTTCAGTTTGCTCAGAAATGCTAGCCATATGAACTTTAAACTATTTTGCAGCGAATAACATTTGTTTCTTCCTTATAAACCCATGCAGTATTTGGTATGTACAGGAGTCTGAAGAACCAGGTGGGCAACGCTCTCAGCCCTCATCAGCACAGCCTGCATGTACTCAGACCGTCAAAGGAAAAAGGTAAGTAATAAACTGTTTCATGTAATTAATAAGAATGAATGAATAATTCTTATTTTCTCCTTCTAATGAGACAGATATCCTTGCTATTTACAAGAGGTATTTGATCCAGGAAATAGAAGTCCGAAAAGCAGACCTCGAATATAGACAACTGACAATAAAAAAAATGAAGCTTGAAATTAAAAAACTGGAGAGAGATGTATGTGGTTAACATCACTTTAATGTCTACATTCAGTGTTCACTGTTGTAAATGCTTCCCCCAACAGGATATGAAAGATTAAATAAAAATGAAGAAATGTCTCTAATTGTCCTTTTTTGGAAAAAAATACATAAATGAAATTTAGAACAGAATCAAACAAAATATGTGTTTGCGGACACATCTCTCACAGCTCTACCATCCATGTGCTCTTCCACTGCTAGGCCCTCTTCCCATTGCTCATCCTGCATCATTATTGACATACGCTCCTGCTGCAGTATTGCCACATTATGCAAAACTGCACAGGCTACTACAATGTCACACGCTCTGTCTGGTGTAACTCTGAGATGCCGCAGGCAGTTAAACCTGGATTTTAACTGTCCAAATGTCATTTCAATGCGTGCCCTTGTCTTACAATGGGCATGGTTGAAATGTCTTTCTGCTTGTGTTGCAGGATCTGTATATGGTGTGAGAAGAAACGGTAGACATGGGTATCCTCTGTCACCAAGCAGCACACCAGGAAAAATTCCTATAATGGAAAGTAGACACATTAGTATAAACTATAGTATATTTATGAATTTTAGTTGACTTGCCTTGTCTGAGGTTTTGAGCCAGTGAAGACTCGCGAAAAATTCTGGCATCATGTACTGATCCTGGCCATTTTGCCACAATGTTTGAAATTAGATGTTCAGCAGTGCATACCATCTGAAACATTTTAGGAAATGGTAATGACATACATTGCTAATGTTGGACGATTACACTTTCACCTCTTGTATATAAATGTGAGATATTATCAGTACTTACCTGTACATTAATACTGTGATATGATTTGCGGTTTATGTAATCAGGCTCTGTTGGACCTGCTGGAGCCTTTATCCTCACGTGTGTACAGTCAATGGCTCCAATGACGTTAGGAAAGCCTGAAAAATTAAATTCAGTTACTTATCAGGTAATGATTTATGTGCTGTAAATGAGTAGATGTTTAAAGATTAAGCACCATTAATTCCAAAGAAAGTTTCCTTAATGGCAAGAATTCCTCGGT
>JAODKF010000138.1:29469576-29480424 GCA_026779585.1 Mormyrus proboscirostris | reverse complement strand
AAGGATTGTTTTCTTGGCAATGGTTAGTACTGTGAGAAGCATGCAAGATTTATTCGTGTCTATATTAATGTTAGTGAGGTCCCCAAGCAGGCAGAGTGAGGGGGAGGGTGGGATGGGATGCCCTAGGTATGTCGACAAGTCTTCACAAATCCTTTGCCAGAATTCCTTGACCAGTGTACAGTACCAGAAAGCTGGTAAGAAAATGCAGGTCATTATCTGGTGCATCCTTCTTACAAGTTACGCATATGTCAGTATTTCTGATACTGATCTGGAACATCCTCTGCCCTGTGTAGTGCGTTCTGTGTAAAATTTTGTACTGTAATAGAGTTCTGATTCATACGAAAGGTATTCAAGCAGTTTTGCCTCCAGAAGTTGGTATCTGGGTTGATGAATAAATCCCTTTCCCATTTGTGGGCAGGGAGTGAGAGTGTTGTATAAGATTCTGCTAGATGCACGTAATTCCTAGACAGTAGTTTTTTAGTTGGAGTTATTAAGAAGTTTGCTGTTTTAGGTGAAAGTTCCAGATCTAATTGCTTATTATGTATTATTGATTTAAGTATTTGTTTTTCTCAAGGCCATAAGTTTCTGATATTTTGTCAAATGAAATCATGTGATTGTCTTGGATCTTGATTCCTTTATTATGCCATGCAGGGAAATTTATCATTTGTTTATTTAACAGGATGTCAGGGTTGTTCCAGATAAGTGTCAGTTTGCATGGGACCGGTGAAGTTTAGTTCATTTTAAGAAATTCCAACCAAGCTGTCAGCAATGTGCTGATATTAATTCTCTTAAAACAGCAATGTCATTTAAGTATAAGACTGATAAATGGCAGGTCCTGGACTCGAATATCATTACAGAAAGTTTGATCAATATCCAGCCAGTTGAGTTGTAAGTTGTTTTGCATAGTCCATTTTAGGATCTATTGGCAAGAAAGTACAGATTCGGAAGCTCCAAAGCCCCACAGTTTTTGGGTTTATGTATATTCTTAAACTTATTCGTGGTGGTGTGGATTTCCATAGATATTTTGAAAGTCCAGTGAGAGTCCAGTGATCTAAACTAAGTCAGCAGAGGTTGACTCAAGATCCCTAAATGGGCGGCGCCTGCTGCTAAAGTGTAAACTTCTGCTCTGCCCATTCCTGCTCCGCCCCCTGAGGTTCTTGCTTTGCCCGTTTCTGATCCACCCATTCCTGCTCCTCCCGTTCCTGCTTCACCCCCTGAGGTTCCTGCTTCGGCCATTCCTGCCCCTGATTCCTCGGACTCTGCTCCCATGCCCCCTGTCCCTGACAAGGTCCCTAACTGTCAGACTATCACTCCTCATCCCTTAGAGGAGATAAAGGAGGAGCTTGAATGGGACCCCTTGGGGATTACCCTTACTTCCCCAATGACTCCTGCTCCACCACCACCTCAGCATGGCAGATCCCCGCCTTTCGGTCTCCCAGAAAGGGAAAGTTCACCTGCTCCGGGGTCGGTTCCTGCCCACCCTGCCCCCTGACTCGCCTTCGGTCCCCCTGGCTCCAGCTTGGCGGTCGCATGGGGGTATTCCAGCTTCGGCTCAGCGGTCACCTGCGGTCCCCCTGGCTTCGGTTTGGGGGTCACTTTTGCTTCTGACTCCAGCGCCTTGTCGGTCACCTGTGGATTCCCCGCCCCCGACTTGTCAATTGCTGGTACCTCTGCCGATGTCCCCTTTGCTTTCCTCCTTGCCCACTCCGATGTTCCCTCCGGCTCCTCCCTCGTGCTTGACGAGAGTCCTTCCTGCTCTGGCCTTGCAGTTGCCTACTGCCCTTGCAGCTCCTGCCTCTCACCCGCTGGGGTCCCCTCTGGCTCCTCGTTTCCCCACTCCCTTTGCCTTCCTACCTCCTGGTTTTGTGTTTCTCCTTTCTTGTTGCTCCTATGCCTGTCCATGTTCCCCTTGGTTTGTCAATGGTTGTCCGGTTTGTTGTCTCTGTGCCTGTTCTGTGTGTCGGTCCTCTTCCCTGTGCCCTGTTAATGTTTTTGCTTTTGTTTTCCAGGTCTTGTGTCCCCGGTCTGGTCCTTTCGTTCCTCTTTGGGGGAGGGGGGGGGGGGGTTCTGTCACATCCTGCTAATCTGATCCACTTGTGTGCCATGCACCCTCGTTAACCTCATGTGGAATCTCTGCGTTTACCAGCAGTTTCTTGTTATTTCCCATATTTAAATCCATGTCAAAGTATGTTTCCCAACGTCTGTCATTGATGTCTGATTATAAAGTCTGATTGTGAAGTCTGGTGTGTTTTCTGCTTGTTCCATGTCCCTGCTCCAATTCCCCATTAAATCCTGTGTTTCCCAATCCTATGTGTTTCTCTCCTGCTTCCCTGGTCTGTGCACCCTGATGGTCCCCGAGTTACGATGGTCCGATTTTTCGATCTTACAATGACGATTCCAATAAAAATTGTAAAATACTTTAAGGTTTGCGGGCAGGCATTGTTGATAGGCAAACGTAGCAGCATATGAGATATGATACTTCTGATGCTACTGGGATGTACGCATCACCCACCTTGTGTGAGCAGAAATTAAAAATCATTAATGAGCAGGAAGCAGGAAAAGCAGTGATGGGATCACACGTCAGCACCACCTATCGCAGTCAACAATCTCCACGATTCTTAAGGACAAGAAGTGAAAACAGGACGCTTCAGTACATTCTATGATCATCAAAAGGAAGAGGATAGGATCTTTGGAAGACATGGAGCAGTTACTGGTCACGTGGATGAAGGATCAGATACAAATTGTATACCACTCAGCCTCCTGATGATCCAAGCTAAATGCTTTTTTAACTTTACATTTAACTGTGCAATCCTATATTGTTTTTAAGTAAGGAACGTAAATTGCCACATTTTGCTAAATTATATACTGTAATTTGTTAAAAATTATTACTCTATGTAAGGAATCCCATTGCAGAGTCTTGCAGTTTCAGCAAAATGGTGGTTTATTGAACAGTAAAAAATAATATAATGCAATACAGTGTAGACATACACCAGGTATTTACAGTAAAAGGCAACTCAAATACAATTCTTCACATCCCTTTATACCCCGAAAGACCCTCCCCAACAAGATGCTGTGTGTAGGTGTTGTGAGTGACTTTACATATAAAGAGTGACCCCCAGGTCTTTGAGGAGCCTGGGGCAGGGATGGGGCAGGACAGGATGGAGACTTTCTGATCATTGTAATTCAATTATGCTCCTTATCACCATAGTGGTGCCGACTGGAACCTCCCTGGCTTCCCCCTTGATCATTAATAGTTATTCAAATGATCAACCAAAAACATTGAGACATCTTAACTGCTTTTTCTTACACTCTATTACAGTATTGTACCCCATACTGCTATGAAATGAGTCCGGGGGAAGCAGCACAGAAAGCTATGAGGTCGGGTAAACAGAGATTTATTAGAAAGAAATAACCAAAAACACTGAACAAACGCAAGACTGACAACAATGACTGGACAGAGGTGAGACTGACTTGGAAGCACTTAATGCACAAAACTAATTAACAACAACAGCAACAACTAGAAACAGCTGGGAACACTGGGATTCCACAGAAGGCAATCGCGGGGGCGTGGCAGACGGGAGGATCGGACGAGCAGGGCATGACACTGATCACCATTCCTGGGTAGGCTAGGCCATTGCTCGACTTACAAAGACAGAATGCATCTAAAATCTAAAATCCAAGCAGGATAACCAGGAATAACTGCAGGCCAAATGGGAAAGAGACACAAAGGGCAGGGAAAGACAGTTCAGACCCTGACAGATTTATTCACCTCAGCACACAGAGACAGGATCTTCAAGAGGTCCTCACACACCACCACATGATTTACACCATGTCAATATGCTTTAGATGGATTTTTACCTTTGTGATACTGAATGACATTCTATCTATCTATCTATCTATCTATCTAGTCTGACATACAGCTTTTGGCCGCTTGTTCTATGTATTATTGCAATCACTAATGCAACTATGCCGTGTGTCACGGACCGGACAGATGCAGCTCGTCGGCTGACGATTAGCCGCCTTCAAAACCCAAACTGCTCCCGATAGACGTCGCGAAGTATTGAGCCAATGTTTGACAGCTTTACTGAGCGTTTTCTTTGTCTCCAGTCTTACCTCTCTCCCCAACCTTACCTGTTAGCCTTCCGTGCGATCCTGACCTTCTCTCCTTCCCTCCTCAGACCCGCTCCCGCAATTAACCTACCTGTCCTGCTGAGCCCGGCGATCCTTGTCCTCCCCTCCTTGTGTCTCCCTGTCCCGAGTCTCATTGTCGGACGGACCCCCCTGGCCACGACCTTGGATTATGGACTACGACTACGATTTCAGTGCGCCGATTCAAATCTACCCTGCTACGCTGGGCAGTGTTCTATCTGTGATCGTCTGTCTTCTGGCTTATTAAACATCCCAACCCTGCACTTCTGGATTCTCGTCTCCCTTCTTGCCCTGCCGTGACACCGTGGGTGTTACTTCATATTTTTCATAAGAATTGTTCCATTTTAAAATCACTTCTGTCATTACAATTTTCATTGGGACAGTTACCTTGAAGGCCATTTTGACACTTTAGAGCTTAATGATTCCTTAACAGATTGCAACACAATTATGTCTGGGTCAAAATAGCTTATGAGTTTGTATTTTATTAAATCAAATTACATATATTCATCTTTTTATGTTGACTTTATGGCCTTGGGACAACAAATTTCTTGTCTTGTCTTTTACCCATATATGTGTCTGCTCTGGCCAGATTCCCCAGCTCGATCATTCGTGTGGTTGTATAAGTTTTTTGTGTTAGCTACTTTTTCCCCTTTATTCAGATTAGCCCTAGTTCCTTCTTTTTGGATCCTCCTTGTCTTTGGTTTTGAGCTCTTGCGGTCCTTTCATTTATAATTTTGTGAGTAACACTGTCTGGCTTCTTTTTTTTATTATGCTTTAGATTCATTTTATATTTCATATATTTCATAAACGCATTTTCATAAATGCAGAAGTCCAGATAAGTCCGATGGATTTTTCCAGATAACCATTAATAAAGTGATGAGATTCCATGAGAATAAAGACAAACCATTAATTGAACATGCTGGGCAGCGATAGGTGGTGCATACTTAGGGTTATTATGCCCGTCCACATGCAGAAAGGAAGTGAGAATTTAAAATGCAGCGGTAAGTAGGAAGCACAGAAAGCACACAGTTCTGTAACAAGCAAGCTCATTATCTCACAAAAAGCCTCCTTCAGGGGGGTTCCTTCTACCCCCCCTGGTTTAATTAAAAATTGTGAAACAGGTGTCACTGAAACTCTGGTGAGAAGGGGCTGGGTCTGAATGGAAAGGGCATTAGGGACTGTGGACTCGAAAAAAGCATTACACAATTTTCACACTAAAAATAAGTTCCCCTTTTATGTGCACTTTTACTGACACTTCACTTAAGGACACCTAAGGAGTTACACGTCTTTAACAGCAAATGACTCAATAATATAAAACAGTAAAGAGAGTAATAACTACTGCTAAGGTAGACTGTATGTAGACTGTAATTTCATTGGTTATGATGAAGTGGTTTTAACTGTCTCTTTATTCCTTTCATCTTAATGATTTGTGTCAGTGAATGATAAAAATTCAAGAGTTTGAAGTCCTTGATGCTGCTGCAGTGGCTGAGAATTAGCTCATTGACAGACACCAAAAAATAGCAGTCAAGTCTGGAAACCTACTCTTGTTTTAGAGTTCTTCTCTTCTTAAAAAAAAATCACAATTTGTTAAGCACATTCTTATTTTTTACACCATAAAATCCAGCAGCAAATATCCATAATGTCTCATCATTATTAAAATTCCAAGACTGTTGCCCAACTGCTTTCCCAGCAATTGCAATGTCAATTGAGACATAGACAAAAGCATTTAAGGTATTTTTAACGGTAATAACATAAACATGTGCAATTTTACTTTTGTGTACATGTGTATTTTTTCACACTTTAAATAGCCAATACTTTTTTGCTTGTTATATTATCAATAAAAATATGCTCCATTTAATACACTTATTAAAATGTAGAAATCATTTATTTTATATTTTAAATTTATTTTATAGCAACATAACTTTTCTCTTCTGCTGACCTATAAAGCTTTACATTAGAAGGAAATCTTTTAGTTCTGCCGAACAAGTTTGGTCTCTTCCAGGTTGATGGGGAAGGTTTGAGATTAGTGGAAAAGCTTTCAATGCAGCTCCATGGCAGTGCAAATCTGTCCTGACATTCTTCTGGTGAAAATAATCACATGGACAGAACTGGCAGCAGCCTCCTGGATGTTGCCAAGGAGCACAGCTCTGCTGAATGTTGCCAGGGAAAGCTCGTTTCTCTCCTTTCGCCACTGCAAGTAGTGGGTCCCATCACTTCCTGTCCATGCTGAGGTGAAAGAAAACAGAAGGACAATGAGCGCGAAGCCACCAAACTGTCCCAGCACAACATTGATGTTTTACAATTGTGGTACCTATTTTCCTCCCTGTTAGCTGTGAATGGGTGAATATGCTGCAAAATTAAACACAGAAGCTGTAACTCACTTTGAAAAGACACAGAGAACCAGGAACATTGTTTTTGCTTTTAGTGTATTAAGTGATATTAAAACATCTATTTTGCTAATGCATTAAACTGTTAAATTCTGTATGTAATGACAACATAACCCCAAAAAATAGTTATTTTTGTGTAAAAATTGCATATTTGTAACAAATTACCCAGTCCTATTCTTTACACACTGAAAATGCTTCACCTTAAGTCTACTTGGCAGGACCAGGCTTTGGCTGATGTAATCTCTCTCTCTCTCTCTCTCTCTCTCACCCTCTCTCTCGCTCGCTCGCTTGCTCTGTGTTTGTGAGAGGATGCCTGGAGACCGGAAGAACCATAATGTGTTCTTGTAAGCCCTGCTCCAATATCATTACGGTGCCGTGTTCTTAATTTAAAATCAGCACCATATGAAACAGATTTCAGTTACCTTATCGTGGGAAATGATCTTTATGGTCAAAGATTTTAAGATGCAATTTACTAATAGATACCTTTTATATTATGTATATTTATTTTGAGAAATGTTAGATAATGTTCACCCTGCAATAAAAAGCAAATTCTAATCCAGAGGGTAGTTTTTTCCAGTGGTTGGAGTGCCAATCCTGCCACTAACCCCCAAATTTTCCCTGGAAGTTGGAGGACCTGCTTGCAGGGCTGGGTAATGATCATACCCAGGACAAAGCAATTGCAGGTCAGGGACCTTGTTCAAGGGTCCAATGGAGAAGAATCACTCAAGGCATTCACAGGGTTCTAACTACCAACCTTCTAATTGCCAGCACAGATCCAGAGCCTTGAAGCAACTACTCCATCCACCGGAGCCATCACTCCCATGGACACACATAATATTCCCACAATATTGGTAGGTACACGTTCCTACTGTTCATTTCCAAATCTAAGCCCTTGCTCTCTTATCAGGACAGCAAGCCTTAATGAGGAACGGCAATGGGAGCTAGGAGCCTGAAGGAACAGAATAGCTACAAGAAATATAGCACATGGATACAAACCGAGCACAAACAAGGTAAACAATAAGACTACAAGCAAGGGTAGACTGGAGTGCATAAACACAATGACCATGAACATGATAGGATTTACAAGAAGAGTTCTGGGACACAATACCAAAACTGTACAAAGTTTCTGATGTATTGTTCCCAGTTACACACTCAACCCATTTAGCCATGCATTGACCCAGTGAGCAAGAACAACTGTGAGGATTATGATGTAACTGGAGCAAGACTTAAGAGAACACAAGGAGCAGAACAGGATGACCAGCGACACCTGCTGGCCAAACAAAAGACATTGACACGGGAAGAATATCAAGACATGGACTGGAATAAGCACACCAGGAAAGGCCAGCATCACTGGTCAATGCTGGCCAACTGGGGAGAGCAGGAACTTTAGGGAAATGAAGGACAAACCTCGATAACACAGGGACCTATACTGATGCTGATAATATGTAAAAGAAGACCAGCTAGATGAATTACAGAAAAAGTGAAACGGAATCATACTGACATGATGAATCCTGTGTGAATAAGCAATTGCCCCCTTATGATCATCAATTTATTGTGGCACCAGTTATGACAGAAAATACATGCTTCCTGCAGCTGTTGGCCTTCTTTTCAATTTATGTAATATTATTTCAAAAATGACTGCGATCATCCATCACTGTTGTCATCCATGGATATCCAGGTCTTCTTGCATTGCTGAGTTCACCACTGCTTTCTTTCTTTCTCAGGATGTACTAAATTGTGGATTTTGCCACTCCTAATGTTGTGGCAATTTCTTGAATTGTTTTTTTTTCCTGTTTTCGCAGCCTATAGGATGGCCTGGTTCACCTGCATACTGAGTTCCTTTGACTGCATGTTGTATGTTCACACCTCAATCTTTCAAACGCAAACAAGACACCTCCAGGCCTTTTATCTGCTTAACTGATAATGAAAGAATGAAGGAATTGAATTGTCTAATTACTTTTGGCCCCTTTAAAAAGAGGATGACACATGTTAATGAGCTGAAATTCCTAAACCCTTCATCCAATTTGAATGTGGATACCCTAAAATTAAATCTGAGAGTCTGCACTTTATGTCCATGCCAATATATTCTCCAATTGGAATATTTCAGTAAACAGGTAAAATAGTAAAACTTGTGTCAGTTTCCAAATATATATGGACCTAACTGTATACTTCTGGTTAAGTTATGTTGGTGTATTTTTGTTTTTTTTCATGTTTTTGCTCCTTGTTATTTCCTGGTTGTAGTTCTGTACCTAAATTCTATTCTGTACCTAAATAGTTTTAACTGGTGTTTATGTTTGTAGTGATTATGCAGGTCTTGCTTGTAGTTAGCCTTTTTTGTGTTTTTGTTTAGTCAGGGTAAAATATCTGATTATCTTGATTTGATCCCTCATGGTTTAAATTCTCCATATTAGTAAAACCTCTTTCTTCAGAGCCATTATGTCTCTCCTTCACATTTAGGTACTCTCTAGGTATCTTATCTGTTGTCTCAGTGTATTTTCCGAACGTGATTAATTATATCTTTGTGAGGGACAGTGCTGTATGGCACCCACCCACACAACACTGCTCTGGACATGAGTAAATTCAGTGCAACCACAGGCACTGACAGGGTTGGCTATGAGGACTGATCCCCACAGGTCTGGCAACCATGGTGAAAGTGGCTCCATGTTCCTTGATTTTGCAAAAGATTAGGGGCTGTGTATCTCAGGCTCCAGGTTCCAGTGCTATGAGCATCATCACTAGATTTGGTATTCCAATACTGGTGCTGCGGTGTTAATTGATTATTTGGCTAATGGGTGCGCTCCCAATTATTGCGGATTACTCTCTCAGGTATCTTTGTCATGTGATCATGCCATGTGATTTCCTATTTAAGCTGC
This sequence comes from Mormyrus proboscirostris, assembly GCA_026779585.1. NCBI lineage: Eukaryota > Metazoa > Chordata > Actinopteri > Osteoglossiformes > Mormyridae > Mormyrus > Mormyrus proboscirostris. The sequence continues at coordinate 29,471,015 of JAODKF010000138.1, read as the reverse complement.
ACCTGCACCAATAAACATGTGATTGAGTGTTCTCACTGCATCCAGTCTCCAAATGGTGTGGAAATGTTTTAGCCAGTATCTAGTCAAGCTCTGTTTAACATGCAATGAAGGAGATTACGTGCCTGTGGACAGATGGTGGGGGCTCATACAGAACTGCAGGGTCTACAGAAGTAAATTCTAACCACAGACTTGTTGTTGCTACTATGAACCTACTTCTCCAAGATCAGGTTGTTTCTAATGAGATTTTGCACAATTCCACAGCTGGGCACTTCTGGAGGGTGGGACTAGACCGTGTGTCAGCCCGGGGATTGCCAACTGGGATCACAAGATATTTCGTGGTATGGTGGGCACACGAACATGCTGCACTAGTGCTTTTCTCTTCAATATGACCTGTAGAATCGTTTAGAATGCCACAGAGGTTCTTCAGCTTTTCTACTTGGAAACTTCATTTATGGAATCAAGATTGCTCGTCAAACTGCTGTGTATTTCGGCCTGTTGGAAATGACAGCACTGTATTCCCCAGACAGCACTGTAGTTTGGCCCATCTGTATAAGCTGTACTCATCACACTCTCACCAACTCTTATATTCAGTACCTCTAGAAATTGTATCACCTGCAAATGCACAAATGTGACACAAAAGTACGAACTGTAGTAGATACATTAATGACATTGGTATACATAATGAATATTGGTAAACTGGGACTTTTTTTAAATTGTACTTTCTCTCTCACTTTAAAAACATGCTCAGTGATTTAAAAAGTTAAGCACCCAGAAGTAATGGTCCAATTTGGATGTCATTTGGTAAACATCCAAAGGGTACCCACACATGTTGTGAAGGTTCTGGTCACCCAAGACAGATCACACCAAGGGAGGATTGTCATATTTTGCACCAACCACTACAGAAACCTATGACATCTGTGCCTGCCATTTGCACACAGGTATTGGACTATGTACAACACCCCGTGTCATCCCGCACCATGTTTCGATGACTGGCATCACCCAGACTTATGGGTTCACCATCCCATGCCTAGGATGCTGTTAACACTAGTGCAGAAACGGCTATGATTGGAGTGGTGCCGTAACGGTGAGGCATGGACTGATAAGTTGCATCATACCATGTTCATACCATCATAGCAGCACCTTGGTGCAGACATCACCAGTCCACAAACGGCACTTGTGTCTATAGACTGCCTGCATTATATTGAGGTCTGCCCATGGTCATCCAGGACCCCTGATATTTCTTCAGTCAAACACGTGTTGGATCAGCTTGGACGTCAACTCAGACCCAGTGACAATCTGCAGGATCTCAAGGGCCAGTTACAAAAGCTGTGGGCAAACTTTCTGCAGGAGAGGATAGAATGGCTACACAGCAAAATTGCCAGCGTTGAATTTCCAGTGTTACCTATGTCAGAGTTTCCTGGAGTTGATTCCAGTGTTCA
>JAODKF010000138.1:29444638-29455963 GCA_026779585.1 Mormyrus proboscirostris | reverse complement strand
CCCGGGCAACATAGCTCCTGGGATCACAGGAACACACAAACCCCTCCACCACGATAAGGTGTCGGCTCATGGAGGGGTACCTAATATATTAGACAAAATATGAGAAAATAAGACATATTAGATGTTTTAAATATATTATTATTATTGTACATTTAATTCCGAAGAGCAAAGATGCTGGAGGGACCCTGGGCAACTGGGAGCCAGAGAGGACAACAACAGGGTAGAGGAGGAAGCCAGAGGGACAGAGGAGGAAGCTGGAGGGGACACCAGTGAAGGTTGAGGTGGGAGCAGAAGGGGACCACGGTGAAAGCAAAGAGGGAGGGGAAGCTGCTGCAAGTAATGGTGCAGCCACAGCAGGTGGAGGCGCCGTCCACTGATGAGCCGGAGGGGGGGGACCCGCAGGCGACCGACGAGGCATCAGAGGCGGGACCACACAAGGCCAACGAGGCAACGGCGCACAGGCGGCAGCCGAGCAGGAGCCCGGGGAACCACAGGCGAGCTGGGGGCCAGGACGGGTGGGACCCTGGCCCTGCACCTGTGTCCTCTCCCCTTTCAGGACACTGAAAGGCTGGGTTCTGGCCAGAGTTGACTGCACCGGGGCGAGGGCGAGGAGTCATTAGGAAGGTCCCCAAGGGGTCCCACTCAAGCTCCTCCACCTCCAAGTAGGAAGGAACAGTGGTAAGACTGTTTGGGACCTCCTCAGGGACTGGGACCGGTGTTGGGGGGACTGGAGCAGGGACCGAATCCGGAGCAGAAGCCAGGGCCTCGGGCAGTGCCGTAGCAGGGGCCGCGGGCGTAGCCAAGACCTCTAGCGTGGGCCAAGCCCGCGACCTCGCCCGGGCTGCAGGACAGGCAGTTCAAGCACCGGTAAGACAGGCAGGACAGGTACGTAAGGCGCCGGCGGGACAGACAGGACAGGTACGTCAGGTGCTGGCGGGACAGGCAGGACGGATATGTCAGGCACCGGCAGGACAGGCAGGACTGGAGCCACAGAGACCGCCGACCCCGGACCAGCAGGGGGTGCCGCAGAGATCGCAGCAGGCACTTCGGGCAGCTCCACAGTAACCACCGACTTAGGACCAGCAGGGGGCGCTACAGCCAGGTGTGGTAACCACTGGGACAGGCAGATCAAGCACCAGCAAGACAGGCAGGTTGGGCTGAACAGGTAAAACAGGCAGCTGCACTTTCTGCAATTAGGCAAGCCTTCTCAGGCTATCTGCTAATCTCTCCATCTTGCTTTGGGACGTCGGCAAAAATGAAATTGCAGTGTAGCTGCGCGGAAAGCTGAACAGCTTCGGTGGACTCCTGTACGGTCCGATCCGTGATCACCCTCCTGTAGAGCTTCTGGAGGGTGAAATAGCATTCGGCGAAAGCCGGCTCTGCTCACGCTTCAGCCAGCATAAAGACCGCCAGGTCCAGGATAGGAGCTCTGGCGAGCACACGGCAGGAGAGGAAAGCGAGAGGGTTACTGCCCATAAGGGGATCGCCAGCATCTCTTTGAGCCTCTTACCTCCTCTCCGCTTTTTGTTCCTCCAGGTCTGGGCTTTCAATGGAGGCTGGGATTCTCCGGAGACATCCATGGGCTGATCGGGGAACCTCTTCTTGGAGACACTGTTCAGTCGGGCTTTCTGCCTGGTTAGCATCTCCCGCAGCTGTTGGAGATATTCGCGGACATCCTCTGCTAGATGTGTGTCTTCAGTGAGGGACATTTCCTCCAAGACGTCCTGGCTGTGGCTGGCTAAAGCCCGGGCTACAGGGTCCTCTCGGACCTCCGGTTGGGCCAGCCAGTAAAGGACCTTGTTGACCAAGCCGAGGTACTCATCCTCGGCTAGGTGGGATCCTTTCTTGTGGAGGTCTGTAATTCTGTTGTGACCGGCTTGCGGGTGAGCAGGGAAGCAGGCAAGCGAGTCGTATATGTGGGTGAACAGGGTTTATTTAGGGCTGACAGGACGATTGGGGAGCACACGGCAATGAACATTAATGACAGACCTAGGGAAACAGACTTGAACGCGGACTAATATACACCGGACAAGCTGAACATAACAGGCAACCGGTGGGCACAATCAGTGAAGTACATGTGGATGATGAGGGGGCGTGGCACACATGAGGACTGGACACGCAGGTAATGACACAGGGCAGTTTTCATTACATTGTACAGGAGTCACGATTTTTATGTTATTTCTGTATAAGGTTAAGATGCTATCAAATTGACTTATGCTTTCTTACCTCTGCAAGAACTCCAATATTGCTGCATGGATTGCTGGGCAAGAGATGTTTAGACAGTAGCAGGAGGCAAACATCAAAACAACAGCATCACTGAAGACAGGGATTTGGCCATTCACATGGCTTAGTCCACAAGTAGCTTGAAGTGCTCCGCTTTGACAAATACGAGAGGGTATCACCACCTTCTGGGGAAGATGGTGGCGCAGGAGGTAGTGCTAGCGTTCGTCAACTGGAGGGTTGTAGGTTCAAGCCCTGATTCCTTCTGATCCCATCTAATTGCTCCCGGTGAGCAGGTTGGCGCCTTGCATGGTAGCCTCCGCCACCGGTGTGAGGCATGTATTGTAAAGCGCTTTGAGAAAAAGCGCTGTATAAATGCAGTCCATTTACCTTCTGAGCCAAACTGAGACCAGTTGTTGTCCAGTTATCAAAATAATTTAACTTTACAAATCAGATTATAGCATGAGATGATGTCCATACATGCCTGAAAATGTGAATTTTCACATTCTAGAATACATTCTAGAATACTGGTAATTTCTGGTATTTAATGGAATCCATTCTTCCCTCCACCCGTGCAATGTTTCCTGTGCCACTGGCTGCAACACAACCCCAAAGCATGATAGATCCAGTATTCATGATAGATTCAGTATTCTAGAATTACCAGTATTCTACAATGTTAGTATTATAATAACATCAGAAAAACAAAGAGACTTCATCAAACCAACTTACCACACAGAATAATGCATGGTGGACTTGTCTTGGATGGTTGCTTCCCTTTTTCTAGCTTTTTGATGAATGCAGATGGCAACTTATCCCAAGGAATTTCAAATCTGAAATGCCAGTTGTCATCAGATAGTCAACAATTTCTGAAACCGGTACTTGAACTTGATGTTGATATGGAAAATTTGAGCACCCTATGCTGAAAGGGTAGTATCCTAGGTCACTATTCTTAATTTAGAATTCAACTTAGAGAGCATTATTTCTCTGTGATAGGTACAGTGGTATGCAAAAGTTTGGGTAAAAGTTCGATAAATAACATATTTTGGTCATTTTTTAATTGAATTAAATTAGAAGATTTAATAATTGAATTAAATTTAAGAATTGAATTAAATAAGATTTTGAAATTGAAAGATGAAAGATGTAAACAAATGAATGTAAACACATTTTCACCAAACATTGATGCATAGTTACTTTTTATGTCATAAATTGAACAAAGATAAAAAATAAAAACATTATTGTGGCACTATGCAAAAGTTTGGGCACCCTTGTTTTTACAAGGTTTCAGACCTTAATCGGTTCATTATATCTGATGCATGGCAACAGCTGTCATTGGTAAATGTCAGCTGGTGCCAATTTCAAAGCTTTACAAATACCTTGTGCACACACTTGTGGACACTCAACGACCACGGGTTCCTCTAAGCAGCTGTGCAAGACTGAAAATGAAAGTTATTGATGCCCACGATGCAGGGAAGGCTACAAGAAGATAGCAAAGTGTTGTCATCTTGCAGTTTCCACAGTGAGAAGTGAAATTAAGAGATGGCAGTTCAGGGGAACTGTGGAGGTCAAGATGCTCTGGAAGACCAAGACAATTCTTGGAGATAACTGTTCATAGGCTGGTCAGAAAGACAAATCAAAACCCCCAATTCCCTGCAAAAAACCTGCAGGAACATTTAGCAGACTCAGGAATGGTGGTGCACCGTTCCACAAGACCTTTATGGAAGTCAACAGAAGAAAACCTTACCTGCGTCCCCATCATAAAATCCAACATCAGAAGTATGCAACAGAACATCTACAGAAGCCTGATGTGTTTTGGAAACAAGTGCTGTGGACTGATGAAGTCAAAATAGAACTCTAGCCACAATCAGCAAAGGCATATTTGGAGAAAAAAGGAGCAGCATTTCATGAAAAGAACACCTTGCCAACTATTAAGCATGCGGGTGGATCTATCATGCTTTGAGGCTGTGTTGCAGCCAGTGGCACAGGAAACATTGCACGGGTGGAGGGAAGAATGGATTCCATTAAATACCAGAAAATTCTGGAAGCAAACATTACACCATGTGTAAAAAAGCTGAAGCTGAAAGAGGATGGCTTCTACAACAGGACAATGATCCTAAACAATCCTTGAAATCCAACGTAGACTACCTTAAGAGACACAAGCTGAAGGTTTTGGAATTGCCATCACAATCCCCTGATTTAAACATCATTGAAAATTTATGGGTAGATCTTTAAAGAGCTGTGCATGCAAGATGACCAAAGAATATTGCAGAACTAGAAGCCTTTTGCAAGGAAGAATGGGAGAAAATCCCAAGTACAAGAATTGAAAGACCTTTAGCTGGCTATAAAAAGTGTTTGCAAGCTGTGATATCTGCCAGAGGAGGTGTTACTAAGTACTGATTATGTAGGGTGCCCAAACCTTTGCAGAGTGCCACTATAATGTTTTTATTTTAAAATCTTTTTTTCAATTTATGACATAAAAAGTAACTATGCATCAATGTTTGGTGAAAATATTGTGTATTTTTTTCCATTTCCTACAGAGACTGTGTTTACATCTTTTCCATTAAGAAATGACCAAGATATGTTATTTATTTTTAGTTGCTTATTTAAAAAAAAAAAATCTGTTTATTGTTATTTTTGTTAACAAGCAGTGTGTACAGTATACAATTCTTGTTATATAAAATTACAAAATACAGAATGTGCACACACAAACATAATAACAACAGAACACACAGTATGCAGTGCAAGTATCAGCCCTCTTTTCAAAAAGCAAATTTAAAAATTACTCCCCTGGGGTGAAATTCCTGATAATAACCAATATTAGTAATTAAGGAAGATAACAAACGATGTACATAAAGTATGAGTGAGATTTGCAAGCCAAAACCCTTTGCTGTTTCAGTTAGCCTGATGGTTATTTGGAAACACAAGTAAGTTTGTGAAAGATTAACTAAGGGGGGTGCGTGGCTCTGATTGCAAGGTCCCTAATTCAAGCCAACCTTAAACAGAATGATCACATGTCCACACGCCCTTGAGCAACACCTTGCTGAAATTTGTTGCTAAGATTACTCTTATCTACATGTGTGTTATAGAGAGCAAAATGGGGTAGGCAAAAAGAAAATCTCCCCACAGGAATCAACAAAAGTGTGTCCTTACTATTAAGAATATTCATTCATTTTCCATATTTGCTTATCTGGTTACATTTGATTATTATTATTATTATTATTTATTCATAATGACTTAACAACTTAATAACTTATGTTTTCAGTAATTTCCACTTTGAATACCTATCCTGGATGCAAACTGGAGATACAGTACAGGCACCTTCCTAGCACAAGTGGAATTATAATGTCGTATAATGATCCCAGCAGATGGGTCTGTAGACTTTGAGGAAAAATATTTGACAAATTATGAATAAATTAGTAAGAAGGACATATACACGCACGAAATAATTGTACAATGATTATGCAAATAATCCTCTTATACAAGTTTGTCATGCGTAACTATAAATAAAATTTGTTCAATATCGTATTTTTGACACATTAACTAAGATTTGTAACTAGTAAGTTATTTTCTCGATTACTTCTCTAATATGCATTACTGCAATCTGTCATATCTTTTTACGAAAAATAACATTTTAACAAATTGTCGGATATGAAACGGGCTTTACAAGCAGGTTTGCGGCCAATCGGTGACAGAGGGGAGGCTACAGAGCTATTGGTGGCTTTGGGGCTCGAAGAAGCGTTACCCCGCCTTTTCACTTCCTGTTAACGGAATTAATATAGATGCGTAGGACTTTGGGTATACTAAATGGAATAAAGTAAGTGAATCGCTTCAGAAGGCTATTCTGGAGCGCATTTACCAATCCGTGGCCTTGCCAATTACACTGCACAAAAACTACTACTCCAGGTAAGCGGAGATCGCGGAATAAAGAATAATACCTCTTTGCTGTTATAATATTTTATTCGGGTTGTCTCTCTCTCACGGACTAGAACGTTCATTACGGAATCTGTCTATATACCTGCCTTGTAGTCTACAAGCATGCCATGTACGTTTATTACACCTCCCCATCGTGTGTATTCCGGTAACAGATTATTAGTGTCATTATAACTAGGCCTATTGCCGTTATAATATTTTTATGGATGCCTGGCACAAGTGTCAAAAATGTATTATTTAATGTGTTTTCCGATTAAAACTGTCTTCTTTTAAAAGAACAAAACAAAGAACACTATCCTTCTCACCGAACAGTCAAAATGATCTATCGGTATATTACATTAAAATTCATTCTTGTATTTTTTTTATTTTTATTTTTTTGTTGCTATAGGCAGAAAAATAGATGTTTTTATTTGGCGGGCTAATGGTTTAATTGTAATTGTTGTCGAAGTAAATGAATTCTCACATAAGTGCTTTAACTACATTTTTTTTCTTTTTTGTTTGATCGTGTAGCGAACGAGATTCAGCTGCAATGCATCCTTAAAGCCAGGGTCGATTCGATGAATTTTTCAATATTTATACATTTGTGTCCTGTTTACTATGTAGAGCTAGATTTACTTCACTTGCTCTTCAGAGAAGTTCATTGAAATGACGTAATCTGAACACTTGTTCGGGTACATGAGCCTGACTTTTACAAAGTACTTGTGCAATGTTTTTTTTATTATTTCTGAACAGGCTTGAACCTACTTGATAGTAATGACAATAAACATTACAGTTGTATTAAATGATTATGATGTTTTGTTTAAAAGGAAGGATGATCAACTGTATAAACCGCTAAAGATCTAGCCTTGTGTGTTAGACGTGTGGTTGATTTATTTCATTAGGAGGGTGTAACATTATTTATGTCGTGCATTTTTTATTACATGACATTAATGCAATATAAAAGATTGCTTACGCAGTCATTATTTTTTTTCTTATTTTACTTGATATATATATATGTATATAAATGTGTTTATATATATATAGATATATAATACACACACGGTTTTTTTTCTTTACAGACTACCAAGGGCCACGCAGATTCATTGGTGACACCATAATTCCCAGGCTGTAACATTACCCAGGCACCCAAGACCTTTAAATACATTTTAAAATGCCACGTGGTGAAAGGTGAGACGTTTCAAGTTCACGGACACTAGTGAGCTAATTTGAAAGACGCAGGGTTATCTTGGGAAGTGGACAAAAGCGCAAGAAGATCAGCAGTTTCATGTTGGAGTTCTGCACATTAAATCCATGGACCTAGTTTCTTCAGTGATTTTACAATACGTGATGTATATTGCCTGATATTTACAATGTAACTAATAGGTTTTTGGAAATATTTCCTGGCAAAGGAAAGTTTTACTGTGGGATTTTCATATTTTTGTTTAAAATCTATTACCGTGGATGGCGAGGGTGACCTTCAATTTAACGTCGTACTTTCGGGAGAACTCGGTGCAACAGCAGGCACCTACTTTTGTCAGCAGCCAGAGAGTAGAACCAATAATGAAGTAGAACAAAATGAATGATAAATTAGATCTTTTTGGCAGTGATTAGGACATACGTCATTAATGGGATAATTCACTGAAATACAGCAACAAGGCAAAAAGAAACGGTCATCCCCAACCCCCTAAGAATTAAACTCTCTCTGTGGGTATTTCAGTGAAGCATCCACATGGTACTTTGGTCAAATGAGCAAGACAAACTAACTGAAATGTCTACAAGTGCAGTAGACGCGAAAAAAGAAGGGGTGTCACCAGCGTACCACCACAGTAATGGATCGGTGCATCTGGCAATACAGAAGGATGGTCTAAATGGGCCGGTGCATCAATTAATACAAAAGGATGGTCCGGAAGAACTGCGGCCAAGTGAGGGCTATGAGCTCAAAGAAGTTTCATTCTCGGAAAGAGCTGAACAAGAAAGTGATATGGTAGCGATGGACTGCCGTGCTAACGCCAAGGGCCAACGCGAAGAGGACGCCCTGCTGGAAAATGCTAGCCAAAGCAATGAGAGCGATGACACGAGTACGGACCAAATCCCGGTGCCCCCGGCTCCGCTGAAGGAAACATCCTTCTCCATTGGACTTCAGGTCGTCTTTCCATTCCTGCTGGCAGGTTTTGGAACAGTCGCTGCTGGCATGGTTTTGGATATAGTTCAGGTGAGTGTTTTGAAATAAAACCAATCTGCTAGCATATTTGTACTGAAAATGAATTCATATATATGCTTTAAACACAAAAACACATGGCATACTTGAATTTTATTCATATGAGCCTTATAATGAGAAAACTATATCATTACAGCAAGAAATAGGGTAAAATTTATTTTGTTATGGTGGCAGCAATACGCTACTGTAGTATTTCAATGCACTCTAATGCATACAAATTCAGGAAATCTCCCATGCATTAAACATGTCTTGCTGTAAGACTCATCAGGAGAAACAGTCTGATGTTGGATGGATAATATTATACTATAGCATTATAGTGTAACATATATAATAGTTGTAATTAACAGTTCTTAGGCTCTGTAGGGTGGTTGGTATGAAATTAAATTAATTCAGGCAAAATTGGCTATGTAAGTTTTGTGATGCTGAACAATATAAACATCAGTGATCTATCTCTAATATTGTTCTTGAATCATTGCTATGCATTTTGTAAAATTCACTTTATGTACTATGACATAATTTCATTTGCCAGAAACAGCTTACATAATATTGGGAAAAAATTTGGAAAAAAATCTAAAATTGATTTTGTTTACTGAAACGATTTAGTCACCATCTTACTACATGACTGTGTAATCCAGTCCCTGTGTGTGCTTTATTAAATGGCACATCCTTTCATGTTTAATTGTTGAATTTGTGAGTAATTAAATCAAGCATTGTTGACCTGATGCCTTATAAAACCTAAAGTATGCATATTACCAGAGGTGTAAAGTACTTGACTAATTTTACTTGATTACTGTACTTAAGTATTATTTTTGGGGATTTTTACTTTTCTTGTGTACAATTAAAAACGAATACCTTTACGTAATTACATTTTTAAAGAAAAAAAAGTACTTTTCAATCCTTACAATTTTATTTACAGTCAAAAAGTAAATCATTTTAAAATACTCAATTTTGGAGATCACTTCATTCTATTTTCCTTTGCTACCGAACCAATTGAATTGCGCTGAATCCCAGTTTAATTAAAATGTTATTAATTGTGCCAATGAGATTTGTTTTCACTTTTTATGAAATTAGTCAGACATGTTCATTGGTCTTTTGGAAGTGACGTCATGTCACATCAATCACCACAATGCACAACCCCTTGACCTGGAAATTTGAGAAATTATAACAGTCAGTGGAAGAAAATGGAGGAAGAACATGATTCAGTGGCGAATGCAATCCAAAACCAGCCACAGGGTCAATTCTTAGCGAAATCAGCTTCTGCCTAAGTTAAATCAGAGGTTTTACAACTTTGAGTAGCATGTTGCATATTTGTATTACTGTAAGTGTGCCTTGTTGTATAATTAAATGGTTAAATCTAAACAGTTCTAAAGCAGGATAAAACCTTGTATGTGGTTCATTCACTTCATGATTTTAGAGATTAAAAACATAAACAAGAATTTCTAGTTTTCATTCTTGCATTCACTTTTACTTTGTTTAATACTCAAGTACAATTTTAATGCGGTACTGTTTTACTCAAGCCTGAATATGGTTGAATACTTTTACTTTTAATTGAGTAAAATTTTCACGCATTACTTGTACTTTCACTTGAGTAACATTTTTGAATAGTTTTTGCATCTCTGCATATTACTGTTGCAGTGTTTTGAGATTAACACATGCATGCCTTATATCCCGTATCAAACTCCAAAACCATTCACTTTCTTACTGGCTATTTCTGGAAGTCACAGAATATTCAGCCATTTGGTCAATCACAACTCTGCAATATAAATAATTCATAATGTTTTTACTTTAATTTTATAACAAACCATTGACAAGAGTCATATCAGGAGTACACTTGGATTGTTGTATTCAGGTTGCTCAAATTTGCAAATGGGTTTTTTGCTATTTAGTCAGTGTTTGAAGTTGAAGGGCTTTACCTCATATAAATGTAAATATCCCGTACCATTACTGTTAACTGTCACCATGGATGTGTTTGCAGCCTGTTTGGGCATTAGTTTTTACTTTTATCTTTTGCATGCTGCAGACACATTTATTTATAGCTAAACCTGCCATATGTAGAGATTGGTTCATGTTTGGTAAATTGGTTTATGTTTCGTAAATAATTCATTATGTCGTGTTGTAGTGACTATTGCTTTACTTTTTTTCCAATCTTTAAAATACTTGCAGTGGTTAGGGGGGTCAGATGATGTTTGTCTACGTTGATGTTATGACCTGTATAAATGCAGTGGAAACAGATTAACAGGCATGACTGTTTCAGTTTGTAGGATATATGCAGTTCACAAATTGTGGTTATTTCACATTATGGTGTTTTAGCCCTACCTAAATGATGAAGGTCTTTATCAGTGTTTCAAATATATTTTTATATTTTAGATTTGAGTGATGATTTTTTCAGCTGTTAAATATTCAATGAAAAGATCTCAATTTAAAATATTACTTTACATTACACTAGACATGTGAAGGTGTGTTAAGTCAAATTTGTGTGAAATTAGTAGCCAAAGATTATGAAGTCATGTCCATTTTTACCTATAAATTTTGTGACACTTAAGCAGAGTAAAGGACTCTTGAAGTTGTTTTAGAGTCATATGTCAGATATTTTGAAACAGTACGTAAATGTCTTCTCAGATTTTGAGTAGAGCCCTTTTTGCCCTTTCATTGCCAAGCAAAGTTAGCAAGGTGCTCTCAAATAAGAGTCCAGCTGGAACAACAAGCAACACTGGACAGCATACTGTTATAAACCAGTAACTGGTGGACTTCGGTCCACATCTGGTTGAAACATGATTGAATTTTGACCACGCTATTGATCAGTCCTCCCCCCGATCTCCCCATTGTGGATCATGTGCTGCTTTGGGTAAAGAAAGCTGGGAACCCCTGGTCTACACACATGATTGATTGATTGATTGATTGATTGATAGATAGATAGATAGATAGATAGATCCTTTATTGGCCTCTAAGGATATTTTTCTTCTCAGTCTGATCACCACAAA
>JAODKF010000138.1:29429549-29444538 GCA_026779585.1 Mormyrus proboscirostris | reverse complement strand
GATAGATAGATAGATAGATAGATAGATCCTTTATTGGCCTCTAAGGATATTTTTCTTCTCAGTCTGATCACCACAAACAGAAGTACGTTACAGGCCTCTCCCATGTTAAACATGCTACACCCAAATACATAGAGCACACACATAAACATATACATACAATATACATCCATATAGCAGAGATTTGATGGGTACAAGATGTGATAATGTGATAAATTAAGTGCAGCTATGGCAGTAGGAACGAATCTCTTGCCAAAGTGAGCCCGTCTCCATTACAGAGTCCTGTATCTGCGTCCTGATGGCAGTGTGTGTAAACTGTGTGTTAAGAGGGTGACTAGAGTCATTGGTTATGGTTCTTTCAAGGCGAATGACAGCTTTGTGGTTTTCATTAGATAGTTTTGGAATGGGAAGGCAGATGATCTTGACTGCTCTACTCTATGTGTGATCCTGCAGGTAAGTCTGTTTGTTTTAGATGAAGAGAGCATGCTGTAGAAACAGGGGGAACAGTACAGCAAGATTGGTTGGATAAGGCTCTTGCACAGTAATAAGAGGAGACGGGGGTCAACGGAGAGAGCACAAAGCTTGTGGATGACATATAGTCTCTGATGGGACCGTTTTTGAATGTCCACGATGTGTTGTTTTTTGTCTAATGTGAGTCCAAGATATTTGAAATGTTCAACCTGTTCAACCGTTTTGTTGTGAATTGTGGTGGGAGTCCATCCTGTTGGTGATTTGTGGGTGGTAGGAATGACCAGTTCTTTTGGTTTTTCCATGTTAAGTTCCAGGAAGTTGTCAGAGCACAGATTATGAAATCCAACAATAAAACAATTAAGGATGGTAGCAGGAAGAAACTGACAACCTGCTGTCTGTGGGGAATGAACCTGTAAACCTCAAGTTCGCATTTAAGTATAATACTTGAAATGAACTTTATGTTCTCTGATGCAAGTTCAACTGTGAGGCCTACTTCCACTTCTGCTCTTCGGAATCTCTTTCATAAACTTCAATGTATCACTTACAGGTTACCCTGGCATTTAGAAAATAAAAGTACTATGCAAGTTGCTGTCATACAAATGACAACTAATTTTAGCTAATGATTAGCTACCAATTATCATTGTGTACACAAACTAATAGGCTTCTGTGACATTCTAGTAACTGTTACAGTATGTGAAATGTAATAATCCTTCGTCATTTGCACAGATTCATTGGAATGCTTCTCTTTCATATTCCTTCTTGATCTCCTTTGAGAGATACACACAGACACACACACACATATTAGAATTTTTTTTTGAATTTCGTAATTAATTGTCATTGCTGACACACCACAGCACAAAAACGAAATGTGTTCTCTGCATTTAACCCATATGTGCCAATGTGACATAGCAGGGGGCAGCTAATTCAGCGCCCAAGGAGCAGTGCTGGGGACGGTACCTTGCTCAGGGTACCTCAGTACGCTTCCACGACCATACTGCCTATTATAGGCAGTTTATGTCACTATGAGTATTATAAAGAGGAAATATTCAGTGGAGTAATTGCATAAATGTGCCTTCAAGTTTGGAAAGTTAGAAATGGCATTCCGTTAATACTACAATCTAAGAAAAACTCCACATACATAGTACAGGTAGGATTCTAAACCCATGCTTGGGTGTATGAGGCACATTGCAACCCACCGCATCATTGTTCATCAGGTAGCTAGTGCTCTCATTATTATATTTAACTGTGTATTAACAATAACTTGCTAATGCTCATAACAATGCCAGTAAAGCTACATAGAGCTTTTACATAGAGATGTTTCGGTATATAAATCTTGACGTTGCTGATGAAATGGTAACTTTATTATGATTCTCACAAGTTGCAAGTTAAGAATCAGAAATTGACTCGGTTACAATAAATATGCCTTGAATATAAATATTTTATGAAAGATATTTTAAAATATTATTAATAATTTCCTTTTGCTATTACTCATGCCTAAATCAAGTCATTTTGCAACCAGAAACAAAACTGAGCACAGAACTGATCACAGCTTACAATTTTATTTGCAAGAACATGGTAGAGGGTATTGTTCCAATTACAAATGAAGCTGTAATGGGAATGATAATGTCCTTACAAAGAAACAGTTGCAAAGCTGAGAAAACAAACTGATTTGAACAGGTGCAGATTTTTCAAGACCAGTTACACAATCAGTCTACAGAGACATTATATAATGAAACTTCGTTTTAGGTGTAAGAGAAGGAGGCAGAGCGCCTTTACCATGATTAAATGAAACATCTGTGATTTTGTGCTTGCCTTTAGCAATATGTGTTCACAGTTTCACTCTGAATTACTTGCACTATCAGGTAATTTCCTAAATAGGCCCACTAAATAAAATAAAATAAATTCTAAATCAAGTCAGTTACTAACCATAATTATAGGGTTGGTTTGGTGGTGTGATTTCCTGGTCAAAAAAGTATTGAAGTATTTATTTAGGGGATAGTGAATGAATGTGTCTATCCATTCAGGAGTGCTACTTTTTATCAACAGAAATATGACCTTGAATTTTAAAATGTTATATGCTTTTAGTTGACCTCAGAGATATGCTGTAAAACCTATCTGGTAAGTGCTCCTGTGAATTTAACCTTGCGTAATATGTTATTCTCTTATAAGGCAAATGACATCTTAAAATAAGTTAAAAAACAGAAGTCCAAATATAATAGCCCACCCAGAGTTTATTATTTGAAAGTTTCTGTATGTTTAGCAAATATTAATGGATTTACAGTATATCCACACCACTGATTTGTTTTTTGGGACTTTTCTGTATGTTTGTAATATCTTCAAATGGCGCTCACTGGGTTCTAAAATCTCTGTGTGACCATATATGTGTGAGTTTGGCGTTGGGTGCACAGCTGCGCATTGTACATTATACAACCCGGCAACCCAGCTAGTCAATCTGCGTGCTTGTGCCTCAGTCAGCAAGCTTCTCAACACTAAAGCATATAGAGTTGTTGGCAGACGGCCACCATTCCATGGAGACGACATCGTATGTCTCCTTGGGGGCTCTGGTGGAGTATGCCAAAGCGCAGTGGCTTGGAGCCAGTGCTCTGGCTTATAAAGACATGTTCCCTACCAGAAAGTAAAGAACCTTAGTTAAACACATTTATTTCTCTACTTTCAGGCAGAGCTTTACTCCAGCAGCCTTCATTTTCTGGATTGTAGTTTTGAAGTAAGGATATGTATCTATATTTGCAAATTTTAACTCGATAATATGAAAGTATTCCCAGCGTCTGCATTTGGATTTACAGCCTAAATTGCTGCATCAGCAGCAGAATATGCTGCCAGATCACACTTAAATAATAAGCATTACTTTTACTGATAATGCTTACATTGTGCAGCGTTACTTCAGTGTGCTGTTGCACTTCAGACTGAAGTTGTGCTCCTCACTATCCATAAGATGTGGAGGAATTTTCAGTAACATGTTACTTAAAGCAGTTACCGTAACACAATATAGATGCCTTCAAATGCATTATAATGTTAGTATAAGCCTTTATGCATTATGAAGGTAATTCTAGTGCATTATGATGAGAGCTTCATAGAGCTTTCATAATACATAATAAACATGGCTAATCTTTTTATAAAGATGTACAGCCATATCTAGGTGGCTAGAGATACATTGTTGAATAAATATATTTTATTTGTAAATGTGTCATAGTGTATGTCGGTTCTTGCTCTGGTTCAGAGTACTGCAGTATTTATTTACTTCAGCACATTTTACGGCTACTTTTGTACTCCATCCGTCCATTTTCTGCAACCACTTGTCCTATTCAGGATTATAGGGGGTCCAGAGTGTATCCTAGATGCTAAGGGCTCAAGGCAGGGAACAACCCAGGATGGGGTGCCAACACATCATATTGCACACTCACACTTTTTTGAAATCACATCATTTACATTTTTTCATGTAACAAAATAATGCATTCCTGTTCTTTGTTACCTGTCCTCAGATGGGCATGAGGTTTTTCACGATCCTGTACGAGACAGATGGTATGGATTTGATTTTTGGCTGCCTTATGAATGCATTATGCTAAAAAGTATTTGCTTCTTTCAACAGCACTGGATTGTTTTCACTGAGGTGACAGAAGTGTTCATCCTGGTTCCAGCTCTTCTGGGTTTAAAGGGAAACCTAGAAATGACACTGGCATCTAGGTTGTCCACTGCAGTGAGTAATTCAATCCCTTGCCAATGCATGGTATGAATGCTTGCCCTTAGAATTTAATCTCTGTAAATGTCTTGTAAAATTCTGTTTATTTTTTAATGCTGTAGGTAATAGCTTTATATTGGTTCTGATGTAATTACTTTTGATGTTATAAAGTGATTGGATCCAGTTGCGAAATGTATTACTAAGCACTTTTTTACGTTTAAGAAGAATATTTGAAAAATTTTAAAATATACATAATATTTGTTTCAAAAGCAGTCTTGTAGTATAGGTGTCCTCAACATCAGAATCATATAAGTCATATCTCTTATCAATTTATCAGCAGATTACAGGGTTTCAGCTTGCATCCGCCCATCATTTGTAACTCCTTATCCAACGGAAAGTCATAGTGTAGAGAGGAAACATACTAGTTGGGATGCTATTTTATTGCAGGGCACAAATTCACCCAGTCTATATACTATGTGTTAATTAGAGGTACCAGCTCACCTAATTGCATGTTATTGGACTACACAATGAATGAAACTGGGCAGAGTTGATTAACCGCAAGGTTGGATGTTTGTATACATATCTGTGTGTGTGTAATATATATATATATATATATACACACACACACACACACATAGATATATATACAAACACATACACACAGTCTCCCCAGTGTTTGGAACAAAGACACATTTTTTTTTTCTTTGATTTACCCCTCTTCTCAACAGTTTTAATTTTCAAATCAAACAATTCAGACATAAATAACGTGCACATCTTGAGACTTTTCCAGACTTTAATTTGAAGTTATTTGCATACATTTTGGTTTCACCACGTAGAGATTGCAAAACATTTTATACATAGTCCACCTTACTTCAGGGTACCATAATGTTTGGGATATTGCTCAGGTGCACTTGCTTTATTAGTGCATGGATAAGACACCTAGGCTTGCTTCTACCGTTTCATGTCTGTAGTTGCTTCAGAGAAGCTTTTATGAGTCTGAAAAACAAGACTAAAACCATTACAGACATTGTCAAACCTTAAGATTAAAAAATTAACTGTCTGGAATATCATTAAGAAGAAAGAATGCACTGGTGAGCTCAGTAATCGCAAAGGGACTGGTAGGCCAATTAAGACCTCCACTGGGGTGCCAGTCAAAAATGAACTTTAGAATTTCTTCTGTGGTACCCTCTCAATTTGTTGTGCCCTATGGCAGTAGCTCACAGTAATTTTTTTTTAGAATTTTTAATGCTCATGTAAAGGTTGCGACATGTCTAAAGTTAACAGATTTATCGTCATACAGATAGATTATTTAAATTTGTCATCAGTTGAACTATTTCCAGTTGAGTATAATTACTTGAGAGACAAATGTTAATAACAAACTGAAGCAACAATACTTTGAAGAAGTTTGATAAGGCAAGACTGCCTTAATGAAATCATTCAATTCCGAACTATAATGCATCATCTCCAGCACCAATGAGCAGCGTTTTCCTGGGTTTTGGATATTTGGCCCTTTGGCTCAAGACAACCTCCAGCAGATACTGTTCCTGCTCTTCATTTGTTGTAATGGAACAGTTGAAATACTGCCTCAGTTTCACTGCTCTTTCACTGCTTTTATGGTGCTGAAAAAATACAGCAAGCATCTGACGGTAAGTTGGAAGTTTCATCCAGTATATTTTCTCTTCTACTCGACCTATCAACCAAATATTGGTGGCACTTTGTGTTACAGTGCTTGACTCAGCCGCACGTGCCATAATGGCTTCAGATTTGATAAGTACCACCATAATGGATAGTGGAAGGCGGACGCTGCAGTTAACTAAATGCTGAAATGTAAACACAACAGCACAAGTTATTAAGCAGTAATCATGACACACCATTTAAATGCAATATAAGGAATAACTAAATTAAGGAATGGCTGTCTTCTGTAGTGTTGCGCTGTATCCATGTGCCATCTAGCACAACCTAAATCAAGATTAAAATGGCAATGTCTTTTCTGGGTATGGAACCTTGCATTAAACATCTCCTTAAAACAATTAACCTATATACTATAGCATGCAAGATTACAAATAAAATATAGTTCCGAATGCTTCAATTTTGGCCGAAAATTACAATCAACAGTTGCATGCCACAGTATACACCGTTTGTAAGCAACTTTATTATAATAAAACTCAAGTTTTTCTTTGCATTTGTTTTCTTTAAAAACAACATGGCATCTAAAGGATACTTATTTAATAAATTACAAGTAACAGAACAAATGTAATTGCTTACCATAGCACAGGAAAAACAAAGAATCGCAATATAGTAGAAACTTTACTTGTGTTGAGCAACCAGTAAATGTTGATCTAAAATTTTGAAACTTTGCAGTTTTTACTTACAGAACAAGGATAACTTGTGGGGGTACCATACTGAAAATTCTAAAGTTCAGTTTTTTTTCAGTAGATTGCCGGGTACCCTAACCTCCACTGCTGATGGCAGAAGAATCCTCACTATAGTAAAAATAGAAAAATCCCCAAATGCCTGTCCAACAGATCAGAAATAGTCTTCAGAAGGCTGATGTGTTTTTGACAGAGACTAATATCTGCAGAAGCCTTCACAAACAGAAATGTAGAAGCTACACTGCAAGATGCGAACCACTAGTTAACCACAAACACAGAGTTTGGGAGTTTGAGAAATTTGCAGAATTATGAACAGGTGATGTCTGTGAATCACAGACTTCAAGCGGTTGCTGCACGCATGGGATATGCGACAAAGTACTAAATATGACTGCTTTAATATACACACCATTAGTATGTCCCAAACATTACGGTGCCTGGAAATAGGGAGACTATGCATAACGAGTGTTGTAATTTCTGCATGGTGTGACCAAAATGTATGCAGATAACTGGAATGTGCACTTTATGTCTAAATTGTTTGACTTAAAATTTTAAACTGGAGTAGAGGGGTAAATCAAGGAAAAAATGTGTCTGTCCCAAACATTGTGGAAGGCACTGTATGTGAAGATATTGTTATTATAAAAGAGAATAGGAGCTTGAACCTAACAGAGCCCTCATCAACCCAGCTCGATCTGAGGGAGTCGAGCCTGAGGGAAGTTGAGGTGATAATTAAGGCAGCACGCTCTGCTTCTGCTCCGGGCCCCAGTGGTGGTACCTTACATTGTGTACAAACGCTGTCCCCAGCTCCGGGGCCACCTCTGGAAAATCTCGAAGGTGATATGGCGAAGGAGGAGAATTACTGACCAGTGGAGGTGTGTAGAGGGAGTGTGGATCCCCAAAGAGGGGAACTCAAAATGCATCAGTCAGTTTTGGTCCATCGCACTGTTGAGTGTCGAAGGGAAGGTGTTTTTCACCATTGTTTCCCATAGACTCCGAAAGTTTCTCCTCAAGAACAACTACATTGATCCCTCAGTGCAAAAGGGTGGCATTCCTGGAGTTCCCAGTTGCTTAGAGCACACTGGTGTAGTCACACAGCTCACAAGGGAAGCTCATGAGAACAGAAGCAACTTATGTGTGCTGTGGCTGGATTTGGCCAATGTGTATGGATCCATTCCACACAGATTGGTTGAGCTCGCATTACACCTCCACCATGTCCCCAGTGCGATCAAGGACCCGATCCTGGATTATTACAACAACTTCAGGCTGAGGGTCACTTCTGGGGAAGTAACATCAGACTGGCATCAGCCAGAAAAAGGGATAGTAACTAGATGCATCATTTCAGTCATCCTTTTTGCCCTGGCAATGAACATGGTGGTCATGTCAGCTGAGCTGGAATGTAGAGGCCCTCTAACAGGGTCTGGCGTGCGGCAGTTCCTTGGTGGGAAGTGCCATCCCCTCCATCAGTGAGCAGCCAGTGAAGAGTTTGGGGAAGCTGTTTGATGCAACTCTGAAAGACACCGCTACCATTCAGGAGTCCAACAAAGAGCTGGAAAGTTGGCTCACCAAGGTTGACAAGTTCAAGGCTTTTCAAGGTTCAAGGCCTGCATCTACCAGCACTCCATCCTACCATGTGTTCTGTGGCCATTGCTGGTTTACTCAGTCCCAGTGTCAACAGAAAAGAAACGGCAACATCTTGCAGCTCCCATTCTGTGGTCTCACTGAAGAATTCATGGTGGCACGCACAAGAGAAGCGTTTCAGTACAGGGACTCCTGGGACCAGAAAGTGTCAGCAGCTGGCATTGAGGTGAGCATAGGGGGGAAGTGGAGAGAAGAGAGAGCAGTGGAGGTAGCGGAGTCACGCCTCAGGCAGAAGGAGCTTGTGGGGACGATGACCACCGGGAGAGCTGACTTGGGCTTTTTCCCAAAGGCCCAAGCAGGCAAGGCCCAAGGGAAGGAGAGACACCAGTTAATCCAGAAAGAGGTCCAAGCAGGCGTGGAGAAAGAGCGAGTGAGCAGAACAGTGGGGCTCAGGCAGCAGGGGGCATGGACAAAGTGGGAGAGTTTCCTACAGTGCAAAGTCACCTGGACAAGAATCACCTTTGTCAAAGCTGGAGAGGAACCCTGTCAACAGTGAAGGACAAGGTCAGGTCTCCTAACCACAGCCTCTGACTGGCAGCTGTAAGCCGACCTGGGGAAGCAGCTGAAGTTCCCTCAGCACATTGCTACGACATCACTCTGTCCAGATATAATTATCTCTGATGCAACAAAACTGCTGATTGTTCTCGAACTCACAGTGCACTGGGAAGAGAGGATGGAAGAGGCAAATGAAAGAAAACACACAAGGTACCAGGAGCTGGTGGAAAAGCGCCAGGAAGGGGGCTGGAAGACTCACTACAAGCCAATAGACATGGACTGTAGAGGTTTTGCAGGACACTAACTCTGCAAAGTCCTCAACCAACTGGGCCTCACAGGAGTGCCTAAGAAGAGGGTCATCCGATCCGTATGCGAAGCCACAAAGAAGGCCACAAGGTGACTGTGGATAAAGAGGGCTGATTCTTGGGCGGTTGCTGCTGGGACGCAAGCTGGGGTCTGATCAATCTCAGCTGGGTCACCTGGGTGAGGGTGTCTGATACTGAAAGACTCGAAACACGCAGTGACCCCAGGTTACGTCACTGATGATGCGTCCCAGTGCATCCAGAAGATTATATTATATATATTGTGTTTTGCTGATGGAGATATATATATATATATATATATATATATATGTGTGTGTGTGTGTGTGTGTGTCTTGTGCATATATTTCATTAGTTTATCAAAAACTAAAAGTACTGTAAATAATAGTGCTGTAAAAGAACATTGTTTACATCATTGGTTACAACATCTTCAGTTCGGTAAGCACAATGAAACAAATGAATACATTTATTGACATGGGTGGTGTCACGTTCTGGCGAGCAGGCAAGGGAGGAGAGAGCAGCCAGGTTGACGGAGACATGGGGTTTATTGAACGGACAGGTGGCATAAACTGGACAAGTACTCACAGCAGTCACTGACGGGGATAGACGACAATGACAAGTCTGGGGCAGACTGACCGAGACGCAGACTAAATACATGAGACAAGCAGCGGTAACAAGAATATTCTGACCAGGATATTCTGACCAGGTTAAAAAAAAAAGAAAAACTATACCTAAACAGTATTTATTGATACAGAAATACAGTAGTACAAAGCATGGAATTTAGTTAATTATGATTGTCATGATGCAGTGTTATTTTAAAATATTTATTTATTTGACATATTTTTTTTTTACAATGTTAAATAGTTTTGGTATTAAGGCACATTGCCTTTTGTTTGGTTTACAGCTGTTACTAGTGGTGATTGTCAATATAATAATAGCAATTGCAGAATAAATTCTGATTTTCTGCTGTGCTGAAATTGTATCAAACCATGAACTCAAAACTGAGGTCTGTACCAAACCATGAATTTTAATAAATGAGGAAGAATGACTTTGTAGCCATGAATTCCTTTAGGTCTTTTCCAGTCTAATGTATCTAATGATCATCTTTTCCTTCAACATATTAGCAATTATCACATTGTATTTATGGTCTACCTTCCTTCCTGAAATTTCACAGGAACTCTCCCAAAAGCAATGTTTTAGATTGATTTAATACAGGGCCGGCAATTCAATGCCTTCTGAGGAGTTTATTTTAAGGTCTGAGACAAAGCCTTGTACCAGACAGCAGAGGTGATTCTAGAGCCTATACGGGCCCTGGGCAAAATAACTCCATGGGGCCCTCTGTTACTGCATTTTAATTTGCTAAACAAGCGAGGTCTTGCAATACGAGTATTATGTATATGCTTTGTCTACCTAGCATCACGTGATCACAACTGAGCCAGTGGTTCTTCTCTTTCTCTAGCTGCGGGATTGTGGGTAATCTTCTCCCATGCTCAGTCTCAGTTGGCATTTGACTCATATAGTCAAAATTTAGTAGAAAAGTGCCACCCGAACAAGGGCGTAGCAGTACGAGCGATGAATCTGTTTAATGACAACGCATTGTCGCATTTCCACAAAATCGAAAAGGAGACGAAAGCAGCTGTCATTGGACAGGTTCCTTGTTAAAGTTGCATAAAAAGATAAAGATTCCAGTGAGCCAACAGATAGCAGTGATTCTGTTAGTTACAGTGAAAGTCATCCTACAAAATAACCCTCATCTTCTCCTCTCTCTCGTCTCCCTCACACCGTCCATGATTTTTTTCAAAGGTAAAGTGTACTAATCCTTTTTATATGAATATTTTTGGGTTGTGGAACGAATCAGCTGAGTTTCCATTATTCCAAAAATGTGGACTGTCCTGGGTTTCCTGAGGACTGGGTTGTGAAACACCCAGAGTTTACAGAGAATGTGACCAAAAATATAATGTTCAGAATGTTTTTGTGTTTAGTTTGTGTATAGTACAGTCCCATATTTGTGTACATTTCTACTCCCATGGATCAAAGAACTTGAGTTAAACAACTTGTTTTTTGTTATGTATGACTATGTGTGAAGTTCCTTTTTGTTGTTCAGTGTAGGAAAGGTATACAAGTTCACATGTTTAGGTGTGGGTTTTTTTGCTTTTTTGCAAAAATCTATGCCCAATCCACGTTATCTGTCTTTCGTGTCATTGTTGTAAATAAATGTCATGATTAAATGAGTTTCCCTTGGTCTTGTATAACTACATGCTTGCTCTGACACAGTACCCTAGATTTAACCGTGACACTTACTAATAATCCCAGGTTGATAGTGGTAAATAAATAAGGAAGCCTTCTCTTTTTCTCATCATTAATATTGTAATAGGATTTGTGTGGTGGGTCATGGATTTAATAAGAAAGAGGAGGTGTTTGTTGACAGCGTATTTATTAACCTGACAGCATAGTTGACACACTTGGGATAGACACTAATGGAAATATGCATGCTATGATAAAACATTAAAACGGTTACTACATTAATTATTTAATACACAATCGCGCACATTACATTTACATATAGCATATAATTGTATCGTGAGCAAGGCATGCTGGTAATTGGAATAATTTCTTATAATGCATAAGATGTGTGATGCCGCAATATGTAAAGAGACATTACTGGTGTTTTGCTGATGGATTTCTTTTTCTCTCTTACCAATAAATTAACGTTATAAATAAATCATCTGGCATTTAGTGGCCATTTGCTGGAATTAAAAGTAAGTTAAAAAAATCAATCCTAAAAGCATGGTGGCCTAATCCTAAACCTCAAGCAAACAAATTCACATTCTTACTATTCATTGATGCAAAACTTTTTTAATTACAAAGGAGTAAACATTTGCTTTAGTGCCTTGCTCAAGCCTTGCTACCGACAGGTGAACTGAAAGCTTTTCTTTGACACTTGCTCTGCCTTAAGGCCTTTCCCACTGTAAATCTGCTGTCTGGTGCAATTTGGGTGCTACAGTATCTTGGAAAGGCTTCATTTTCCTTTTCACACTGGTGATTATTTGCAGATTAGGTAGAAAAATGCCCTTACTGAAAAAAATGCTCTAATAGTCTTTCTTCAGAAAAATCTGCCTGTTTGAGCTAGGCTACTGTGCTTGTGTTCAGAAGGTCACTGGTTCGAGCCCAGCCTCAGCAAAATTGTCACATCTATGGGTCTTTGAGCAAAGCTCTTCACCCTCAGCTCCATGGGTACCACTGCAGGTGGCTGCCCTTCACTGCCTGTTCTCACCTACATGTGTGTCTGAATGTCATTGAGAGCAAGATGGGATAGGCAGGAAGAATATTTCCCCTTAATATTATCCATACATCCATCCAATATCTGTAACCACCTATTCTGTTCAGGGTTATATGAACTCTGAAACCTCTTAAAGGCTGTGGGCACAAGGCAGGGAATAACCCAGGATGGGGTGCTAACCAATCGCAGGGCACATTTTTATTATTACTATTATTATTACAGTGGAATCCACTTACATTGATCACGTCTGACTGGGTGAAATTGATCACTATAAGCGGAAGATAATTATAACCGATTTTTTTCCTTTTTCTTGATGTCTCAGGCAGATTACCATCTAATTAACATTTGTATATTTATTACATGAATATAAGGTAATATAATGGACAGCGTTGCTGTTTATAAAATTTTATTGACTCTTTCAAAATACAGTATAGCAGTTTCAAACACTTTTCAAATTTCAGTACTGTACAAATTAAATTATTGAACTATGTATAATTCTAATACGCTATAATACAGTAGCGCTGGTGGCATCTGCACATCCTGGCATAGCTCACGAGTATAGCTATCATATAACTCCGTGACGTGTATATAGTCCATGTTTGTATTTTTTAGTATAGGTACTTGTTGTGCTGTTTATCCAGTAGTCACGTATGCCTGTAACTGTGGTTGTATGCGGTTCTTGCCTGATCCTAGCATGTCTTAGCCATTGTGTAATTATCTGCCATGTGTTTACCTTGCCGCCCTTATTGTTTCCCTGTCATTCATGGCTTTTGTATTATTGTTGTCTGTTGAACAGCCACTTTTAGGAGTAAGGTGGAACAACTTTGTGTCAGCCCGCCTCTTTTCGGCGTTTTCATTAGCTGGCATTGCAATCCCTCGGTCTGCTCGGCGCTTCAATATGGAACAGTGTTGTACATAAAATATAGCGTATTGTAGTTTTGCCACAGCAAGTTTTGGTAGTTTATTATAACTTTCAATTAGCCTATATTTGTCATTAAGAGAAAATTTTTCTCTCATGTTTTCTGTGCACGCCGCATTAGCGTCAGGTTGCTAGCAGCAGAAGATGGGTTACCGCAAGGCAAATTAGGCTTGCCAACATAAAGTAAAGTAAAAAAAGCAAAAAACAAATTAGCGTACTTTTCATTTTACCCTGTATGTTTTCATGTATAGAAAGACCTAAAATGAACCCTGTAAGCGGACTACTTCATTACTAAAAGTGAATTATTTAAACAGTATTTGTATAGGAATGATTCTCTCCCAAGCTTTTTGATCCATATAAGCGGTTGATCACTATAACCATGATCACTATAAGTGGGTTCCACTATATTTGCTTGTTTGCAGAATTATACTGAATGAAGAGGGGAAAAAAACAAAAGTACAGTATATGGATTCATTTTAAAATGCAACATGGGTCATTCTTGTTACCATAACATATAAATTTTATCTAGTTAATGTTATTTGATATTAAAACTGCAACAGTAGTGTCTATTTGGCGGAAATGGTTCAGGGATCATTAAATCAGAGCTATAAATCATATAATTTTAATATATCGAATAACCAAGTAATGTTAAGTGCTCTGCACAAAATCCAAACTGTGAATTTTCAATAGGTGCGAGTAGTTTTTTTATCATAAAAAGGATATCAAAACTGTGTCAGCATTTACACATAAAATTATGACATTTTTAAGTAGCCTAGAATGTGCACTTAAGTTGCACAATGTGTGCACATATGTTTTAACTCTGAATTAAGTTGATGGGAGAAGTCAATGAAGTGGAAAAAATTGTGTGCTTTTTTGACTTAAGTGGATGGGAGAATCAATCCCACAATGTTTTTGATGATTGTAGTAGTTCTAGCATTACCAGAAATTCCTAACATTTTATATGTATTTATTTGTAAATTACTATTCGAGTCTTTGGCTTTGAAATCTTGGATGGAATTGTGTTTCCCCCCATCAGGCTATTGGAAAACCCCCTACCAGGCATCAGAAACATTGCTATGATATGCTATGACAAAACATTAAAAACATTATCACATGGTGTTTATGGTTCACAAATTGAAAATGATTAATGATTTCGAAATTAAGCAGGAGTATCTAAGTCTACAGGTTTAAAAAATAACATTAGACTGTCCAGGAGGAATGTAGAAAGAAAAACTGCATTGGAGGCTAAGGATGACAATAAAAGTTTCTTCCAATATTTTAACTCTAAAAAGCTCTAAAAGCTGAAGTGACCAATTTGCAGGATAGTATGGGCCTTATAATTGAAAATTAATTTGATATAGTAAATGAGTTTAATGATTATTTTTCATGGGTGTTCACATTAGAGAACATGAGTAACTTACCACCATGTAGTACGAATACAGCGTTGTCTATGACCCATATATGTATAACTGAGGCTGATGTGGGACTAAGCCTATCTTAGCTCAAAATAAATAAATTGCAGGGCCCTGATGGCATCTTACCTATAGTTTTAAAAGTGATGAGGGATATTATTAGCCAACCTTTAAGTTTAATATTCCAGAAATCGTTATCTGCTGGTGTGGTACCTTCAGATTGGAAGCATGCTAATATAACATCCATATTCAAAAAAGGGGATAGAATAAATCTAGCAAACTATAGGCCAATCAGTTTAACTAGCATTATTGATAAAATAATGGAAGCTATAATCCAAGTGAAAATGGTAGATTACCTGGATGCAAATAACATTCTGAGGGATAGCCAACA
>JAODKF010000138.1:29398860-29414581 GCA_026779585.1 Mormyrus proboscirostris | reverse complement strand
TGAAAAAAACTTAACGCCTCAATATACTTAAACAACGGCATAGCAGAGCCAAACTTCTTGTAATAACAATAATAATGAGACGATGAACGTCTTTCAATGAATGAATGAGGCATGAACGTCTTTAAACTTCTTATATCCGCCCTTAAATGGGTTTATGTGACAACCAAATCCTGTAACTCACCGATTATCCTCATTTACAGAACACCTCCCCTTTTGAGTAGAGCCCTCCTTTGACGAATGTAAAGTAATGCACTCATGTGTATGTCTCACAAGAAACAGAACTTCCCATTACAGAAAAAAACACTTCTGTGTGATTGTTACAGAATAAAAGGATGGGCTGTGCCTCATACCCTCGCCCACCCATACCCTTCTCTCAACAAGAGACTCTATATTCAGCATTACAAATCCACATGCAGCGGAGGCGTGACACTCGACCTGAAGTTGTCACATAGTGTGTGTTGGTTACATCTGCATATTTGTGACTGATTGTGTCCCTGGTAGTGTGTCCCTAATAGCTGGCAGCAACAGACATGTCAGGTTCTAGATGGTGTACTGTACGCATTTGTGCAGAGGTTCTCCTGACCAGTTTTTCCTCCATGCTTTGAGCTGGGCATTGCTGCATGTTTAATGACTATCCCTTGGATATTCTCACTTCAGCTTTTGAAATTTGGTCAACACAGAAGTAGGGATATTGGGAGCTGTGGTATGGTTGTACATAACTGTCTCCCCATAAGGATTCGTGCTGGGGAATAGCCATTCTCTAGAGGTGTGGCACAGTATGGGATCAATGCATTTGTTTTCTCATGCACTCCTTTCCACAATACTTTCGTCATAGCCACTGCGCACTCTGACTTTATGTTTGCCTGTGGATATCGTGCGCTGCCAGTAATATGTGTGAGCCCATAATCCTTGGTAAAGTCTGTAAAGTGTGTACAGCTGTACTGTGGCCCGTTATCAGACACAACTGACTCTGGTATTCTGTGGCAGCTTGCAATAACTATATTGGCAGAGGCAACACTAAGGTGGACTACCACAATGTAGCATAGAAAATAATCAACAACAAGAAGGTAAGTCTTCGTCTTCTTCGAAAGGAAAAAGTCTCTCTTGCATCGGTGTCATCAGCAAGGGCTCTCTGTGTTCTGCCCTGTTTTGTGAACATATGCTACCGTTCTCCATCAGCTGACTGATGTGTACAGACAGACCTTGCCACCAGACTGACCGGCGAGCTTTTGCCCTGAACTTGAGAATACCTTGGTGATCACTGCAGAGGATTTCTTGTTTCATCACAATCACAATTCTTTGACCTCAGAGAAGAAGCTGTCCAGCCAAGGTTAGGTTTTCCCTTTGGCCAATAAATGACCACAGCTCCGGTGGAAGGGCATGTTTCTCCGGCCACCCGGTCTCACTGCGTTTGATAAGCTTTGCACACACAGGGTCAGCTTTCTGATTCTTATTAATATTGCTTCTGTGGCAGGAAGGCTTTGAATGACTGCATCCACAAACACTTTGTTCTTTGCCTCATTGTCTTTTTCTGACTGAGTGAATGTGTGTTTCATGCGGGCTCTTAACCACTTGATAACAGCAGACACATTATTATCAGGCACATGCACAATATTGAATGTTAATTTCAGCAGTGGCAGGCAGAACCTCAGAACTCTTGCATGTAGTTCATATAGTGTTTTGGTACTTAATAGTGGTACTAAGGGCTTGTGATCTCTCTAACTTGAACCTCAGTCCCAGGAGGTAAGAGGACAAATGTTCACAGGCCCACGTGGCTGCCAAAGCATCCTTCTTGATCTGTGCATAGTGGTTTTCATCTTCTGATAGGCCACTGGAGATTAATACAATTGCTCTCCATGTTCCATCTGTCTGTCGTTGGCTCAGGAAACTGCCGAGACCAAAAATGATGAGGCATAAGCAGATACACATGTCTCCATTTTTGGTGAGTATGGCGCCAACACACATGGTGAATACAGTTCAGATTTTAGCCTCTGAGATGCCTTTCTGTGGTGTGTCCCAGCCCCATTTGTTTTTCTCTCTAAACAGATCTTTGAGCGGACAGGCAAATGATGCAAAGTGGGGTGAAAACTTGCCCAGATAATTGTCCATACCCATTGCTCTCCTCACACCTTCTACCCCTGTTGGTTCAGGCATTTCCATGATAATTCTGATCTTGCCTGGGTCCAGTGTCAGGCTGTCTGCCATGATGTGGTAACCCAAAAAAAAATTATACTGTCTTTAGCAAACTCACATTTTTCATTCAATGTCAGGCCTTCTTCCTTCAGCCTTGTCAGGACCTGATGCAGTCTCTCATCATGTTGCTACCTGTCTTCCCCATACAGGGGGCAGCATGTGGCTCAGTGGACTAAGCCTGTGTGCCTGTAATCACAAGGTCACAGGTTCAAACTCAGCCTCAGCATATCCTTGAGCAAGGCCCGTAACCCCCAGCTCCCTGGGCACCAAAAGGTGGCTGCCCTTCACGGACAGCTTGCTCTGCAAAAAGCTCTACAAAGAGCAAGTTGAGGGAGGTGTAAAAAGAATTGAACCAATAAAGGTTCAATTATTATTATTATTATTATTATTATTACAGCGATATGTCATCGGCATGTCACACTGCTCCCTCACACTCCCTCATGTGGAAATTACAGCACTGAAAGTGAACTGGGGCTGACAAATTCCCAAATAGTAGGCAATTAAATGCATGTCACCCAAATGGGGTTATGAATGTTATCCATAAATGGAATGTCAGAAGTAAACTCTCCTTGGAAAATGGTATTTGCAAAAAGTCGGAGGAGGCATCCAGCTTTGTGGTCACTTTTGCCGCAGCAAGCATGGCTAGTTTGTGATCACTAGGAGGATGTATCTCTCAGATGTGTCAGGTCTATGTATAGCCGTATCTTTCCCTGAGCTTTGGGCTCCACAACCATACCAGCACTTGAAATTGCCCCCATGTCCTCCATATATTTGAGTTCTGCTCACACCTTGTCATATGTCAGCAAGGGCATATAACATGGAGATAACAGAGCGTATTCCACTGCGGCTGGCTCCAACTCAATTTTGTTCAGCCCCCTTAATCTTCTTAAGCCAGAAAATACTGTGGGAAACTAGGCTATAAGACCTTCCTACTTAGCTTGGACTGTGTGGAGATGCTGTATTAATGTAAGAGCTTCAACAGCAGGAAGACTGTATAGGGGGTTAGAGAGACTGTTGTTCTCATTTTAATACTCAGTTTCAATTTAAAACATCTTTTTAATTCAGGTCCCTGCTCTGTATAGCACATTGCTAGGTGGCATTAGGTCCATTGTCCAACTTGAAAACATTCTTTTCCCCATTCAAACATTCCACTCATCAGATCCCTCTGAACACACTTTTCCCAAGAATGCAAAGTCCTCCTCCATTTTACTTTCTACTGGCACCTCTGCAATGTCATGAACACCCCCTGTTGACCTGCATTTCTTTGTAAAGTGTGCTTCCGTATGACATCTCCTACACTCCACATCACATGCAAGGCAGTCTTTCCAGTGGTGTTTTCCTCGAATTTCCACATCTGCCACATTCTGGTAACCAGGTTTCTGTTTTTTCTTTCATCACTGCCCCCTGGTGTTTTTTTCTATATTGTAGCAATGGCTGTTGAATTTTTTTATCACCGCGCTCTGTCTCACTCTCGTCATGGCTTTTTCTAACGTCAAGTCTGCATCTAGCTATTAGCGTTCTGATAGTTTAGCATTTCAAATGTCAATCACAATTCTCTGAGCTCCAAATTCACCGATGTAATGAAGGACTCTAGGCTGTCACGTGGTTCTTGATTCTGACTGAGAGAGCACACTCTTTCAAAGATAACATTCTGCTTGCTAACACAGTGTGCACTGATTTGTATGATTTTTTCCTTCTTCCATCAGGGGTAATACATTTAAGATATCTTAAGCATCGTCACCTGCCATTTACATAAACATATTCACCTGAAATTCCTGCAATTGCTTGTCTAGCCCCAACGCTATTCTGTAGTGTTCAAAGCATTTCATCCATCTTGGCACTCGTTTCCATTGGTGAAGTCGAATTTGCCTGGCAATGCTAGCTGTAGCACACCTCTTTTTATCTTCCCTCGTTCAGAAGGTCAGGTTTTGTTTGGCTTAAAGTTTTATTCTATAAATTGCCTTATGACACCATCTTGTATTCAATACTAATAATGACACAGTGAGGCATGAGCACATCTTTACTCAGCAAAACGTATTATATCCACCCTTAAAAGGTCCGTTTGACAATACAGTCCAGCTAACTGAGAATCCCCCTTTACAGAACAATTTTACAAACTCTAAGTTCTGTACACAGCTAACATCTCAAATGTCCCAAAATTTATTAAAAGGTTCAAAGTGAACTGTTTAATTGAAGATCAGCACTTTTCTTGACGGGAGACAAATTATGTAGCAGTACACTCTTACTCAATGTAATAATTAACCATAAAATAAGGTGTGACTTGAAGGTATAAGCACAAATTCGTACAATCCAATATGGCCTGAGCCTTCCTTATGACTTGCTGTCCGTGCACACCTTAAAATAATTCATTTTTCTCAAAAAATTGTACCTTCAACTACAAAAGTTGTACCTTCTTGAAATTAGTATCAGCATTGCCCTAACAGTGCCCAGATATTTGTAGTTCTCCACCAATTCAATCTCAGCTCTCTCGGTGACTATGAGTTTAGGGATAGGTACTGACTTTCTAAAATCAATTAACATGATAAACATAATAAACATTTAAACAGAGATGCACCAATCCAGACCTATTAGACGGATTGGGTATCGGCCATATTTGACCTATTGATATCTGATACTTAATTATTTAATTTTCTATAGTCTGTAAAAAGATTCTGTTTCTTGTTAAATCAATTTGTACAATCAATTGCACGACAGCTCTTTAATATTTTAAATGTTTTTTGTGGCACCCAAGCTGAAAAATAATGTTGCCACTCAAGTTTTTTTGCCTCTCAGTAGGTATGAGTACAGTGACGTCCACCTAATGTGAGGTCATGCGCATACCCTTTATAGTAGGGGGAGAGTAAGAATATCAGATTAGAGGGTGAAGTATTTTATGCTTGAAACAACAACTAGTAGCACAGCGATTTTTTTAACATTTGTAAAAACAAACTCTTGGATAGCTTGGGCTGTTTTGTTTACTCGCTACAGCTTGTGATGCACGAGAGGCCTCGTGTAAGTGCCACTGTTAGTAGGAGAAAAATTGTGGGATATTTAAAGCATTTTCCACTTGCGTATACTCTCTTGGAAAATATTCCACTGCAAATGCCTCAAAAACACGTAAAACAAGATCTACAAATGAGGTGGAATTGGTAGAGTTGAACTTTTTTTGACTTGTACCTCGAGCAAAATCTTGTAACTCAACCATTCTCCTTCTCAACCCATACATATTTTAGCAGGAATGGTCATCTTCCGGGATTTCAGTAGAGGTACAAGTCGAAAAAAAATCAACAGACCTGTTTGATGTCCGAGTTGATCGAGTTAAGAGGGGTTCAAGTTCCAAGATTCTATTGTACTTGCTTGTAAAAAATATTTAAGGCATTAAGGTAAAACTACTTGAACTTATAGTCCCTGATGCAGTTGTGTAGCATGGCATTAAGTGTGTCTACTGTGCGTATATTTTGTTAAATATAAAATTTCAGAAATGGTAGTGTAGTATTTTACAATCTAAACATTTAAAACATGAAATGCTATATATCGCTATATAAAATGCTCTTT
Organism: Mormyrus proboscirostris; assembly: GCA_026779585.1. Classification (NCBI taxonomy): domain Eukaryota; kingdom Metazoa; phylum Chordata; class Actinopteri; order Osteoglossiformes; family Mormyridae; genus Mormyrus; species Mormyrus proboscirostris. The sequence continues at coordinate 29,408,833 of JAODKF010000138.1, read as the reverse complement.
ATAATAAGAGCTTCAGAAATATCATTCTGTTGTGTTAACTAAAATTATTAACCAGCTACAATGATTAATGCTGATAAACACATCTAAGCTGAACACATGCTCTCAGCCACACCGTTCAACTATAGCTCTAGTACTGATATATGTGTGTAGGGCTGTATGATATGACAACGTATATCATGTGATGATGGAAAAACGTCTGTCGTTTCATTTCTATAATTTATTTTGTTGTCGTAAATTAGATTCTTATACACTGCACAGATGCAAGTAGGAAATTTGCGTGAAGGCGCTGATTGTCACTGTCCGATCTGCGGCAACATGCATGCTAGGTTTTGTGCATGCATGCACTGTGCAACATTTCACAGCGATGTCTGATCTTTACTTTGCATGCTCCAATAGTTCACGGTTTTCTATTTATTTTTTCTTTTTTATACATCAATGTATAAAAAATATATTATGTTACATGCTGAATCGGAAATTTGCAGAAAGGACCTAAATAAAAGGGAAAAAATCAAATATGAGTAAGTACCTTTAATTTGTTGAGTAAATAATTCAAAATGTAATATGTATAATAAAAATAATAAATGGAATATACTGTACTAGTCTTTCCATCTGGTCATTTTATATAAACCATTTATTTATTAATTTACAAAAAATGTGCTATATTGTTATATGTATCGTCATTAGGAAATGGGATTTTGGTCATATTGCAAAGCCCTATATCTTTGCGTGTTATTATTGCTAAAACTACTGAGCTTTTTATTTTCTGGTGAAAAATACCTTGAACTACTAAGCCAGTGCAGATTTTCGCAGAGCCATCAGCTCCATTGTCCTCCTCCTTTTGTTGTGCAAATACACTAATCACCTGTGAACCCTGGCACATCTGCATTTACTCAGACTGGTAGCTCAATTCCAAGGCAGCCCAAACCTATGTGTGTGCCATGGAAACCTTCACAAATGCCTGCCATATCTATACAAAATATTCCACACACAAACTGACCTGCAAATACGAAATATATGGAAACACAAAATATATGGAAACACAAGTCTGTTTTATTGTTTTATTTAAAAAAAAAGTGAAAATAGAATGAAAAGTTGCTAATAGCATGTTTTCATTCTATTCATTTCTTTTTAACACATCAGTCTTCAATGTATATTTGTACACAAATGTCATAAGCTGAGTGAAGTTCATGGGTCCATGGTTGATAACATACTCGTTCTGCCTTTTGTCTCAGTGGTTACTTTCCCACACAGTCTGTCTGTCTGTCTGTCTGTTTCAAAGTCTGTGTTTGCAGACCCAGTGACCATCATCACTGCATTTGGCGCAGGTGGATTTGTGACACTTTACCCAGGTAAACCTGCTGCGATTTCTGTTGCAGCTCTCTTGTACCTGGCACTGAATTGTCTGTACAGGTCCTGGCACAGCAGCAGCTACAGCAGTGTTCCTCTCTGTCTCCATTGCCTTTTGCTGCATGATGTTCCTAGGCTACAAGATTCAGAAAAATCCACATTCACTTACCTTCATGTGGTTGTAGTCTGTTATCGTGTTTGGTTTCCTCTTTTTACCGTCCCCGATTGCCACGTCTCGGTGCAAGTTACTCAGAAGACATATTTCGGTGTTTAGATTGTCAAGGAGACACTGCCACTTCTAAATGCTGACGTGGAGAATTCCTCTTGCTCTGCAGTGTCCTTTGCCGATGGAGGAAGTTTACGGCAAGCTTTATTCACCATGCCCAGTAGAGTCGTGTTGCGCTGAAGCAGTCTGTGTGACAGTGACAGTGAGGTGAAGAAATCATCCGTTGTGACATTTCTCCCATCGTCCAGAAATGGCTCCATCAGAATCATGACCACGTTCTCTGCCAGGTTCTCCCCTTTCTGACGAGTGGGGTCCTTTCTCAAGTAAGGGGATGTGTTGCAGACATATTTGGTCTCCAAATCCATCACCATCCAGATCTTGATCCCAAATTTGTCCGGCTTGGACGCGATATACTGCATGAATGGACAACAAACCATGGTTTGCAACATTCACGCAGCATATTGCATCTAAGCCGGACAAATTTGGGATCAAGTTCTGGATGACTCAGTAGTTCTAGTGTTAAATAAAACTTATCAGCTAATGACTATAGGATTCAAATTTTGGCACTTTTGTGATGACACTATCAACATGTTATTTACAATTCACAAATAAGCCTGCATTCACACCACCCCCTTTCCCCCTAAAAAAATACCACTACGGCCAAACGTTTTATCTCGCTTTTGTAAAGGTTTCTAAGAGCTGACAGGATTCAAAAGCTCTAATGCTTACTCATGTCTAGTTAATAAAAGCAGCAACCTGATTGCAAAATGTAATGCAACCCTAAGTGGAGATGTAGTAGAAAGTACAAATATTTGTACATAGTAGAAGTCAAAAGTGTTCACAGCTAAATCTACTTAAGTACAGATACGTGAAAAATGTACGTACGTACAGCCACAAAGTAATTATACTTCACTACTTTCCACTACTGAAATTTACATATAATTAAGTATGCTTGCAAGCACTCAAATTATTACAGCATGTTATCAACCATGGACCATGACTTCACTCAGTATTTATTTACTACAAAGATGGTGGTGCTTTCAGACGCAGTGGCTGCACTGTCACTGCTTACCTGTAGCTCAACAAATACAGCACTGCACTAATGATTCAGAGCTGGGGATTTCAAATCCCAGGAAGAATGCATACAATTGTTTCTGTACCCTGTACTATAAGCCAAGGAAACCTTAAGAGAGGCCAAGTACAAATACAAACAATGCATTGTGAAATACTTCCATGCAGCCGGTGGAATGATATTAAGGCACTGACAGACTGTAGTGGCAACATTCTGCTGCCCAGCAACAAAACACGTCTTTTCCATGCCCTGAACCAATTTTTTTTTTGCTTTGACACTCAAGAAGGAGATGCCCCATAACCATACTGCCTGCACATGAGTAGCCACTGGGTCTACAGCTCCATCAGATGAAATCCACCCTTCAGAAAGTTGATGCTAGCAAAGCTACTGGACTGCCTGGATGGACACTGAAGACATGGGCTGCTCAGCTTTCAGGTGTCTTCACCAATTTTTTTAACTTTTCACTACAACAAGTGGCTGTTCCAACATGCTACAAATCCTCCATCATAGTCCCAGTGCCCAAGAAATCAGTGCTGAAGTGCCTGACTGACTATCGCCCAGTTGCTGTGCCACCCACAATCATGAAGTGCTTCAAGAGACTGGTGTTCTCATACATCAGATCCATTATTCCTTCAGATCTGGACAAACACAAATTAGCCTACCAACCTGACAAATCCACAAATGAAGCTGTCTTGACTGCATTTCACACAACTTTATCCCACTTGGAACAAACATGCGGATGTTATTTGTATACTTTAGTTATGCATTCCACGCTATTATCCCTCACAAGAATGGTTAACAACCCTTATGATAAGTATATGCACAAAACTTGTAGGTTAAATGTAACCAATGCAATACCAACACAATAATACTGTTAAATTTTCCTGACATTGTCCAGTAACCAATAATGTACAGTACTATGTAAAAGATTGCAAAGAAACTTATTTTTCTGTATGATTTGGGGTCTAAACAGCGTTAGCTGCAGGATCCAGATTGTTTTTCTCCTGATAATTAATGGTAAAAAGCTATTGGTCTATCAAAGTGTGTGAGTTTGAGATTAAGTGTAATGAATACATGGAATTCCTGGGCTGCCCATGAGGAGAGTTTTAAGAACAAAAGCACCCAACAGAAACTTTTTGTTCAGAAGAGATCCTTGTTACTTTTTATTTTGTTACTGTTTGATTGTATTATTTGTTAAATATTTTTTTCCTGAGTAAAGATGCACTGCTCTAAACAATTTTCTATGGTGGCTTGTGAACAGTACTGTGTCTGGTAATATTTCTGCTCATAACTTTTGCTCTTTACAGTGTTGGGGGTCTTATTCTGGATAAAACTGTGTCTAACCCCAACTTTGCTGGAATGGCTGTATTCACACCAGTCATCAATGGTAAGTTATTACATTCTCAAAAGTATTAAAGGACTCTGTTCCATCTCAGATAAGCTGTGTAGTCTGATCTAACCTGTTATTCTTCCCAGTTTGCTCTGTGGTATCTCTATTTTTTATACTATTGAGTTTCCTCACTTAAAATAGGTGTTCATGTAATAATGTGTTTTCAGGTGTGGGAGGCAACTTGGTTGCAGTACAGGCTAGCAGGATCTCCACCTACCTGCATTTGACTGCACTGCCCCTGGTGGAGCCCAGCCCTCCACCACAAAAGTGCCCCACCCCTTGCACCACCTTCTTTGGGTCAGGTAAGTACTTCTGTATATAATCTCACATAAAATGCATCTTGATTCTTGTTCATGTTAAATAATCCCAGATTTTTATTTTAGTGCTACAAAATGACTAGCTTCAATATAACATTTTTGTAATTTTATTTGGTGCTAAAATGGACAAAGTTAACAGTCTGGGGTGTTTTAGTATCTGTTTCCTAATTGACCCCTTTTCTTTCATACTTTTTCCAGGCGTAAACTCTCGCTCAGCTCGGGTACTTTTTCTCCTGGTAGCTCCAGGGCATCTAGTTTTCCTCTACGCCATTAATTCTATGCAGGGTGGACACACCACACTCACACCCATCTTCATTGCCTTCTACATGGCTGCTGCTCTACTACAGGTATATGCAATTAATTTATGCTTCAGTTCCATTGGGGCTCAACACTTACAGAAAATATCAAAGCCTAAAGGGAATTATTAATTTCTTGAATTTACTATTCATATTAGTCATTTTCAATACATTGGCCATTCTTTAGTAAATCAATGTTATTAAATAGTGTATTGTTATAAATATCTTTTCTATTTTTGTAATGTTGTCTTGTTATCTGATAGCTATAATAAAGCTATTAAATGTATGTCTGGTTTTTGTGGTGCATTTCCTCTTCAAGAGGAACATGTTTTATAAAATAGAAATTGCTTTATCAGCAGTTCACTTCAATTGGTGCAACTGTTGTTTTAGTGCTTATCTGGATTCAGACATTGGGGAAAAACCTTTTCCGGGCTTGTTCCTGTAGAGCATACCATTCATTGAGTCCACTAGATCCATTCCACGGACCCTCTCCCAACAGTATCATGTTTCCTGTCAATAATTGGACCCTCCTGGCCTTCTCCTTAAGGTTATAATCCTGCTGTATCTGGCGGACTGGATGGTGCACTGGATGTGGGGGCGGGGCATGGACCCGGACAACTTCTCTATCCCATACCTGACTGCACTGGGGGATCTCCTAGGGACAGGCTTCCTGGCACTGTGCTTCCATATCTTGTGGCTAATTGGGGACCGTGACACAGACGTGGGTGATTAAACGCCTACCCCAAAGATGTGCAGGTGTCAACTTTCTATTTATTGTAGTAATTAAGGGGTTTGGGCTTATTATGGTGATTAATATCAATATGCATTTGGGATTTTTCAATAACAAGGAGATGTTCTCATTATTTTTCAATGGGAACATTCTCCATTGATCAGTAATGTTGGTCATCATCAATTTACACTTGAAACAATGAAAAACAGCAAAAAAAATAGAATAGACATTGCCTTGGTGTCTTCATTCCTCACCTATAAATAAAGGGATGACAGTTCTGGGCCAGAGTGTTATGATCTGGATATTCTTAAATAAACTCCTTGTGTTTAACAGAGGTGTTTATTCAAATAATCGAAGTGGATCTAGTCCTGCCTTGTAACCTTACTGAAACACTAAGTCAGGCAGTTATATACAATACTGTGTAGTACCATGATCATTGAGGCCTTATCACATGATTGGTACATTCTGGCAAAATGAGATTTTGCTTTCAATATGACCCATGGCCTTTACAAAGTCTTTTCCTTATGCTTCCTGTAATTTACCCTTTTCCACAGCTTTCTTGGGTCCAAGTACAATGGCTTGAACTAATTAATTGTTTTACTGTTCTACAAATATAATTCTGGCAATGGTTACTTGGGGGAAAAATTGGTAAGACTTTGATCTTGATTTTTAGATCTGTTAGGCTGCATACAGATTTACTTAAGATTTTGAAAGGTACCTCTGAATTGAAATGGAGGAGATAATATAATCTTACCTTCTGCTTACTTTTCTTTAGCAAACTATGCTTTGTTCATTAACTGACAAGGCTGTGTAAATTTCAGGCCTGATGGATTGTCATGCGTACATAAAACTGGCGAACACCCTGTTACATATTGCATAGCCAATATTGTAAGCAGTAGTGAATGTTAAAAGACTCTTTAATATTAAATATTATCAATATACCTTAATTTGGTTCTTCCTGTCATGCTGTTATTACTGTGAAATAGATGATCATGATTGCTTCTGTAAGGCTGCTTTCTGGAATCTTTACATTACTTGGATTTCAGCAGCTTATACTGAATCATGATTGGTTTGGTTAACACCAAAGGTGCCTTATTTTATGAGGGACTGTTTTTTTAAGTGGGAATTTATATTTGAAGAATTTTTCTCTTTGGGGAATTTATTTCATAAAATAATATGAAGGAATTGCTTTCAGTTCGTTTTACATACTCATTGGATTTATGAAATTAAAATAATGTGTTAACTCAGTATCGTTGAATTATTCTTAAGATTGTCCATCCTTCCATAGCTGCGTATTCTGTGCAGTAAGCCTGAAGCTCATTGCATGATGTATAGAGAAAAATGCAGGTGGTGCCTACTGGGCAATTTTGAGATATGGAGTGTTTTCGAAATGATGGAGGAAACAGAAAAAAGGGAGGATATGCAAACTCCACCCGCAGAGAGCGGGAATGGAATCCAATACTACTGAGCTGCTACAGCATCCTAATCTTATAACATTATTAAAATGCATTTTAAGTAAAAATGATTAGAAATATAAAGTAAATCAAGTTCCTAATTTTTAAAACAGCTGTTTTGAAGGGCTATTTGCTGCCTCCTTTCCTCCCCGACACTGCTGATAATTTAAGACCTGTAACAGTGTAAACTCTATGTTTAGCTTCATGTTAGAATGTTTGGCATTAATAGTTCTGCCAACAAGCATGATTGCGTATATGGTACACATGGTAACCTTGAGCTGTTCAATATCTATACCTCAATTAAGCACATAAAATATATTTATCCACTTTTAGTAAAGTTCACAAAGTCCATAAACATACCAATGGAGGAGAGCTTGCCAGATATTATACGGGGCCAAAACAAAAAAATAGCACATGAAATGTATTCTTAATGAACTTTCTTTCCCCACCTTCAAGTATAAATGTTTAAACATTTTATTAAATGTCTAAATTAGATTATTTATAGATATTTTGTGAATAGCCAAGGTAGATCTCTGACATATGTACTGTAATACTGGACCGCATTTACTGGCAACTGGCCAGCACTCTTAGGGAGGGAAGTTTTGTTCTGAGGGGTTAACTGGTTTTGAATGAAGTAATTAAACTTCTAGACTATCGTTCTGCTTTACTTTGTAACTGGTGCCAATATATCATACAATATTTCTGTGGTTGTCAATGCTATTTTAGGTATTTGGATGGAAGATTATTTATTTTAAAAAGCAGTTAAATTGTGTATATATATATATATATATTTATTTTATAAATAAGTATTGCTTTTCATTTTTTATTTACAGTACTGTCAGTTTTGATTTCTGTGTTCATACTGGCCAAGTTGAGCACAAACAGTTTGCCATTGTCTATATGGCAATTCTAACAGTTATATAAAATTACGGTGCATAATATATAATAAACCTTGTATTTGAGCTAAAATGTACTGACCATTAGCCTAAATCTCTCATCGTGTGATGTAAAAGGTTCATGATGAGGAAATAACCAATATTAAGCTGTGAGAGCAAAATATACAGACTTGCTGATCCTTGTCAATAAACATAGTCGGACGATGTTTTTCTTCATTATATGTGTAGAGAACATATCACCTATTTTGTGCTATTGGAATGAGCAGATTCTACATCAAAACTAGACCTAAACTCAACTACACAATTTAGGCCATCACATGCGATAAGGATTTTAATGGCTAAAAATTCTGCAACCAGCTTTGAACCTCCAAGCTGTCTCCCTGTTCAACTAGGACTGTTTTGCTATATAGTCAATGCATGCACGGAATTTTCCCCACAATTCAAGTATTGGTTCTGGGGGCAGGACTGTAAATCAGTTAATTGTGTTTAATTAGACAGCAAAGCAGGTAACAAAAGTCACTGTAACAAAAATGGATTAAGAGTTAAAATGGCCGACATATATGAAACACACATATGAGACCTAACATAGGAAAGAGCAAGAATATAATATACAGTTCCTGCCCTTTTGTGGAAAGTAACAACCATTTGTTAGCGTCCCCCACCCTGCCCCCCATTCAAGTAAGCATTATATTTTATTTTATTTTTTGTTATTTCTGGGATTCCAAAATTGATTTGCCTCTGTAACATACTGGATTAAAGGAATATTTGTTATTACAAACCATGTCTTTTGAGTTGTATCTTGATTTCCTTAACAAATAATAAATCTAGCTGTGTTTAAGTAGTATGTATATTTTATAGGACAAAAAAAAATACAAATGAGAGGAGGCCATTCGGCCCATCAAGGTCGTTTGGGGAGAACTTACCTAATAGCTCAGAGTTGTTAAAATCTTATCTAGCTCTGATTTAAAGGAACCCAGGGTTTTAGCTTCCGCTACACTAGCAGGAAGACTATAGTGATCCATAGTCTACCTACACGCTGTGTACAGAAGTGCTTCCTCAAGTTTGTTTTAAAATGATCTCCCTCTAATTTCCACTCATGGCTACGAGTACTAGTACTTGAACTAATATTGAAATAGCCATTTGGCTGAACATCATCCAGACCTGTTAGAATCTTATATACCTGGATTATGTCCCCCCTTAAACTCCTTTGCTTGAGGCTAAACAATTTCAGCTCAGATAACCTCTCCTCATAAGACATTCCTCTAAGACCAGGAATCATCCTCGTAGTCCTACATTGCACCTTTTTCAAGGCAGCAATGTCCTTACAGTATGGTGACCAAACCTGCACACAATATTCTAGGTGGGGTATTATCAAGGAATTATATAATAATAGCATCACTTCCCTTGACTTAAACTCCACACACCTAGAGATATAACCCAACATTCTATTGGCCTTTTTTATTGCTTCCCCACACTGGCGGGAGTGGGATATGGATGTATCAACATACACACCGAGATCTTTCTCGTAATTAGCCACCTTTATTACAGTGGAACTGAAAAATAGCTGTACTTTATATATCAGCTCTCTGCATGGATTACCTTACTTTTATCTATGTTAAATTTCATGTGCCAGGCGTCAGCCCAGTCACTAACTAAATCCAGATCCCGTTGTAACCTCTCCGCTGCTACATCAGTATCTGCTACACTACCACCTTGGTGTCTTCTGCAAATTTAATCAGTTTACTGTATGTATTGGTGTCAATATCATTAATGTAAATTAGGAACAATAGTGGTCCTAAAATTGAACCCTGCAGGTACCCCACTATGAATGCATTGTGCCTCTAATAACTAATTGCTGCTTCCTCTCAGTTAACCAGTTTTTGATCCAAGCTGCTACAGTTCCTAAAATCCCTGTAGCTTTGATCTTAAGAAAGAGCTGTTTGTGGGGGACAACATCAAAGGCCTTATGAAAATCTAAGTAGATCACATTGTAGGCCTTGTTGTGATAAATTTCTCTTGTAGCTTCTTCAAAGAACTCAAGTAAATTTGTTAAACAGGATCTTCCTCTCCTAAATCCATGTTGGCTATCCCTCAGAATGTTATTTGCATCCAAGTAATCTACCATTTTCTCTTGGATTATAGAATATATTGAAATATTATTTTTCCAATAATGCTAGTTAAACTGATTGGCCTATAGTTTGCTGGATTACTTCTATCCCCTTTTTTGAATATGGGTGTTATATTA
>JAODKF010000138.1:29362840-29375211 GCA_026779585.1 Mormyrus proboscirostris | reverse complement strand
AGCTATAAAGGAATCAAGCTGATACATATGGTTGAGCTTCTTACTGTACATGCTGAACGTATGTCAGATGGTCGCTCTCTGATTGCAATCTGTCAGAGAATAAACTTGGACCTGCAACTTCTCCACGTTCCAGCTGTGAATCTCTTCTGATCAACAGACCCGGTGGAGACGGCGTACTCCAACAGCAGTAAATTGCTGTGTGGAGTTTTGCTGTTCTGTGAGCAGGGGATGATGGGAAATGTAGTCTATGCAAAGGTAATGTACTACCATTCATACTATTGGACAGAGTACAAAACACATTTACATTAAAACATCACAAGTAACCAAAATTCAAAAAATGACCCCTTCACATTTTACTCCGCTATATCCGATGCTTTTTCTGCATATGCAGATATGCTCTTAAAAGTGCACGGCCAGTGTTCTGTCAAGTTCAGATACTTTGTCGAGTTAGGTTACTGTAGTGCTAACCAATAGCCCTAACCCTAACTCTTACCATAATCCTAACCCTAACCCCTTAAAACCCTAACCCTAACCCAAATCCTTAAAACCTAATCCTAACCCCCAAACGGTGGAACTGCACATATGCAAAGACGCTCGATAGTTCATCTCGATAGATAGCTCAACTTGTCAGAACACCGGGACCAGCGGACCTCATCTGTAATAGACAATATGCCGTTATAAGCGAGTCCACTATAAAGGGATATTACTGTACCGTTATTTATTTTTTATAAATCAATGATCAAGCATCTAATCTACACAGATTACATGGAGCACACCTTTTCCGTGGAGGCGGCAATGTTAGGCCGCCATGTTAAAATGTAGTTTACAGCTGCAGATCATACACTATACTCTACATATCTCAAAATACTTATAAACTGAACAATTCCCTAATGGATCTTACCTGGCAAAACGATCTTCCGTTTTCCCAGTCCAGCCTGCTGATCGAGCTCAGCTCTTCGGCTGGGTGTCGGCACTTCGTTTTCACACCGTCCATTCAAACAAAAAAAAAGTATGACTGTATGTGGTTGTTTTTCTGACGGCCTTTAATGGAGCTTTCTCAAACCAATACAGCGAGAATATGGTGAAAACAGTCTGCTCACCTGACTAGAACGAAAACACATAACACAGCAAAACCCCTGGAAGCAAAACTGGCCAATGAAGTTTGCATTACAGTAACTGTAAATATGTCATTGTGACAAAATACAACTGCTGCGTTACAACATTTACTAAACTTCACCTACCATTTTCTCTTGCTACAGATGCATCTCATGATTTGTTGGGACGCGTGGTTATAGGAGAAGGCTGCGACGGAATTTTGTCTGTGTAACCCGCTTTGTTCCCTTTCCGAACATAGTAGCCACTTCCCAGGTGAAAGGGACTTTGTTATTGATTTATGCATTTTGAGTGTTTTGTTTAAGCACCCCGTAAGTGGCAGAAATGAAAATACTAAGTGAACATAGAATTTTCTTTTTCATTTTAGCAGTTTTTGTGCGTACTGTGAAGATAAAGCAAATGAAAAATCAAGATTGCCTTTTTCTTTTCCCTATTAGGTTTTACATTTTATATTTATATTATGACACTGAAACACTGCTAGTAGTATGGAAAAGGAAAAGGCAAATTGGAAAATGAAAAGACAAATAAATTAAAATTGAAATGCAAATGGTGTTAATTTTCATTTTGCAGAATTTTTGGAAACAAAGTGGAGATAGTATTTTCATTTTATTTTTTGCAGAAAATACCTCCCATAGTGTAGGGAGTGCACCAAGAATCGAAATTAGACAAAATGGCGGAACTATTTTGCAGGATTTTGTTTCCGCCAGGTGGAATGACTTTGTTGCAAGGCTTTGGAGATAGACTTCTGTGGCAGAGTAGGCTAGGGCAGAAGCGTAAAAGATTTCTGAGCGGGAAATAAGACCCGGAAATGGAAAAGAACTACCATGTAATATTGCGAAATATTGGAATAAGACTGGTCTTATAGTAACCTTGATGCAATATCCACCTGATCACCAAAAGACATATTTTCCGTTTGCACTACACTCTGCGCTAAAACATCGCATGCGCAGTATAGCATTACCCGCCATGGCGTGTGAAGGATTTTACGCATGCGCATTTGTAGTGGGTTGGGTTAGCATATTAGCTGCTGATAATGCTTGATGTTTTTATTAGGTGTTTTACGCACCTTATTTTACTTTAATGTTTTGTACGATCTGAGTAGTTTTTTATTGCATCATTTCTACACTTTTCTATCTGTAATGTAACGAAAAGCGACAGTTTGCACTCTGAGAAGCAGATCGAAATTGCATTTGCTTGTGGCTTTTAACATGAAACTGAAAACTGGAAAAAGAGGGAGTCAGTGTCTCAGCACTGGATGGAATATATCTCGCCATTTCTCAACCCGAGACTAGAGAAGGGGGCGTTTACCATCCCTGTAGTCTATAGTAACTGGCTGTCGGGTGATTCGATGAGGGTGGTGCCAAGCAGTCAGAAGACTTACGACAAGCCCCCACAGGACTTGGTTGCATTCGCCAACCTCTGTTTGCCGGGTATAATCGAGAGCAATAAAGCATCTGACTAAAAGATTCCCTCTCTTTAAAGTGATGTTATAACTACACTCGCCTAGTCTCTTGCATGCCACAGCGGAGCACAATTTTCAGAAATACAAAGACGAGGAGAAACCGCAGTATGGAAACGGAGATCCACGTGCCTGTTGGTTCGCCGGCAATCAGAAAAATCCCAGTTTTTGTTGATGAACATAACGTTACAGATGGAGCAATGAAATTGATTCACCATCTTCGACCATCATGGGACATCAGTTTCGTCAGAACCAAGGTAGGCTCATAATTTTGTGGCTTCACACTGATGCATCAGTATGCCGACACTCAAATCCGGCATGTCGTTTCTAATACATTCATGTAATTTTCAGCCCAGCTAAAGTAATACAGTTTATTAATCCTCAGATGTATTCGAATATTATCCTCTAAAACACAATTAATGTACACGCCTGACGCCCTGTGCAAGTCATGGAAACCTCGAACAGTACATTTATTATAGAATTTTGCTTTCTTTATTTCTATATTCACATTCTGTAATGTGAATATAAATGTTGTTTTTACGTTTGCCCACCAAGCAAAATGTAGTTAATATTTCGGCAGCATCTACGTCAGAACCCAGATGGTAACGATGTGATGTTAGGGTTCAGAGGTAATACGTATAGTTCACGGAATTATTCATGAAAGTCTATTCATATAAGAAGTAAGCTAACGTGTTTAAACTACGCCTTAAAGCAAAAATTGTATTTTTCAAAATTTGTGTTTTTTTTTTCTCAATTATCGGTTCGGTGCATTTTTACAAATGGGTGTGATAACTACTGGAAATAAAGAACTTATGTGTTTATTTTTCACTATTATCATCTAGAATTATTTGATTATTTATTCACTTATTTCTTAACCCTAACCAGTTTCATTAGCGTGCACCGAATTATCACATTACTGCACTACATATTGAATGTCCTACTTGTGTTACGTGTAGAATGATGTCTGCAGTAGGCTAATTTGGCTAAATATGTGAACATGTCCTGTCCTGAACCTGTGTTTTAAAATATATTGTATTCTAGGCTGATCGAGCCGTTACAATTTGTCTATTGTGAGATACAACTTCAATGATTACTGAAAATGGTTAACAAGTAGCCTAATATATTATTCTTACCTTTTAAGTGTAAACTCTCTCAAATATACATTTTTGATATATGTTTTATTATTCATTTCTATTTTTCCATCATTATTCACTTCCCTTGTACCTCTAACTGTAGAGGTTAATTCCCAAATTTTTTTGCAAATAGGTAATTTTAAATTCACACAAGCAATCATTAAATGAATAATAAGTGTGAATTTTGCAGTACAGCTCAGGTTTCTCAAAGTGGCAATTTTATGTCTAAACAGTACTGCTTTTGTCTGTCACGTTAATGTTTGGAGCTTTTGCTTGATCAGCCTCTGTGACTCCTGTTCTGTAAATGGGGACTGAGCCACTGTTGCAGAACACTGCCAGTCTTCATTAGAGCTCTGTGTCATATTACAATTGGACTATCTGTATATCAGCAGGATTAAAGTTACCTGCGTCAGGGACAGGGACTGTCTGTTACATCACAACTGAAGAAGGTGTGATTGAGCAAAGGAAAAAGCCACTGTAAAGTCTAAGGCTAGTGTGTGGCTCAGTGGGCTTAGCCTGTGTGCCTGTAATTAGGAGGTCACTGGTTCAAACCCAGCCTCAGCATATCTGCGGGCCCTTTACTTTACAAAGGGCAAGTTGAGGGACAATTGTGTGAAGATAAATTTCCCATGGAGATTAATAAAGTCCCATTATTATTATTAAGCTTAGATAGTACCATTCCAAAATAGTTTCTCTTGGAAGGTCACTCTCCCATCCCTCTCTGATTCAACTTTGATTTTAGAAATTTTCTAGAAGATATAAATGGTGAAACATACAAACTCGGTTGAAAAATACCTGTTGTTGAATCTTTTTCCAACATTTATTTAAATGATGAAGGAAAACGTAATATTTATTGTCATCTTGAAAATACTGTGCTTGTTAATTGAATAATTGTTTTGAATGCATAATCAAAGCATTGGTCAAAGATTACATGCAACTTTTCTGAATAAATGTGTAAAAAGTTTAACAATATTGTATTTGTTCAGTTATGGTATTAAAAATCATAAGTATTGTCTAATTGAGGCTGAGTTCATGAACCTGCCTACATGATAACTGCTTCATTTTTGCATTCTTGGCACTAAATATTTGTGTTCCTTACATGAAATAATTTCTTGGTTTGAGTATATGGGGGTTATTATCCCATTTGGAAGTCTCAGATTGCAGTAAAATAAAGTTGTTGTGTTGTTTTTATTGTTATATTGTTAATGTATTTTTTGAGGGGGGATGTTTATAAGGAACAGCAGGCTTTTTCTATGCATGGAGTTTTGTGTTGACCATAACCATCTATTTCTTTCAGTGCCTTGTGAAGAAAACTTGAGGCATTTTTGATAATCATTTTGTTTATATAAACATTAGCTGATCAAAACACAATACATTGGTAAGATTTTATTGAGAACTGGTCTGGACTTTTGCCCTTTTTTGAATTTAGTCTGGTGATAAAATCCAAGTATCTAGGAAAATGGCACTCGCTACCAATAAGTGGTAAAATATGGGTAGGCTAGTCTGTTACAGACCTGTCCTTTCTTATAGAGTGCTTCTGTGGTGTTTGCTCAGTCCAGTTTATTATTGAGATCCACTTCTAGGTATTTGTAGATAGGCACCACCTCTCCATCTTCTCCCTGTATAATTATTGGACAGAGAGCCTTACCAATACAATGGATGATCTTTGTCTTCCTGATGTTAAGTCCAGCTTATTGTTCACAGCAACAAAGTCCTTCATCATGTTCTTAGAGGGTGAACAGGCAGGGTGAAGCGATACTATTTTCGGGCCAGCCATATGCTGCTGACAGCCATCTTTGATGCAG
This sequence comes from Mormyrus proboscirostris, assembly GCA_026779585.1. Taxonomy (NCBI): domain Eukaryota; kingdom Metazoa; phylum Chordata; class Actinopteri; order Osteoglossiformes; family Mormyridae; genus Mormyrus; species Mormyrus proboscirostris. Next base: position 29,369,701 of record JAODKF010000138.1, on the reverse strand, counting down.
AGTTGTCTCCCTGACTGTGATCAGATGAGTGAAGCTCATCATGCTGTTGATAAGATGTGCTGGATGGGGAGGCAGGCAAGAAGCTATCGCTTGAAATCTGTCAGAATTGAGTTGACTTGAATTTGAATTGAAACACTTAACCCATTAGCTCTATTCAGTGTTCCCCCTAGTGCAAGACCACATGTAAATTGTGATTGTCACACATTGCAGCTCCCTGGTATTGTTCTGATGGCATTTTTGATGCAGATTTGTGTTTTGCGCAATTACGCCCAGACTACTATTGTTTTCCAGCTCTTTACCGATGGGACCACCAATAAGCTGGTTGGCTGCTTCTTGGAAGAATCCCCAGAAGATATGGTCCTTGTACGGGTCTATGGCAACAAGACTGAGCTTATAGTGGACAGAGACAATGAACTGAAGAGTTTCCAGGTGCTTCATGCCAATGGCTGTGCTCCCCGCCTTTACTGCACTTTCCAGAATGGCATTTGTTATGAATTCATGGAGGGAGATGCACTGGGGACACAGGATGTGAGGGACCCTGTGCTACTCCGGTAAGATGGTAGGGTACAGGGGTACCATTTAACTTCTTGACTTTTGAATAGGGGGAATGCATCCTAAAATGAACTCTCTCATATTGTTAAATCTTGATGCACAGCTGGTTTTTTACTGTTTTTTTTTTCTTTATCTTTTTGTGAATGTTATAGCATTATGGAAGCATGGAGTGTATAGTTTTCAATTTTCCACTTGTTGCACGTATGACCAAAATTAATTTTGTTTTTTTATTTTTTTTTTATTTTAAAAAAACTTGTACTCCATGCATATTTGATATGTAGCCCAGGAAACTAAAATATTATTATTAATAATGGGTGTGATGTGGTTGTAACTAGGGTTGTCCCAATCCACATTTCTGGTGCCTTGATCCAGTCTGATCTATTCAATATTTATATCTACTGACTAAGAGTACTGATTCCATCTTATAAATATTTAAAACTACATACACATATAGTAGGTGTCAGTACCTTCATTTGAATAAGCCTTGCAATTTCGCAATAGTCTTCCCTATGATGTTTCTGCAAGTATTTCATTAGATTTGTTGTATCAAACAACACTTTTGCTATCTCCTCTCAAAAGGATGGCATTGCAAACATTGTAGGTAGCTTGTTGGGCTACTTTGACTTTCCAGTTTAATGAATTTCCACATAACTTGCATCTCAATAGTTTGTAGTTTCTAGCCATGTGCCTCAGGCTATTGGAGGTCTTTTCTGGAAAAAATATGATGAAAATTAAAGCAATTAAATGAAAATACAGTCTCCACTTTGCCGTTTAGTTTATACCTGGCAAAATGAAAATTAAATTGAAATAACACCATTTGTATTTTAATTTTCCTCTCATGTACGAGTTAGGTTTTTTAAATTATTAAAAAAAAATTTTTTTAATTTTTCATCTTTTTGTCTTTTCATTTTCCAGTTCACCGCATGCAAATATATGTTAATTGGAACGGAGCAGTGGGCAGAGCTGTGGATCACGGTTGCGCTTTCTCGGTGCCCTGGTGTTGTCCTGGTGTTGCTTATGCATGATCGCCCATGTTATCCGAACTAAAGTCACATGTGGCTTTAGTTAGTTACTCATTTAGCTTCATATTCATAGAGTCTTATTTTACGGCTTAAGTTATACCCAGCTTCCTTTAGAGGGGAGTGTTTGCAGTGGCACATGCTACACAGTTTATAGTTAACATATTTTGAAAATACTGACAAGTATAAAGACAATTTGAAAATTTCGCACTCAGTTATGCAGGGATGTCATTGTAAAGAATCGCTGAAATTAGCCTGGTCCAGGTTGCCATGTTTCCAGCTAGGTAGCATATAAGACCAGCCTAAGGCCAGGCTAATTTCTGGATCCTTAGAGTATGTATTTACCTTACCCAAGATGAATAAGACCTCCACGTTCCATTTGGAGACGTGGCTTCTTATTCAGTCAGCGTGTACAATTGCTTAAAATGTTATGCATTCATTTCGGTAGGATTTTTGTGCATAGACTTTGAAAACTAAATGGCAAAGTGGAGATTGTATTTTCATTTTATGATCTGCATTTTTCTTTTTTTCCTCACAGAACATACCTTCCAATCAGGCTCTTGCAGTCCTTATGCGCAACTGATGTAAATTATGCAGATGTGGGAAAGTAAATAGATCCAGCTTTGGATTGGGTTTTGGTAGCTTATAAGGATCAATTTAAGTGTTGTATTGGCCCTGATTGCGATCTTTGACAATGCTTGGGACGTCACTTGTTGTAACTAAGAGTGTTTTCACTAAGCCCAAGAAAGAGGCGAACCTAGGTCATAGCTTAAAAAATGTGCTTCTTCAGGATGATGATTCAGCTGATATGTTGAGCATAATGATACATTACAGGTGAAGGTAGGGGTTAAGCATTATATACTTCCTTTACCTTTTGATAGGCTGATTGCAGCAGAGATGGCTCGCATCCATGCCATTCATGCCCACAACGGCTGCATCCCAAAACCTAACCTATGGATAAAGATGCGCAAGTATTTCTCCCTCGTGGCTACTGAGTTCATAGAGCACACTTCAAACACCAGGTAACTATTATTATGTGCCAAAATGTTTCCAATTTTTCAGCTGCACTTTCAAAATGTGTCATCAAATCTTTTAAAGATATTTTAAAATAATAATACTCGGTCACATGCAGCATTAGTCATTTCAGTGTCCTCTATGCTCAAGACCACAATGGGTCCCATTGCACAGGAGATTCTACAGGTATTAAATTCATACAGAGCACAAAATTTATTACACTATAGAATATAGATTTGGTTCTGTTGAAAAATATCTAAAGTTTAGCTAAGGAAATAACTATGATTTCTGCCACAAAAAATAAATACATATTTATATGTAATTCCCTCATACCCTTGTGATGTAAAGCTTGCAATTATTTTATTGATTGTTTGATTTGTAAATTTGACAGATGTTTCAGCTAGTGTAGAGCAACACTTGGGTAAAACTAGAGCCCCCTTTGAAACTGTTGAACACGCAGAGATAGTTCAACACTCCGAAAAGTTTTGGGAAAAACAGATGTGACAGCATTCTAATGACACTTTTTATTGGTGCTACTTTAAGCATAAATTACATTTTTTCTGTGTCATGTAGAATTAAACAGGAATTGCCAGATAAAGCTGTACTGGAACAGGAAATGGCCTGGATGAAAGAGCACCTTTCTCAGTTGGGGTCCCCTGTTGTTCTCTGTCACAATGACCTACTGTGCAAAAATATAATTCACAATGCTAAGGAAGGTAAGCAAATTCATCTTAAATCTCTTGTTTTCATACTACTGTACAATTGTACCATCAAGGTAAAAGTGATTGCTTTTCTCCCTTTCAGGCCATGTTAGATTTATAGATTACGAATACTCAAGTTATAACTATCAGGCATTTGACATTGGGAACCATTTCAATGAGTTTGCAGGTATGTGAAAATAAACTACAGTAATATTACATTATGAATGCTATGAATTTTTATATTCAGTCAAAGTGCCACTGGCCACATACAATATGTGGATGTCTTTCCCATGTCAGGTATGAGCAAGCTGGATTATGGCCTGTACCCCAACAGGCAAATGCAGCTGGAGTGGTTGAACACTTATCTGCAGACATATAAGCACTTTACCAAGAAGCGGGAAGCAGTGACTGACTGTGAGCTGGAAACACTCTTTGTCCAAGTTAACAAATTTGCCTTGGTGAGTGCATGATTGCCAATAAAGATCTAATATCATTTTCTAGTTATTAGTCATTAGGGCATCTTGTATGCTTTCTCAATGTCATGTAAATTTCCGTGTGATCTGTCTTCTATATATACATTCATACATACATTTATACATACATTTCATATATTACTACCTTTCATATCACCTGTCCTCATGTTTTAAGTTGGCTGTTTATATCTTCTATTGTTTTATCAAGTTGCTTTTTGTTATGAGTATTAACATTCTTTGAACTCAGTATGGACTAGGGATTAAACTTCAATATCATAAGTGTTTTTGCAAGAGTTCAAGGAATTGAAGGAAAGCAATTAGTATTAGGTATTAATTACTTTGCAGAAGTACTTTGGCAAAGAGAAAATAGAGAATATTACAGGGCTAGTGTGTCATTTTTCTTTTCAATAACAGAGTGAAGACAACTGAAAATGTTATTGATTTTTTTTATTCTCTCTTTACAGGCATCTCATTTCTTTTGGGGATTTTGGGCTGTCATCCAGGCCAAGTATTCCACTATTGATTTTGACTTCCTTGGGTAAGGGTCTTGCCTTGTGTTTAACTGTATTACCTGGACGGGTATTCACTGTTGAGGACACAAGTAACTTACCAGTTCTTATTACTACTCCAGCTTCGTCTATAACTAATATAGATATAACTGAAGCTGATGTTTTGCAAAGCCTAGCTAAGCTCAAAATAAATAAATCACAGGGCCCTGATGGCATCTTGCCTATACTAATAGGAGAGATGAGGGATATTATTTGCCGACCCTTAACTTTACCGTTTCAAAAATCCTTATCTGAAGGTGTGGTACCTTCTGATTGGAAGCATGCCAACATAACGCTTGAGCTTGTTGTTGCAACAGTTATGAAGAGGTGTAGAGGTACCCACTTATCTATTTTTTTGTTCTGTCCAGATATTATACCACAATAAACCAGTATTGTCAAAAGCAGCACTCTTCCGGTATTGGTGATAAAACCAAGTTGGGGGTCAGGTCCCAGCTAATTTTGTCTGAAGGATTTCAAAATGCCATGGTTTGCTGTATTACCTTAATACCACCCAAGCCTAGACTAATAACTTTCAAAAAAGTTTACCTGTTTCACTAGACTACTTGTATTTGTGTTTTTTGTTTCAGAAAGAAGGATTTCTTACTTATTTATTACGTTATTTATGTACGTATGCAGTTTAACCTGCAAGCTTTTTGCATCTCCCATGCTTATTTAGTGTAAAGGTCACAGTTCCTGTTGTGCGATGTAAAAGCGACATATGAAAGTGGCTGGAAGCTATAATAGTCACCAGCTGAGATGGCAGAGGAACCAAGTTTCAGATCTTAAGTGTGAAAACACATAAAAGACTCCATTTTGAACCATCCTACTGGGTAGGATTTGTCCTGTATTTTAGTGCACATTGTTTCATACAGACACTAGGTCAGGGGTCCCCTGTGAAACTAGTGACCAGGATACTTGCATAATTGGTAACCATTCTACACATAATGGTGTCAATGTGTGGGTTTTGGTGGCATTGACTAGTAATTGGTTTAGAATAATACATCACAGCCTATGGTGTAGCATATAAGCTTGTCTGGGCTAGGCAATTGATTACATTTTTTTTATCAGCAATGTATTCTAAAATGTCAGTCTGATACTAATAATAGCAATATTTTCACCTTATGTATTGGTTTGGCATTCTTATTTACGAAGCAGAAAATGTATATGGATTTGTCATTTGATACAGTGTGGATTCATTGACATAATATCTCAATGTTGATTTCAAGAAAGACTCAAATTATAAAGCCTCATTGTCTAAAACAGTGGTGTCAAACTTCATTCTTGGCGGGCCGGAGCCCTGCAGTTTTTGGTTTCTCCTCGTTTAACACACCTGATTTAACTTCTTGTGCTAATTACCAGACAGCTCTTAAGTTGAATCATTTGTGGTAGAATAGGAAAGAACTAAGCTACACAGGCCTCCAGCCCCCCATGACTGGAGTTTGACACCCCTGGTCTATGCCTTGTCCACATGTACACGGGCGTTTTTAAAGACATACCTTTTTCTATACGTCTTGGGCTTTTGTCCACACATAAACAGCGTCTTAGGTCACTGAAAATGGAGCTTTTGCAAAACTCCATCCCGGGTGAAGATTTTAAGAAACTCCATTTTCAGGGTCGACATGTAGACAGGGAAAACAGAGTTTTTGGCCCAAAACGTGTCATTGTGCGCCATTGTCCATTTTGTTTAACGTCAGAGCGTGCATTGCTGTATACATTAGGCGAGTTGGAGCAATGGCGGACATAGCCGAAATAGTCCAAACCTTGCTGACAGAAATTCTTACATGTGTACAGATAAATGTTGAGTCACTCTTGCATTATATTGATCAACACGGGTGTCGGAATGTGCGCCATGGTTTTCAACTTAACAGGACTGGCAATTCGGCTTTTGATTGGCTAACATTGGAATACGGTTACAGTTATAATGCCGCCTGTTGGTTTGGCATGCTCTTGACAGCACATGTTAGCGGTTTCATGTGGATGGAAATATTTTAGAAGACAATGTTTGTGTAGATTTTTCTTTTTTTAACGGAGGAGGAAAAACTCTTAAAATACCCGTGTACGTGTGGACAAGGCATAAAATGTTGGTTTTGCTTCTGAGGTAGTTAGTTTCATTATATTACTATTTATTTCTGTAATAAACAAAAGCGTTTAAATGATCCAGTAATTAGAGAATAAAATGAAACAATTCAGCAAAAAAAAAAACCACCATACAAATTGCGCACCATTTTACAGTAAGACTAATCAGGTTATTAATTAGGTTGTATCGCCATGTAAATCATTAATAGACAATTATAAACAAGTTAAAATAAATGATTTTTGAAATCATTTTCAAAAAAGAGGATAGAAGTAATTTGTCTAACTATAGGCCAATCAGTCTAACTTGCATAACCGGTAAAGTTATTGAGGCTATGATCAAAGAGAAAATGGTAGATTACCTGGACTCAAATAACATTTTGAGGGATAGCCAGCATAGATTTGAGAGGTAGATCCTGTTTGACAAATCTGTTGGAGTTTTTTGAGGAAGCTACTCAGGAAGTTGATGATAAGAAGGCCT
>JAODKF010000138.1:29330110-29352516 GCA_026779585.1 Mormyrus proboscirostris | reverse complement strand
GTATAAGACGACCCCCCACTTAGGAGCAGAAATTTATGGTGTGAAAAGTCGTCTTATACGCCGGAAAATACGGTACTATGTGAGGATTCTGTTTCTGGACTTTAGCTCTGCATTTAATAGCATCATTCCGCAAAAGCCTGTGTCCAAGCTGGCAGGATTGGGTACCTCCTCATACCTGTGTAACTGGGTCCTGGATTTCCTGACCTGCAGGCCACAGAGAGTAAGGATTAATAACAACATATCCTCCTGACCACTGGCTCCCCCCAGGGATGTGTGCTCAGCCTGCTGCTTTATATGTTAATGACTAATGACAACAGAGGTCACTACAAGAACAACCTTGTTGTAAAGTTTGCAGGTGACACAGCAGTGGTAGGACTCATCAGCCTTGGGGACGAGATGGTGTACAGGTTGGAGGTGAAGGACCTCATTCAGTGTGCAGGAACAACAACCTCATCCTTAACATCCAGAAGACCAAGGAGATTGTTGTGGATTTCCTCAGGACTGGCACCACCCTCCCTCCACTTTACATAGATGGAGCTGCTGTGGACATGGTCCCCTCCATCAAGTACTTTGGGGTACACCTGACTAACACCCTCAGCTGGCGCACCAACACTGCAGCTGTCATTAAGAAGGCCCACCATCGCCTCTATTTCATGAGGAAACTGAAGAGAGCAGGACTGGAGGCTGATGTCCTCAGGTCCTTTTACTGATGTGTGGTGGAGAGTGTCCTGATCTCCAGCCTCACTGTGTGGTATGGCAGCTGCACCGTGGCAGAGAAGGAGGCATTACAGAGGGTGGTAATATCTGCCCAAAGGACCACTGGGTGCGGCTTCCCAACCATCGGGGATATATACACCACAAGGAAAAAGCCACCTGCATCCTTCATGACCCTACCCACCCAGCACATGAACTGTTCATCCCCTTGCCATTGAGATGGAGGCTGTGCTGCATCCGGGCAAAAACATCCAGACAGAGAAACAGCTTCTATCCAACTGTAGTCAGACTGGCAAATTGCTCCACCACCCAAATACTGAACATTTTGCACTGTAATAACATGCTTTGATGCTGCAACATGTCACTTGCTGCCATAGCTACGCTGCACACACTGAGACCCAAGAAACTGTCTTTCGTTCTTATCATGTCAAGTGGTTTGAATGGCAATAAAGCTAATTGTGATGAGTCCAGCATCCAGTTGCAGAAAGAGGAACTAAGCCCCAAATGTAGGAGCTGAGCAACAAGCAGGGATGGAAGGATGCCTTTGTAGGCTGAGCTGTAGTCCACAAACAGCAGTCTGGCATAGCGGTTTTTAATTTCTAGGTCACACAGAGTGGTGGAGATGGCATCTATAGAGATGACATCTTCTGTGACTTGTTGCAGTAGTAAGCAAATTGTAGTAGGTCTAGACTGTCCAGTAAGATATCCTTAAAGTATTTCAACACCAGCCACTCAAAGCACTTCATCGATATGGGGCAAATGTATCTTGGTGGTAATCATTAAGGCAGTCTGCTTTGGCTGGGATCATTTTTGCGGGGACAGTTGACTCTTTCAGAAAGGGATTCAAAACATCAGTGAAATCAACTGGTAGCTGGTCACAGCAGGCTTTTAAAATATGTGCAGAAACTCTGTCAGGACTGGCTGCTTTGCAAGTGTGAGTCAGTTGAGTTATTTAGATGACTACTTAGATCACTGTGTTCACAAGATGACTTCTGCAGCCTCCCTTTGTGTCCTCTACTGCCACCTAGTGCTGCTGCTTCGATTTTGGGTCTTAGGTGTAGGTGTATACTTTTTCAACCATATAATGTGTTTGTGAAGTGGTAATAAGATCCATGGAAGATCAAATAGAGTAAAGAGTGTAATAAGGTCAACTTGAGTTTACAAGATCAAACATCTTCTGTAGTCATTGTTCCCTTTGCTGCCACAAAGCAGTGTTGCTTCAGTTTTGAGGCAGTTTGTCTCAAAATTACAACAGTGCCAGATCATCACCATACAATGTATCTGCAAAGTTTGGAAAAGACTCAAAAAACAAATAATTTTTGAGTTATCATGCTAACAAGATCAGTCATCTGAGTCTGCCCATCTTTTTGCTATAACTATGTGCTTCAATTTTGGTGCAATTTGTCTCAAAATTTGATTCCACTTCACACCAAGAATGTGTCTGCAATTTTTAAAGAAGATCTTTTACATACTTTTTGAGTTTTCGTGTTTGTGGAAGCAAAATTGTTCCAAAAGCTCATGTTTTCTCTATACAATAAATGCAGTAAACACAGACCTGTACAAAAGCTTTATTTATGTAATATAACGTTAATGACGCTGATCCACATTTAATGTTAGAAAATTATGCGTTAATTTATCCATTTTTGTATAGCTTTCTCTTGTTAATAATAAAAGCTAGTAAATATGACTACAATAAATGCCACTGCAGCAGAGTCTGTAGCTTAACCCTGGAAGCACAGGGAATGAGGAAGTGGATGTCCACAAAGACATACCAATCTATTGCTCTCACTCATACATGGGCTTGTGTACTCATGTAAACTTCATATCTTTGAACTCCAGGAGGAAGTCAGAGTACTGAAGAAAACCTTGATAAGTACTGTACAGAGAGAACATGAGAACTTTATACATCATCCATTTCTTTTAGTATTTAGTTGTTTAAAAAAAGTTCATAAATCCATCAGATGAACATACAACGTATACTGTAGTTTTTTTGTTAAAACCAAGATTACTTCTTACAGGAAAATATATTCTTTGTCAAGAAAATTTCTTTTGCTCATCTCCTTTGCCTTGACCCATATTCAATTCTTTGGATCTGGAAATATGTACTGAGGAACTCTGTTTTCAATGATACTCTTTACAAGTACAGTGTATTTATATGCAATCTGGTCCACAGGCCCTCCATTTCCATTTCCTTCACAGCGTCCTTCACAGTATTTCTCCTGAATATCTTATTTTTTGTTGTTTTGTTGATAGTATTATTCAACATATAACCCTTTTATACATGTGGGTATTTCACAGATGCAATTCAGGATATACTTTAGATATTATAAACAAAAGACCAATGAGACTACTATTATGATACAAATATTTTTATTACATTCAAAAAAACAAATCACAAAAAATGTAAACTTTCAAATAACATAAACTTATAAACAAAATAGAAATCTATGTCTATATGAAAGGTTTAAACTGTCAAAACATGTTCTGACATTTTTCCTGATTATAACAGAAGTGGTTTACTACCATCTGTTACACTATTCCAACAAGGCCAGTTCACTGTTCTTTCCAGGCTCTTACACAGGATATCTGAACATATTTTGGGCTAGAGCAGGCATGTAACAGCAAGACATTGTTGAAAAGAATTTAGGTCTAACATATGCATATGTTGAGGGAAAACTTTAAAAATTATAGCTGTATCAGGAGTACAACTGGTCATTTATATGGATAAACTTGTTTAATGGAAAATCTAATATTTATTTTCTTAATCACATCAGCACAGTGATATAACAGTTTGACCTGGCTTGTTTTTTTAATAACTAGATATTCTATAAATAGATTTTTGTAATCATTTTTCTGAGAACTGGTCAAAAAAATTCCATTTGGAAATAAATAGGACCAAAACGTAGTTGGAAGTCTTACATCAAATTTGACATTTTAGCATGATTTGCTTTTTATAACCATATTAATAATCCAATTTATTATAAGATCATGAACATTTAACTTGCCCAGACACTTATTTCACACTGCTAGAACCATGGTGACATCCTGATTCTATATTGACTCTCAATGTATACTGCATATATAAATCAAATAAAACTTGGTGGAAGAATCCATCCAGCCACCTTCTAACTGCTTATAGCCAATCAGTGAAGTGAGTTAATGTGGGGACTCTAAAGGAAAATGTAAACAAACATACTTTTTTGGGATGATGGAGTTTATTCTTACATATGCTTTCATACACAAATAAATCAGAAAATGAACACATTTTGTAAAAACTGCATATTGAGGTATTCAGAAGATCAGGAGCATTTTGCAGTACTCAAGCACACTTCAGACCCTGCACAATAATTTAATCAGTGAAGGTTAGCATGCTGTTCCCTGCCTTGTACTCCGGGATAGGCTCCAGATCGCCACAACCCTGCATAACACAAGCAGGTATACAGGATGGATGGATGGATGGATGGATGTTCACTTTTGAGCATTTGCCCTAATGCTCCAGTAGAAGGTCCGCACCCCCTCAACAGTAAGAGGCAAAAATACATGCGAAGTTATGGTGTAACTGAAACAGAGAGAGTATTAAGCCATAAAACCAATGGAATATCAGTTCCAAAAAAGAGCCTTAAATTCTATTTCCCCATATACTTATTGTATCATTCTAGAACAAGGACACTAAACATCAATAAATCTATTCTGCAAAGCACCTCTCTAACTGAACCCTGGAAAGTGCTGTATGTAATAAAAACTTGCAACTGTCAAAGTGCTTTCTGTGATTTACAAAGAAAGACAAAGCACACAAACTCCAAGAACTGTACATAGAAGCCATGTTTATTTCACGCTTGATGTATAGTGTGTTCTGCTATTGGGTTGTAATGTAAATTTTTTTGACCCAATATTTGACACACACATTAGCTGTTTCTCATTCTACATGGTTGGACATGGACTGTACATGGATTTTATTAATAAACTTTTTATATGAAATTATAGACAAAAACATTGAACATCTACTTGAGCTGCTTATTATTATTATTTATTAAATGATCATAACAATAATAATAATAATGTTTGAATTGCTTAATATTCTGTAAGTTTGTACATTGGTTTATAGCATTGAGGTGTTCCTTAGCAACAACATCACCTCAAACTCATGACTGCAGAAAATTTGAATAGTAAATATACTGGAATTTGAAAGTAGTAACATCAGCAAGCCCTTCTTCATCCAAATGGCACTTTTATTTAAAATCAAAAAGGTACTGTTCCCCGTACCTCCAATAAGATTCTGTAAAATGACAAAAAAATAAATAAATAAAAATGAAGTATCCTTTGGAACATATGTTCTCATTCAACAGCAACATCTTCCCACCCAAAAGTCAGACATATTTGGCATTTTGGTCCACAGGTGTGGATCTGATAGAGACCGAAGCCAATAAACTGCCTTATTGTGCCTTTGTCCTTAAACCAAGCAGTTACTTGCACTCAGTCAGTCAAAACCACAAGCTCTCCCTCACTGCGCTCCCCAGAATCACTCTCATCTCCTTCACTGTAGGGATGTCTCTCCACAATACTGCTGGGAGTCTCCATGGCTTGTACTGGCGAGGCCTCCAGTCCACTGGGCAGGTAGTGCTTCATCAGTGTGGGGGGCAGGCGAACCGCTGTCAAAGACTCGGGGGGACTAGGATAATGGATGTCGCTGGTGGGGTAGTGCAGTGGTGGCTCTGATTGGCTAATACAGGAAAAAGGATTTAACTGGCATGTAAAAAAATACAGGAAAAAAATAACTGATAACCGTTTTCAAATCACAGTATCAAAAATTTGATGCAATTGAGAATTAGATGAAATTAGATTAAAACAGTCTAAGTGGCACCAATTGAAAAACTGCAAATATATATAAAAAAAATATATAATAAATTACTTGGTAGATTACAAGAAGTATACATTGCTGAGAATCAATGATGTCGTCCTTGAGATTAGTGGGAGATTACAAATGCTTCCAGGTTTCTCAACCACTAGTCCAAGGCCTAAAGCCAGGCTACAAGCAAGCTCTTTTGGACAGTGGAACTATGACAGGGAAATGCAGTTCAGTCCATAATGGGCCACAGCATGGACACGGACAAAAACCCAATCTTTGAACAGACGCAAACTCCCCTCCTCTCTGGGCTGCCAACATTACAAATGATAAATACCTGGTCCTTTTGGATGGAAAGGTTGAGAAACTCTGCTATAATACACATAGATATGAGATCTCATTTTCAGTAAATCTCTACGGAGTATTTTTATACTCAAGTTATACACTACAAGGACAAAGTATTGGGACACCTGGCCATTACATCTACAAGCAGTTTTATGGCATCCCATTCAAAATCAATAAGCATCAAAATGGACTTGGTCCCCTCTCTGCAGCTAAAACATCTGCCACTCTTCTGGAAAGGCTTCCACAAGATTTTGGAGTGTGTCTGTGGGAACTTTTTCCCATTCATCCAGAAGAGCATTTGTGAGGTCAGGCTGTCATCTGTGTTCTAGTTCAAACCAAAGGTGGATGAATATATATTTTTAAATACTCTTTAAAATAATTATAGGTTTTGTAGTCATAGGAAAATAGTTACCAGTTACCAAAGCCACTGAAGTTCTTCCAGACCAAACTCAACCAACCATACCTTTATGGACCTTGCTTTATGCACTGGGACACAGTCATGCTGGAACAGAAAGGGCCTTCCCTAAACTATTCCCAAGTTGTAAGCATAAAATTACCCAAAATGTTTTGGCATGATGAAGCATTCATTCCCTTCATTGCAACTATAGGGCCTAGTCCAACCCCTGAAAAACAACCCCAAACCATTACCCCTCCTCCTCCAAACTGGCACAATGCAGTCTGGCAGATAACTTTCTATTGGTATCCGCCAAACACACACTGATCCATCAGACTGTCAGATAGGGAAGCCTGATTCATCACGCTTTACGCCACTCCATAACCTCACTCTGTTACTTTATGTTGTCTGCCACCTTGTGGTTGAATTTCCTAAAAGCTTCAAGTTTACAATAATTCCACTTACAGTTGACCGTGGAATATCTAACAGTGAAGAAACTTCATAAACATACTTATTGCAAAGGTCACATCCTATGACTGTATCCACTGTGCTCTTCAGAATGACTTAATTTTTCACAAATGTTTGTAAACCTGAGTGCATGGCTAAGTGCAAGACTTTATACACCTGTGGCAATTGGTATGAATGGAACGCCTGAATTCAATAATTAATAGGTTTGTCCCAATACTTTTGTCCACATGGTGAATATTCAAAATGGTTTTTAATTCACAAATAAGTGTATATTGCTTAAACTTATTTATGCTCATAAAATATTTGAAAACTTAATTAGAAAATAAAATAATTCCTTTTAGTGTTACTTTTTGGGTACAGGTTCAGACCAGGGCTAGGTGTTGCCAATGAGCCCATTATACATACTTATAATGATAACAGTATCACAACTCATCACGAGGCATCATTATATTACCATTGTATCTTGATGGGTAATACTCCAATTTTGAAATAATAGAACTACTAAAATTTAAAACTTAAACATTAAATACCTATAACTACCAAGGATGAGTTGGCATCTTTTTCGCTCAGATGTATAAACTATGCATTTCTTTGTGCATATATAAAGTGCGCATACCTGTTTCTAAAGCAGCGGTAGGCAATCTTATCCGCAAAGGGCCGGTGTGTATGTGGGTTTTCACTGCAACTCCCTTATTAGATTACTAATTAGAGGACTGATTGGCTGAAGTCCTCACACCTGGGTTTGAACCGCTGACCTACAAGTTTTCCCAAAAACCTGCATACACCCCGGCTCTTTGTGGATAAGATTGGCTACCCCTGTTCTAAAGATTTGACTTGGTTTGTTCAGTGGTACTGCAATAAATTAAATCAATGCAAAGGTTCAATATATCAATGAAAAAACGTGACAAACAGTTGAAACATAATGATTAATTGCATTATTGATACAGCTCTAGTTCAGACTATGCATACATATAAATAAGTGTAGTGATACTGTCCCATGTAATGATTTGTTTTTTATGCTTATTTTCCACATGTTGCAGATAGAAAAAGTAGCCTCACCTAGCTGTGTAGGTGCCACGCTGTTCTTGACGACGACTCTTCATCATGGCTTTGTACTCGCCCACACGTAGCCTCCGGCCCTCCACTATGCAGGTGCGCTTTGGACGAGGCTTGTACTTGTAGTCGGGGTAACGCTCCAGGTGCTGGCGGCTGAGCCGAGCCTGCTCCTCGTAATAAGGCTGCTTCTCCTGGTTGGACATAGCCTTCCAGCGTGAGCCTGAGGGTTGCAGGTTGTTTCAGGTTGGTGGTCATTCGCACATACTAAAGTCACTATCTTTGAAACTCATCCACTTTTATATGTCTAATTTTAAAATGAGCATTACTTGCTGCAAATTGTTTAAAAAAAAATAAATAAATAAAAGTGTAAGGACCAAAGTCAAAAGTCAAATGGGTATTAAACAGAGATTAAGCATCATTACTTACTGGTAATAAAGTAATAAACAGCATATAGATACGTAAGCAGGGGTGGAGAAAAATAGATTTTATGATTAATTGCAATCCTAATTTTGAATATTGAATAACTACATCAGTTTTAGGATTTTTTGAATTTAAGCCTTTTCCTTGTGACTTTGAAAATATTTTCACTCATTTTTTCTTTTATCAGTCCTGCCGACTGTATTTTCATTCTCACCTATAGAAGGGTTGCAATAGTATTGAGTGCATTCTCTTTGTGTCACCATCTTGGCGAATCATCAGTCATGACAATGGAGTATAGTCGGCCCTCATTTATCACTGTTAATCAGTTCCAGACTACCGCAATAAGTGAATTTCCGCGAAGTAGGATTCTTTATTTATAAGTCGATTTTCGTAGTTAGAGCATAGAAAACCTGTTTACGACCCTCTAAATACGTTTAACATTATTAGAGCCCTCTAGACATGAAATAACACCCTTTAGTCACCATTACACTCGTATTACCCAATATATTAGACAAAATAAGAGAAAATAAGACATATTAGACGTTACAAATATCATATTATTATTATTATTATACATTTAATTACGCACATACACAGTTCTTAAACACAACCACTAACATATGAAAATCCATGAAAAGCCATCGTGGGGCTTCGATAAAAGTTCTAAGAAATCGCAAACATCACGAAATCACAAAGTTGCTTCTGATGCATAGCGATGCATCATTTTCATTGTCTTGATCAACTTTTTAATGAATATAGTGTGGCGACGGGTAGACGGAGACTCGCTTGCCGGGAAAACACGTACACTCTTTATTAATAGTCCTTATAAGAACTACAGCAGGCATCCAATGTGGACCAAACCGATCATACATAAAAAACACAGGGTTGTCAGACGCCGAACTGCAAGACGCATAAACGGTGGAGGATTTACGGAAGTTAATTATACACGAGGATAGATCGAGTACACACAAGACACAGATAACCACACACGCAACAATAAGGAATTAACCATTAACAATAACAGCAACAACACAACACACAACAAGGGCTATTTACAACTGCACGCAGGGCATGATGGGACATGCGCCCTGCCGGTGCTACAATACAAAATACCGCGATAGAGTGAAGCCGCGAAAGTCAGAGCGCGAAGTGGCGAGGGACGACTGTACACAGAGCATGTGAATGCATGCGAGTAAAGTATGGCTTTAATCTCACACCTATCATATTCAGTACGTTGATGCAAAATAACATTATTAAATAAAACAAAAAAAGCAAATAATATCAAGAGAAAATGGATATTATTGAATGTGACCTGATGTCAGAAGAATATTGTTAATTATCTATTTGTTCAAATGTGGTGGGTAACACAGAAGCAAATGATATGATTTAGATGTCTGGAAGTATAGTTTATTTCTGGCTGGATACAAGAATTGCAGAGAAAAGTGTGGACAAAATATTTTAGTGTATTCAGGCTAGGTACAAGATGCTTATTAAAACATGTATATGTATTTTGCACACTAAAGATACATCTCAGTTTTTTTAAATTTAGTATAGTACTTTATAATTGATAGCAGTTTTTCTAGTTTGTAATTCTGTGTTATGTCTACCTTATTGCCTATCTTGTGTCTTTGTGTTAATGTCATTTATACAATGCAAAAATATCCCCTTGGGGATAAAGTACTTTGAATCTGAATTATTACATATTGCTTTTCATTATCTTATTTTTCTCTTGTAACGGTATGTTGCTTTGTTCTGCAATTTTAATGCTACCGTGGTGTGCCTGTTGTCGTTTTTACAACATATCTGGTTTGATTGCACATTAGTGTCTTAAATGTAAATTGAATAAAATTGAAACCGAATCAAATCAGGCACTTGAGGATCTAAATCAAAATCTAATAATAAGGTCAGGGCCAATTCCCTGTTCAAAGTAATACCCATACATTCTTCAAATAAAAATGTTCCATTTTATACTTTAGCACATTTCTTCAAGTTAAAATTTTTCTGAAACATGACGTGAGTTTTAGACTTGATTATTTTTATTTTAAGCTATTCTTTTCAGTCAGAAATCATTTTTTGTGCTTTGAAAGAGAGGTTGGTTCTGCTTTTAAAGAGCTATACCCTAATGTTCCTCACATAAAAAAAAGATTTTGGTATGCCTTTGACCTTTCCTTATTGGTTTTCACAGTTTGTTTCCAATGACGCTGCATTTGTAAAATTGATATTGAATTGGAATCAAATCAAACTGAAGTGAATCAAAGCATTAGCTTGTGAATCCGAATCGAATCAGATCAGGCCATCTGTGCAAAAACTCAGCCCTCTATGTAAGGTATATAAATATAAGACATGCTAAGATAAATGACAGTGAAATCTAGACACGTATATAAGATACAGTATAAAAAATACGCGATTAAACCAATGATTAGATGTGAAAGATGTAAATTGGCTGAATAAACAGAGACGAATATGCAATGAACAGACAAAATGGACTTTAGTTTCAGTGTGCTGAGTGGGGAGTTAGTCCATTTAGCAGACCCAGTTTAAGAGTGGCAGGGGCCAGTGTTTGGTAGTCGAGCAGCCTAGGACAGTGGACTTGTGGACCAGTATTTAAATTTGAAGTATTTTACAAGTAGTTTACTCTACAATTCTACCAGTTACAGGAAGCTCACTGTCCTCATTACAGAGAAGCAAAAGTTTAAGATCTGGAAATTTTAGCTAGCAGCAGCACAGGTTTCTTGCCTCTTCAGAGGAGCAAGCGATGCACCTTTATTCCACACATAGCACATCTGCCCAGACAGTAGTGTATCTTTGAGAACCCAGTTTTACATTATAATTGACTCCACAGACAAATATACAGTGATTGTCTTTGCACAGCCCTTCACTGTTAGGTGCTAGGCTGAGTATGTGTAACACATGCTGACATATCGGGAACAAATATTTAGTTTTATTTAAAATAAATTGAACATTATGACATTAATGCAAGATAGATCCGCATGGTAGAGATGCATAAAAATGTCATATTCTGCCTTAGTTTGAATATAACATCTTCACAGTTTGCCTGTCACAGGGAAGCAGGTGGAGGATCATGCTGTAGCATGCCCTACTATGCCCACAATAGCAACAGGTGTTACACTCAGAATACGGCTGTATTGACAACTGGGCCTGAAGTGACATTCAGAATGGCCTGTGTATGCTTAACGACAACAACAAAAAAAGAGACAGGAACCAAAAGTGAGAAAGGAGCAGAGAACAAAGCATATGAAGTCTGTGTTATGGGAAGCACAGCAGTAAAGACAGGTCAGCATGGAAGCAAAGGACCAAGAGAAAAAACTAAAAACACCTCCTAAACATGAAAGTATCTTTAAACTAATACAGTTTTTTTAATTATTATTATTATTTGTGCCAGAGCTACAGAAGTGGAACTAGGCAGAAGCCCAGCTAGAATCAGGCTACCAACATACCCAAGATCTTGCTAATGCTGGAGTTGTGCATATCTGGAAACGCCTGCAGGATGCGGCGGCGCTCATCCTTCGCCCAAACCATGAAGGCATTCATAGGTCTTTTGATGTGTCCTGAGGAGGGCGCGTGGACCTCAGCAAAGCCACTGACTCCTGGAGCAGACACGGCCCCTACCACACAATCTCATTTGTATCCTGGCACAGGCACAACACTTTCAATTCACTATTCAGATAAGTTCCAACAGTCCAGATTTTAGCTC
Organism: Mormyrus proboscirostris; assembly: GCA_026779585.1. Taxonomy (NCBI): domain Eukaryota; kingdom Metazoa; phylum Chordata; class Actinopteri; order Osteoglossiformes; family Mormyridae; genus Mormyrus; species Mormyrus proboscirostris. The sequence goes on along the minus strand of JAODKF010000138.1, from coordinate 29,340,561 downwards.
ATGGTTCATTAGTGCTATATATTAGGAAAACTACTAATATTTCTAAAATTTCCTAAACTTAATTTATCTCAACACTTGTACTTGATTTAGATCTTTGTTATTTTTTTTTAAAATAACATTCAGCATCCAAAACAGTTTGACTATATGCACAATGTTCGGATCTTACCCTCTGAATCACTGCTGGGATGGTCCTCTTTGGGTTGGTGAACCTGGTCATCTTCCTTTCTCTCTTCATGTGTCAACTGTACACCTCGAGAAATCTATAGCATAGGCAGCACAGGGACACCAAAATGCCATTTCCAAAAGTGGAAAAAAAGTATATAATGTAGGTGTCAACAGAACCACTATAGTCGCTTAATTGAAATTGATTATTTCTCATCCTATTCAGCAGGAAGAGAGAATAGCAAGAGAAACCTGTAATCTACACAGTTTACACAATATTTGTACTAGTGGCCAGAAAAGATAAAAGCAGGACAAGAGAAGGAATGCATGGACAAAAAACACAAACATAATTTTATACATTGCAGTAAATTTTGATAATAGAAGACTAGAGTCAGTCTGTTCTTCAGATGAGGCCATATGAAAATGAAGTGCTTCACCTGACAGTGATATATACTGACTTCAGGTTCTATGATCAGCTCACAGGTTACGTATGTATTTCTATGATGAAATCAATGTGATACTTATGGTAGTCTTACTGTCAGACAGAGCTCTGTTGTTGAGGGCAGGGAGTCAGAAGAGCCTACAAATAACCAATTCACCTTTCTGCCATTATCAGTGTCTCTCCCTAAAGCCACATGGCCCCTCAGAAGCTGCTGAGCATCGTGTAGAGTCTGGCTCACTAGGTCTCCCTCGCCCAAGAAGCCTGCATGACAAATTCACATTTCAGGCAGAAGGCAGTGGTCCATCAACAACAACTTGCTGCTCTAATAGCAGAATTAAAATTGCTGAATTAATGTCAAGCAATGATAAGCAATTGGGTATGCACTGAGAAATTTTATTCTGTCTGTCCCTTTTCAATGTTGTATTTTAAGAAACGGTACAGCATAAAAAAAAAAGAAATCAATATAGCATAAAGGAACATTACTTCTAAATCAAATTAAAAAGTAAAGAAACACAGGAGGTACTGGGTCAAATGAGAGGTGCAGACACTAACTTAGGCTGAGCTGAAGGTCACGAGGTCCAAAGCTGCTCTGCAGGGGTACGGAGGCCATTTCCAGGGTTTGCCCACTAGTTGTCTTGCCCATATCGAGTCCTTTTGGCTTGGAGGTCAAGTTGAGTGGCTGATTAGCTTCCTTTAAACCAAACTGAGGATGCGTCAATTCATGTCACGTTGAAGAACAACCATTTGCTCCTGTCACGTTCTCAAATTCTGTCACTACCCAAAATTCTTGTATATGTTACCAAATATAAAACAACAATCTGTATGGTTATTGTATGCTTTTGTAGGATAATATGTAACATTTTACTGAAAGCAAGATTCACCTCAAAATTCCCCTGTTTTACATTTCAAAAAATATTTTTTCCAAGCCATTAAGCTCAATGATTCATCTGGCAGTACTCTATTATTAATTGATAGTCATTTGCATAAACACATCTATAAAGCAGCAATTTAATATAAGGTGGTGTGTGGCTCTGTGGCTTAGCACTATGTGTGTGTGTCTGGGAGTCACTGGTTTGAATTCTATGGCTGGCAGATTATTATTGCTGTTTGGCCCTTGATATTTTATAGTTTTGAAGTAAAACTAATTGGTGGTATATTTGGGCATCTTTTAAGTATCATAAAAATACTACTTCATAGCATTCATTCAAAGGAGGAGGAGATAAGGAGCATGCACTGATTACAGTGCATTGCTGCACCCACTACACGACAAACCACCTCAGGGATGAGAACCTGAGTGCAGCCAGGTGGAGGGTGATACATCTAAGTTTTTTTTCCCCCCGGTGGCCACCGAGTTTTTCCCTCCTTATAGGGCAGGATGTAGATTAACATTAAACCCAGGATGAAGCAATTGCAGGTTAAGGGCCTTCTTCAACGGGGTAGAATCACTCTGGACATTCATGGGATTAGAACCATCAACCTTCCAATTGTTAGCACAGATCCCTAGTCTCAGTGCCACCACTCCAACATAGTCAGGTAACATAGCAAAATGCATGTCAAATGCATTCCGGTGTTAGGTATTAATACCATGACAAATTGTGATGAACACCATGTTTAAAATTAAATTTTTACCATGGACATGGTGTTTATAAATGTGTTTTTTATTTATTTTTTACCACGGACACAGACAAGCTTGTCATGGACACATTTATCCATGTAGGGACAGGTTGATGTCTAAGTATATAGTTCTTCCCAAACTGCACATATATTGCACAAAATATCAGAAACCCACAGCCACATCTCGCTACAATTTTTGATTATAATTTATAATAATACCTGTTTGTGCACTGCACCACTGGACCGCTTTGCAGGAGCAGAGTGTGGGTTAGGAAGAAACTGCATTGGATAGTCAACTGAAAAGCGCAGAGAAAATTTAAAAGCATCACACACTAATGAAGAACTGCATTATTTCTGTAATGACAACTCTGCTGGAAAGGATATCATGAAACACAGGGTGATTTACATTATCAGTGCCTTCAGGAAAAATGCTATTCCTGTAAAATTAAGTGGAATTGCTGGACACCGACAGCCTCCACTGTTTCTTTAAAAATATGCAATTCTGCTTCCAATGAATTTTTGAGAAAGAGAAAAATATCTGACAAATAATTAAATTAGCACACAATAAAAGGACTGAGTCAAACTAGTTTGACTTAGAGCTGGGCAGTATGACCAAAAATTTATAATCACGGTATTTTTCAAAGTTATATCGGTTTCACAGTATACAACAGTATTTTTCTTAAAGCATGACTGGGTGTTTACTGCATTTTACTGGTTTTTACAGGACACATTTTTGTTTTATGTTTTTGCATTATTCTCACATTATATTATTTTATTATTAGCCATTGCACCTATCCACTACCTTGAAAACATACGGCTAACATGTTTATTGGTTAACTGCTTATAGATAAACGGCTAATATTAAGGTGTGTGCCTGCCAAATTAACTTTTTTGATGTGTTTAATAGTTCAATGTTGCTGGAACACAAACTTACTGACCTCGTGAAATTTCTCATACAGACTGGCATGTCTGTTTTCAAGATGCTTCGCCAAGTTTGATGTGCTACTTGACATTGTCGCCACAACTTCGTAGCACTGTTTGTATAGAGGCTTATCAACATCCTTAGGCTTTCCATGCTCGTCTGCAAAATACTTCCAAATGGCACTTTTGCATTTTTTTTTTTGACTAAAGCAGCTTGCAAAGTGCCTTCAACTGCAGCATATGCCATGTTCAGCCAACTCGGTATGTGTGTGTTAACCGGCGCGAATGCGTTCAGCAGCTATTGAGAGGAGGGGAGGGGTTGCGTGAATGTGTGCTTGTGTGAACATGCCTGTGCTGTAGTGGTGCTTTGTGAAAAGTGGTGAATGAGGAGAAAACTGCACTGTCAATATCAATAATGGTGAAAGAGTATCTAATCAGATACTAATTTTTAATATCGATTAGTATCTGAGAATCGATTTTTTTGACATCCCCAGTGTCCCATTATTTTCAATTCCACCGTCAGCTATGTCTTCTGTTTCTGATCTTTCGTGATACATTTTTAGTGGTGCAGCAGTGAAAAAGGTCCCACCTTAAACAGTTTCCAGCTGCGCCAATTCTGAATGTGTAGGCTCTTTAAACCAGTACTGCAGTGTAATAATAATAATAATAATAATCGTCATCGCTTTATTGATCCCGTGGGAAATTATTTTTTACACCTCCCTCAACTTGCTCTTTGTAAGCAAGCTGTCCGCGAAGGGCAGGGTTAAGGGCCTTGCTCAAGGAGCCACAGACGTGCTGAGGCTGGGTTTGAACCGGTGACCTTGTGATTAAAAGCACACAGACTTAGCCCACTAAGCCACACGAAAATTCATAAAAATAATAAACGGTTTACAGTATGAACTGGTATACCGCCCAACATTAGTTTGACTTCTAAATCTGTTTCCATCACATACTTGATTATGAAGAAATTCTCAAATCAAGAGATTTTTAAAAATATCCGGAAATTCTGATAGTTTTTTTAGTTTTTATTATTAAGTGTATGAGGTCAAATATCCCGGGATTTCAATATAGTAAAACAACTGAAAAGTAAATCACTCTCACACACACACAAACACACACTCCTATATATAAACAAATGGAGATTTTCATGACATTCTACAGGAACTGTAGTAACATCTGTTATTTAATGTCAAACAATTTGCCAGCCTGATTTAATCACCATGACAATCCAGTAACAAAAATATTGCACTTCAACAACAGTATAACAAAGATACACAACAGGCTCTAAGTAACATTATCACTGAGCACCACGGAGGATGTGCATGTTTTTAAGTACACTTTGTTTTCATCATAACGATAAAGTACAAGAAAACCATTATGTTTAATTTAGAAAAGGGAGGAACATTGTCTGAAGGAGGCAAAATCTTCATATGTGCATTTGACAAAAGACTACCTTTTCAGGTTCCACAATATAAATGAATGAATGAAGTGTGTGTGTGTGATATGAAGAATACAGAGGACTACTTGCCTGGTTTACAGGGAATGGGTTGCAGGGGAAGGCCCATCTGAGGCTCTGAGGTGACTGACAGGGGCTGCGAGTTATGGTGAAAGGCAGGGATCATCACATAAGGCATGTTCACCTGCTATAAAAGGGCAGACAAGCAGGATGGTGCATGGTCACACATGACCCAAAAGGCCAAGCCAGACAGCACAGCAAAACAAAAGTCCTTGCGAGTTGTTATACAATTAAAGGAATAATTTAAGGCCCCTTGTGTTCACATTAACAAAAGGTCATGATGCTGTCAATGGTGGAGTGTAGGTCTAACTGCCTCAGTCCAGACAAAGTGGCCAGGTTCATGGATCTATTAGATCGCAGTAGTTTTTTTCATTAGTAAGCAATTGTTCAGTAGCCACTCTTTGCATAAGGTATAGGTATAGCACATTTCATAGCTCTCTTCCATAGGTGGAACTGGGGCTAAAACTCCAAAGAGTGAAAGTACAGTTATACTAACAAGCCAGTAAAACCACACTAAATACCTGGCAATATGAATGGGAAAATGAGAAAAAGTACAGAATATACAGTCAGTCCTGTTACAACGCAACTAAAGTGCTCCTGAAAAACCTCTCACTCATTAAAATCATGTACTAAAATGCACATATCCCATGGGAAAAACAGGATTAAGGGAATATGACTGAAATGAAAGAAATTGGAAAGAAATTTTCATATGAATGAATGAAATTAATTAAATAATAAAATTTAATACCAGTGACCAATGGTGTAATTATATGCATTTTAATTAAGAAATAATAATAATAATACTTAAATAATAATACTTAATAAATTAAATCATAAACATCTCCTCTGGGTCTCATGATAATTGCCTAATAACTGCTTCAATTGAACATGCCGAATTCGCTGATGTGTCGAGAGCCGGGAGTAGTGAGCCACAAGTGGTGGAGGCAAAGTAGCACTAAAAGAAACATATCCACTGTCTATGAAAAGTAAATGCAAGTGAATCAAAAAAGGTTGCTGAACTAAAAAAAAAAGGTGTGTTCCTATGATCATTTTCAGATTTTTAGAATCCAAGACTGACCTTTGCAGTATGTGAATGTAAAAAAAAGTTTGATTCTTTTAGATTTTAAAACCAGTTTGAGCTTTTCACTGAGAAAAACTGGTTCAAAAGAATGACTTGTTATAAATCCCATCGCAGGGCACACTCACACATGCACACCTATGGGCAATTTAGTAACTCCAATAAGCCTCAGCATGCCTTTGGACTGTGGGGGGAAACCAGAGTACCTGGAGGAAATCCCACGGCGACATGGGGAGAACATGCAAACTCAACATACATGTAACCCAAACTTGAACCCTGGTCCCAGAGGTGTGAGGCAACAGTGCTAACCACTGCACCACCATGCCACCCCACGCTATGTATAGTATATGTAAATGTATAGTATAGTTTGTAAAGTGGTAAAAATAAAAGATAAGTAAAAATGATTTAACATTTTAAAATATCTTACTTGAATCTGCTGCTGCAAGAGATTGATCTTGTGTTGCTGCTGGATAAGCTGCTGCTGCTGCTTGGCAATCTGTGTAAAAATGCAAGGATTAATTCATTACTCTACACTGCTTGGATTTTAGATGCAGGATTCACTGTGACAGAAATAAAGCTTTAAAACTTATTTGCCACAATAGCACAAATAAAGCTGAATAAATCACTTTCAAGATTGCCCAAAATTAAGTATAAAGGTCACCCAGGTCTTTCAGGGTTAGGCCAGTAGCTATCAGGCAAACTCACCTGCTCCTGCTGCTGCCTGGCCAGCTCCATCTGCTGTTGCTGCTTTTCGAGGAGCAGGGCTGCCATGTTCCTTTGTTCAGAGTGAGCACCCAGTAGCTGGTCCCGCAGGCTTGACAGCTGGTTGATCATCACCAGCAGCTGCAGCTCCTTCTCTGCTAGACTCTCTGGAGTACCTTCCCACAGAAAAGCATAGTTGGTATCATGGAAGCAAAGACAAAATAATACAAATGATGCCAAGGTCATGCTAATAAAAAGCGTCAAAGGAAGTAGAATACTCCTGTGATTTCTCTCTAAGACCAAACACAGTAAGAACCACATGGCAATAATGAAGCATGGTTTAAGGAATTTTGCAGGAAAATATCTGGCCAACGCCCTGAACAGAAGGTTGTCCTATCAGCACGAGAATGATGTACTGTCAAAATGCAAACACAAATTCTATAGAAGCAAGTGTTTTAGCAACACCCAAAACAAGTAGGTCTTTTTTACTTTCACTCTACAAATGTCACTTGTCTGGCTATGAGGCAGACTGATTCACGAGTACAGATGCAGTGAATCCCTACAGTCAGCATAACTAGTTACATGGAAATATTAGCTGTTGAATGACTTCTTATGAAAAATTTACATTTTTGTGATATTTACTCACTTGGGTTCCTTTATCTAACATTCATATTTCGTTAAAGATCAGATAACAATCAGCCTGAAAAATAAGCTGACATACAGAGAATCAGATAGAACAGACAAATACTTTCAGCGTACCCTGTGTTCCAGGAGGACCTTGGTACATATTTGAGGTGTGTGGTGGCCTCTCACCTTTCAAATTTGTGCTACCCTGGGCATTCTTGACCAAAAATTTCTCTCTCAAGTCTGAATTCAGAAGTTTTTCAATCGTGGGCATTACTGTGCAGCCACATGCAGCAAAAGAATGAAAGTAAAAGCACATAAAATGGACAGGAATTAGGGTAAAGGTCAAACTAGTCAACAGAGAAAAATCTCAGAGAAAATTATATCAAAAAGAAAAATGTCTTTTCGAGCAACTTTTATCTCCATATTAGAACAAAAACACAATAAACAAATCCTGTGTATGTGTGTTATGTTTAAATTACACCATGGGGACCACTTGTCCCCACAGTGTGATAAAAATCTGTTATTTTGACAATGCATGACCATTTCTTTGGAAACTGAATTTTATAAAAATATGTGTGCATGTGGTGTATGTGCGTTTGTTTATGTACTCCTAGGCAAAAAAGTTTAATGTTGAGGCACTAAAGTTTGGTTCATTTTTTTGCCCAAGAGAGGAGAAGGTCCTTGTATGGTACATGTAGCATGAACAGTGCATGGAATGTTAATGGCTCACCCTCACTAACGCTATGCTGGAGGTCCAATTTGTCAAAACTCCGAATTCCTCCATCTTGGCCTGGAGGGCTGTGTCCATGTGTCCGTTCTTTTCTGGGAGAGCCATCCCCGCGCGGGGATGTGCCCAGTGATGTCCCCTGTTGTTTCATGACAATCCCAGTGATGGCCTTTGAAACAACACAAAGAACTATACGTTCACAAAAAAATATATTTTAAAAAGACAACATATGTATCTGTATATAAACTAGTCCTTCATTTTAAAGTGAAATCTGAATTAGCAAATGAATAATGACATTGCCTCTTTTACCAAGGGCGAGTGTGACATCCTCAGCTGAAAATCTGCCTGCTCGGCCAGTGGGCGTGTCAGCCAACTGCAGGGCGAAGCTCTCTGGAGCTCCCTGCCAACCTCTCCGCTGCCGATATCACCTGGACCTTCCTCTTCCACCTTTACACCCATACCCACCATGGTTACATCATTGCTGGTCTGGAGATGCAGTGCTGAGGGGCTGGGCTCACACATCCTGCAGTGAAAACCAAAGATCTGTCAAGCCACAGAAATGCATGTTTTACAAATGTCACCAGTTGACAAGTGGATGACAATTGGCTCCTGCTGGAGTACCTTATTCAGCAGGTCAGGCGAATACTGCTGACCAGACAAAGGCTGCCTAAAATGTGTCAACTTTTTAGTGTTTTAGTTTCCTATGAGTTAGCAAAGTCATATAGATATTTTTCAGCAACTGAACATGCGAAAAAGAAAAAAAAATATATGTAATTTATGTAGAATTCTCTTATTTCTTCACCGTTCTGATTTAAAAGGGAAAGAAACTGTGTGGCAAAACATTGACAGGTTTAAAAAGAAATGTACCTGTAATGTAATATTCTTACAATTATCTAGAATTTAAAACAAACTATTTGGCAGAAGTTCTGCTGTGTGAAAAGTGACAAGGCAACAGTCTCCTCCCCAAATACACTACTGTCTCTATCAGATCTGATGAACCTTGAAGCACTCACTATCTCTGCATATGGACCACAGTTTGTTTATAAAACCCATCAGTTGCCTGTTTTGCATGGAAAACAGCAATGCATTGTCTGGGCAGACTCAGCCTGGCCACTTTTAATAAAGAGCAAATCCTGCAAATCAGGTGCCTCAGATCTAGCAAGCTGAACCGTGTTGGGTATAAAATATATATATAGGAGTGAAATCCTAAAATTAATAAGCAATGGGGGAAAAAAACATGAATCAATATTACTCTGTTATTTTTATGGGTAAAGACTACAGAATAAAACGCAGTATATATAATTGTCATGGAAAACCAAAAGAGGAAGTGTGATCAATAGCCACAAGATGGACAAAAGCATTAAACAGCAGGAAACTCAGAAGGGCAACAATACAAGTGGAAAGTGAAAAGGGGAGAAGAAAAAAAAAAAAAAACAGCAGAGCAAAATGTATGAACAGCATCATCCTAATCATTGAATAAAATTTGATCATATTGAACAATATTTGAATCTAAACAGGAAAATGTGATTACATTCTTAATTAACTATGCATAAAGCTTACATAAATTCATACATCGATTCAGCTCAATTTCTGAAGCCAGCCTAACTGTCCATCAGTGTGTTCCAGAATGAGGCAGATGAAAGTGGTTATGATCACCAGACAGCCCAAAAAAAATTAGCCCGCAATGAGAACTAACAACATTTTTAAGATAGTTATTTTTTTAGCAACCACAGTCAGTCTTTAATCTCAGTTGCAAAGTCTGTGGGGACCCGGGAGCAGGGCTGTACCACCCTTTCCTGTGTCGCTTGACCACTTCTGATTGTTATCAGAGGCTGTGCCTCTTGGGAGGCCTGGCATGCCTGTGAGAATAGCCCTTTACAAACTCCCTGCAGACTAACACATCCTACTGAGACTGTCTGGCATTTGAGGGTTCACAGATATAGCTAAATTAAAGGTGGGAATATGATGAGATTTCCTTGCACATGCGCTGTCCAGATATAAAACTCTGGGGTACACTCCATGAATCAAAAATCATTCAAGCATAAAAATGCCTAATACTTGATTTTATTTTCTATTAATCAGTGATTTCATTTTATATGCCTCTTACCCAAAACAGAGCTTGTAGTACAAGGCAATATCAGGATCTCTTGAAAATGGTCTCCATCCGTTTTTAGAGTGAGAAATACTTTTATAAAGTTAATACTATGAAAAGCTACAAAATGGCAACTGTATATTTTGCCAAAAAGGTGGTGGAGAAAAGAGTTCCTTCATTATAGTATTCCAATTGGTGGGGGAGGGGGGTATACCACCAGGGATTTCTTTTACATTGTAGAGGTGTCTCCCCCCACGTCAGGGAGACGGGGGGATTCAGAATTTGCATCATGGTCGGCTAGAAATGTCTTGCCTAAAAAAAGATTCATAGTACGTGTTTACGAGTTGTTTATGTAAATATATAAACAAAAAGGGGACACAACTGCATGCCAGGAAATATAGAGTTGACAAGGAAGACTGATCTAGAGAGTTGACTACTGATTTGAACTCCCTTGAATAAAGAGCAAAACATCTGCACATATGTGCTGCTCTTACACAGAAATGTTTCCAGGCGTTGTCGGAATAAGCCTTTTAGATGAGAATATCAAAATGAGGGTTCGATCCTGAACCT